>JAUPFV010000001.1:402181026-402522025 GCA_036936605.1 Limnanthes douglasii subsp. nivea
AGAGACTATGATGTTATTGCTTAACCTTGAATCACGGATGATGAAGAAGCCGTAATGGAATGCTAAAGAAATAGAGAGAAGCTAAATGCCGAACAAGGAAGATATTATCTTACCATTACCGATAGTCACCTTGAAAATATTATTCGTCATAGGCCAAAGAGATAAAAAATCCTTCCAAGTCCAGGATAGAGAGGAGCCAAGAGAGGTATTCAAAAAATTATTATTAATAATTTTATCAATTTTAATCCAATCACTCCAAAATAGACTCAGAGGAGTTGATGATGATGATAGACCAGAGGAGCTTAAGGACAGTCGCCTGATTCTAGATGTTTAAGTCAAAAATCCCAAGGCTTCCCTTAAACACTGTAATATTAGCCCAGGATACCTTTGCACCAGCATAGTTTCATCTCATGACCGATCCAAAGGTAGTGACAAAGGATTTAAGAGAACTGATAAAGATTACAATCAGCATGAGAAAGACGGTTTTGTGTAAGAACCAATACAGGTCGTGATTTTGTGTAAGAAAAGATGACAATCAGCATGAGAAAGACGGTTAGTGATCAGGTGGACACCTATGTATTTTACTGGAATTGAGCTCTCATTGAAGCCAGATATGTTAATAAGGTCAATTTTAGAGTGGGATTGATACCGTATAGGAAAATATGGATTTTATTTGGCTTATTTGCAGCCCAGAAAGAAGGAAGATCATTAGATCATTCGTAAAGCAAAGATTAACAATTTTTATTTTATGACATTTCCAATGGAAATTAAAGGTACGGTTTTGTATTTTCTCTTTGAGAATATCATAAAGGACTTGCATAACTAAGACAAACAGGTAATGAGAGATAATGTCTCATTGCCAGATTCATTTCTTACCTTGAAAGGACTTAGAATGATCACCATTGATATTAATATTGTAGAGGGGCATCAATATATTGAATAATCCAAGTGATTATTTGGTTGGGGAACTCTGTAGAGACAATAAATTCAAGGATGATGTGTTGACATTGTCAAATGCTTTCATTAAATAAATTTTGAGAGCGACACACTTACCTTTGGAGTTAAGATGGTATCTTTTAAATAATTCTTAGAAAAGGAGGATAGTATCCGAGATTTTTCCACCAGCCATAAAGACTGATTGAGAATTATCAATCAAGTAAGGGAGAGAGCCTTTAATCTTGTTGGATAAAATTTTCAAGATGATTTTATAAACGACATTACATAAAACAATGGGGTGGAAGTCAAAGGCATAAGTAGGAGAGCTGGATTTAGAAATAATAGCAATGAAAGTAGAATTCTAAGAAGGATCCATTTTATTAAATCTGAAAAAATCTTAAACCTCACAACAAATTTCATAGCCCACGATGTTCCAAGAGTTTTTGAAAAAACTGGACTTAAAACCATATGGGCCAATGGATTTGTTACAATCAATACAAAAGATAACATATTTGATTTATTCGCAAGTGATATGAAGGGCTATTAAGGTCTTGTTCGATTAATTAATCTTATAAAAGATAAAGGAGGAGACTCTGGGAATACCATGGTACTCGAGAGGGTGTCAGGTTCTTAGAAGAGAATTAAAGTGCTTGACCATGGATGTTCATGATAAAGGTAATTTTGTTGTGGAGAATACGGTTTTGATGTTGTTATGAAATAATTAAGTATTCCAAAATGGCTAATAGTTATTTCATCATATATCCCGAGTACAATAGAGTTTTTAAGTTCTATGGTCCTTCTATTAAGAATATATTTGAAATGGAAACAACAAAGGTCTTTGATGATATAAAGTTTGAGGGGAAGAATTTAGTAACAAATATTTATTTTGAGAATCTATAGATATTCCTGGAGATTCCGTCAATGATACTTCAATATAAAATGATGATATGGTATTTATAACGCCAATCATCATTTCAGATTTGTTTAACATATAGATACTTAAGATGATGTTAATCTTCTACCGTCAGATATAGTCCACATTTAATAAAATAAAGTTGTTCCAATTAATAAATTGAAGTTGTTCAAAGGAT
Organism: Limnanthes douglasii subsp. nivea; assembly: GCA_036936605.1. Taxonomy (NCBI): domain Eukaryota; kingdom Viridiplantae; phylum Streptophyta; class Magnoliopsida; order Brassicales; family Limnanthaceae; genus Limnanthes; species Limnanthes douglasii. The sequence continues at coordinate 402,183,054 of JAUPFV010000001.1, forward strand.
GAAAATCCACCTCCTCAAGAATTTCAAGTGCAAACTAAAGAAATTATACCTTTGCAGAGATATCTTAAAGAAATAAAGATCTTATAGATTTAGACGATATCATATATCTTTAAGAACATGAGGAATTTTTTTGTACAACATAAAAATATTCTTTAAGTGTATGTGAATCCATGGAAAGTCATGATTCTCAACTGTGTATTAAAGTAATGAATGAAGAGTTTAAATTGATGCAAGATAGCGCATTATGAGAGTTCTTCTATTACCTGAAAGAAAGAAGTCGATTGGTTGTAAATAGATTTTTAAATGGAATTCTAAAGGTAATACGGAGAGGCATAAAGCACAACTTGTAACTAAGGGTTTTACTCATCATAAAGTGATTGACTTCAAAGAAACCTTCTCTCTGCTTTTATCAAAGGATTATTTTTTCACAATTATGGCATTACTTGCACATTATAATCTTGAGGTCTATTAAATGGATGTAAATACTGATTTTCTTAATATATACATTAAAGAAATTATCTATATGGTGCAACCTGAAAACTTTGTCTCCCGTGATCCAAAGTCAATAAAATGCACACTAAATAAATCTATTTATGGACTTAAGCAAGTGTCTCGATAATAGTACCACAAATTCCTCAAAGTTATTGTATCATTTGATTTTGAGATAAAATCAATAGAGGATTGTGTACATCAAAATTCCAGCGTACTAAATTCATATTTTTAGTACTTTATGTTAATAACATAGTATTCGTCACGAATGATAAATAATTATTAAATGTGATCAATAAATTTATATCAGATAAATTTTATATGAACGATCTTGGTGCGTCTTTTGTGTTAGAAATTAAACTTCATAGGAATAGATCATGTAAAATTTATATTTTATAACAAAAGGCGTATATTAAGAGTATGTTATAATGTTATGAGATGGCTAACAACAAAGGAACGGAAACCCATATATTGAAAGGTGAATATTTAGCCTTAGGAAATATCTAAAGATAAAACTTTAGATTAAGAAAGTGTAAAAGATTCCATATGTTTTAGCTGTTGGAAGTTTGACATGTGCTCAAGTTTGTACACTTTGTACAATGTCAAATATTATTTTTGTGGTGGTTGTGTTAGGGAGATATCTCTGGTATATACAACAAACAAAATATCACAGGTTAATATGTATATATATATATATATATATATATATATATATATAAACATGGATAAACTAGAGGTCATAGGGTTTCTGACACAGATTTTATAGGATGTGAGGATTCTATTCTTTCAACATCACACGTTATATTCCTTAACGAAATTATATATATGCTGCAACCTGAAAATTTTGTCTCCCGTGATCCAAAGTCAACAAAATGCAAACTAAAGAAATCTATTTATGGACTTAAGCAAGTGTCTCGATAATAGTACCACAAATTCCTCAAAGTTATTGTCTCATTTGGTTTTGAGATAAAATCAATAGAGGATTGTGTACATCAAAATTCCAGCGTACTAAATTTACATTTTTAGTACTTTATGTTAATAACATAGTATTTGTCACGAATGGTAAATAATTATTAGATGTGATCAATAAATTTATATCAGATAAATTTTATATGAACGATCTTGGTGCGTCCTTTGTGTTAGAAATTAAAATTCATAGGAATGGATCTCGTAAAATTAATATTTTATCACAAGAGGCGTATATTAAGAGTATGTTATAATGTTTTGAGATGGCTAACAACAAAGGAACGAAAACCCATATATTGAAAGGTGAATATTTAGCCTTAGGCAATATCCAAAGATAAAACTTGAGATTGAGAAAGTGTAAAAGATTTCATATGTTTTAGTTATTGGAAGTTTGACATATGTTCAAGTTTGTACACTTTGTACAGTGTCAAATATTATTTTTGTGGTGGTTGTGTTAGGAGATATCTCTGGTATTTACAACTAACAAAATATCATAGGTTAATATATATATATAAACATGGATAAACTAGAGGTCATAGGGTTTCTGACTCAGATTTTACAGGATGTGAGGATTTTATTCTTTCAACATCATATATTATATTCCTTTTAATGGGAGGTGTAATATCATAGAAAGTGGTAAAGAAACACTCATTGCATCTTTCACTAAGGTGTGTAATTTTTTGTTTGTTAAGGCAGCCAACTGGAAGTTTTAGCTACAAAAAAAATTTCACGAGACTATTGAAGAGTTTCAAAAGTGCTCAGGGATGATTTTGTGATACAAAGATCTTTTAGTGTCAAAATAATCTGTTACACTTTATTTTGGAGTCTTTTTAGAGTGAGAAAGTAATTATTAGATTAAGTAGAGAGAGAAAGTAATATTTTACTCATCTCGGGATCTGTGAAGCGTATGTGGTCCTTTTATACTACAATTGCGGGTCTAACACGCTTTAATTCCCGTTTATTACATTTTTGGTCCCTATATCTTTTCATCTTCCCATAATGGCTACTTCTTTAATATTCTATACAATTTTCCCCTAATACAATTTCTTCATTACAATTCTCTCATATCATACTTCTTATTTACAATTTTCTCCTTAGAAAACCTCTTCTTTACAAATTTCTCCTTAACAAATCTCTTCTTTTATTCTCCCTTATCAACTATGAATCATAAAAGGGATAGGAAGACACCTTAGATTATGATAACAATTCGACAGCTCAGTATTCGACCAGTTACAAGAGCTCGGTTAAGATCAAATATATAGATATCAAGTTCTTGATTGTTGAAGAGAAAGTTCAGAGTGACCAAATCAGTATGGAGCACATATGGACAAACTCGATGTTAGTAGATCCTCTTACAGAGGCATTAATGCATAAGGCTTTTATTGAATACGCCATTAACATAGGTTTTTTGTTTTTGGGTGATTTTTAGTTTCAGTAGGAGTTTGTATTAAGTTATTGGATGGGTTTATATATATAGTATGCTCCTATATTTGATTATCCATATTCTGTTATAAGTAAACATCCAATTAAGTATGACTAATTAAAAATAGATATGTCATATTACATCTCATATTATTCTTATGATATGCACCATGATGGATCCATGCCATTGATTGCTGTGATGTAATTAGTATGGATGTATTTATTTGCGGTTTTCAATTCATTTATAATGAATTTAGTCATATGTTGTTAATGGTCATTTAAATACATTTTTAGGTTATTTATGTGACGGTAAAAATTAAAAACATTCATTAAGTTAATACATCATATAGTAGCATATGATGATCGAAGTGGAAGATTATTGGAGTGTATCTAGTCGGTTAGATTATCATATATATTATCGATGTATCAAACTATAGTCAATATTAGTCTAATATAAGTGATCATATAGAAAGTAACAAACGAGTAGATAACATACATATCATGGAGGTAATTGTATAAGTACGAGGTTCAGTTTTGAATACTGTGAAGGGTTGAATTCATAAATAAACAATTTAAGTAAAACCTATATAGTCTTAAAATTATTTTGTAACGACAAAATAAATCCAAGTTATGGTCTTCATTTAGTTTATAAGATTGAATTTCAATTTGAATTTGAATTTGAATTCAAATCCTATAATATTAAGGTCACTTACTAATAGTTTAATATTAAGATCAATTTTACTTATAATTTTGATGAAGAAGAGTTATTTTCAATTTTGATATAAAAATAGTTTTTTTCACAATTGAAAAATAAAGTCTCAAAAAGTACAAAGAGGAAGACCACACACTTTAAGAAAATCATCGATTTCTTATTTCAAATCAATTACAAAAGATATTTGGTTCTTATCCTTTAAAAAATTCATAATCAATTATTAAATTAAAAAATTAAAGGGAGTAACATCATCAAGAACATCATCAAGTTCAGAGTCAGGAAATAATCACACTATCATCCTATAAACTTTATCGTCTTGTTATATGATGATTCTTACTTATAGATGCTTTAAGTTTAATTATAAATTCAATAATTCTAACATAATTCACTAACAACTAAATATTTGACAATGGATATACAAAGGTTAGCCAAATATATATGTTTAGGTATATGTTTTATTATACTTGTCGGTAAATGTGGTGTTAATGGCATCTTCATATATTTAGATGTAACATACCAACAAATAGATGTTTGAAACGAGGATACAATGGTCAGCTAAATGTGCTGGTATAGATTTTTTTTGTTAAAAACATGAGGTAAATGTGGTGTTAAAAGCATGTCTAAAATTTAGTTGTGAGGTTAAATATGTGGATGTCAAGTTGAACATTTATCTATTATGTTAAACATTTACATGTTATAGTAAATATTTAGTTGTCTCGTTAGACATTTACATGTCATGTTAGATATTTGGGTGTCAGGCTAGACATTTAGTTTTTATATTAGATATTTAGTGTAATGTTATACATTTGGTTGTCACGTTAAATATTTTTATGTCAAATTAGACATGTAGTTGTCGATGTAGATATTTAATTGTCATTTTTTGCCCAAAAAATATTCACATGTTGATTTAGTTATCCATATTCAGTTGTAAAATAACTACTTGTAAATATTTAGTTGCCAACGTTTTCATAATAAAGTGATATAAATTTAACTATAATATCAAGATTTTAACAAATGAATGCTAATTGATAAATATAATGTTGTTTTGTGTTATTGTTTGTTCGTCTGCAGGGTCAATGGTATACACAAAGATGTCTAGAAATTGGTTTGATATAAATTTTGATGAATATCTAAATAAGTTTCATTGAATTTGAACCCACTTCAAGTCCGCAAAAAACCTAAGTTTGCTATGATTACAACATATAATATATTTTTTTGGGTTGTGCTATGTTTATTACATAAAGTGTTTACCATTCTTTTTTTTGTACTTGGTTCCCTTTCTAAAAATAGATGTATCAAAATGTTCAAGGCAGATGACCCGAGAAGTGTGTGATAAAGATTATTGAGACAAATAATGTTGATGTTGAATTCAGTGCAGTTTTGAAGCGTTACCCAACCCAAAACTTTGATCTCTACTTTTGATTCAAGTTTTCATGTATCGGTGAATATAATTTGTAGTTTTTTTTAAGTGTAGTTCAGGTTGAGAAAGACCGTAGACATCAATATTAGTGTAGTGAAAATCCATTTGTTGGACATCATTATTAGTGAAGTGGTTATCAGATTTAATTTGGTATGAAAAATGAAATGATGAAAACAATACAAAAGATCGAAGAAATGATAAAGGTTAGAAGAGAAACAATTCGACAAACCAAATATCGTGCTTCTTAAAAGTTAAAGAGTAAAAAAAATTCAAACATGGGTAACAATATTGTTATAAAATACTATGCAATTATCACAAAATGGCTCAAGCACAGAATATATGCGAATGAAAGATTTAAATGAAACACAGGATTTAACGTGGTTCGACAATTGTCTACGTCCACGGGTGCCGCCAGAGAAAAGAGTTTCACTATGATAGAAAAGGTTACAGATTTCAAATTGTGTTTTGTGTCGCCCTAGTAATCTATTTATAGGGAATTAATAGACTTACTAGACTATGGGCCTAATGGGCTCATACCACTAGACTAGCTCTTTTGAAGTGATTGGACAATATCATTATCACACTGTCCTGCCGGACACAGTACACTGTCAAGGCACTATTCGAACTGCCGGACACAGTACACTGTCAAGGCACTATTCGAACTGCCGGACACAGTACACTATCAAGGCACTATTCGAACTGCCGGACACAGTACACTGTCAAGGCACTATTCGACTCATTCACAACAAATCTTCCCCTTGAGGCGAATATCCTTTCTTCACTATCAACAAAGAATCTTCTCTTCTTCTGACTCACCAAATGCCCTTAAGGCATTCACTCTATACTGCGAACACTGATCCAGTTTAGGCATTCCCTAAACTTTCGAACTGATACTGCCTTGGTCATTATATCTGCTGGATTATCGTGTGTAGACACTTTCTTCACATCAACAATTCCCTTTGATATTATATCACGAATAAAATGATACCTGACATCTATGTGCTTTGTACGCTCATGGTACATCTGGTTCCCTGTAAGGTGTATGGCGCTTTGACTGTCACAAAACACTTTTGTAGTAGTCCTATCCAAGCCCAAATCTGCCACCAAACCTTGCAACCATATTGCCTATTTAACTGCTTCTGTTACCGCCATGTACTCTGCCTCTGTTGTAGACAAAGCTACAGTAGCTTGCAACTGTGCTTTCCAACTGATCGCACTCCCAGCTAGAGTAAATACATATCCTGTCAGAGATCTTCTTTTATCCATATCACCTGCAAAATCAGAATCAACAAAACCAACCAATGATCCTGCAACATCATTCAGCGATTCACCAATATCGGTTTTGTTAAAAGTTAAGCCAACGTTCACAGTATTCTTTTGAAGAGATTCAATCTCTTCCCCTGTAGCACCAATCCATCGATCTGCCTCTGAACTCGCTATAGCTTCTCTGTAGCTACTAGGTTCCTGCATCTCAACTTCTTCTGCAACTGACAGAGCATATGCAACTAGATTCGCATACCTTTTTGGAAGTCTAATATCTCTTCTTTCTCTGCCCAATGCTATGCTATAAGGTTGTTGTTCTGGTTCAGGCGCATCATCGTCACTATCATCTGATGCTGACGCTTCACCTCCTGATTCTGGATCCACCTCAGAACCACTTGAATTATTGGACCTGCTAGGAACTGATTCTACTTCAAGCTCCACCTGTTCACTCACAACCGATCCTGATTCGACCATTTCTCCTACTTCCTTCTGACTGTCTATCGAAGCAAACTCATTAAAAGTAACGTCCCTATTGATGAGAAAACCTGGAGACTTTGGAGAGGTACACCATAGCATATATCCCTTCACTCCAGTAGCATATCCTAGAAATATGCATCTCTTTGCCCTCGGCTCAAGCTTACCATCTCTCACATGAGCATACGCAGGACAACCAAACACCCTCAAATGTTCATAATCAGCCGACGATCCAGACCAAATCTCAAAAGGAGTTTTACAATCAATAGTCGTTGATGGAGACCGATTCACCAAGTAACACGCTGTATTGATAGCTTCCGCCCAAAAATCCTTTCCCACACCGGAATGTGAGAGCATACTTCGTGCCTTGTCACAAAGCGTTCTGTTCATTCTTTCTGCGACTCCATTCTGTTGTGGTGTTCTAGAACAAGTGCGATGGCGCACTATTCCCTCAACTTCGCAGAACTCGTTGAACACACGACTGCAATATTCTAACCCATTATCGGTCCTAAGACGTTTGATTTTTCTTCCTGTTTGCTTCTCAATCATCGTCTTCCATTTGACAAAGGTTGAATATGCCTCATCTTTCGTTTTCAGAAAGTAAACCCACACCATCCTTGAATAATCATCAATCAAACTCATGTAGTATCTGGCTCCGCTCTTGGATGGAATTCTGTTTGGACCCCAAAGATCTGAGTGAATGTAGTCCACTGTGCCTTTAGTCTTTCTTACAGCCGATTTGCTGAATTTGACTCTAGTTTGTTTACCAAACACACAGTGCTCACAAAATCCCAATGATTCTGCTTTATACCCTTTCAACAAATCTCTCTTTCCCAAAACAGCTAATCCTCTGTCACTCATGTGACCAAGACGCCAATGCCACAACTTATTTTGATCATGCCTACTTTGGCTATTACTCCCTGATGATGCTACTGCAGCATCGCCCATAACAACACTCCCCTGGAGAATGTAAAGACCCTTCTGCAAACTACCTTTCATGCATACCATTGAGCCTTTTGTCACTTTGATTACACCATTTTCTGCATGGTACTTGTAACCCCGAGAGTCTAGAGTCCCAAGAGAAATCAGGTTTATTTTTAACCCAGGAACATGCCAGCACGTCAAGATTCTAACAACCCCGTCAAACATTCTGATTCTGACGTTACCAATACCACCAACAGTCAACGAATGATTGTTCCCTAAATAGACAGTTCTCTGCATTGGCTTGTACGTATCAAACCACTGCTTGAACTGACACATGTGATATGTAGCGCCAGTATCAAGTACCCAAGAGTTTTGCCCAAAGTCTGAACTCACGGACAATACATCTCCTTTACCACTGTTTTCACTATCGTCGGAATCGTTCACACCTTCAACAATGTTTGCTGCATTTTCCTTTTGATTTCCCTTCTTACCATTCAGTTTCGGACAATCTCTCCTATAATGACCCTGCTCACCGCATTCATAACAGTTTGAGTGCTTCACCCTTGACTTGGACCTCAAGTTCTTCCTTCTTTAAGAACTCGCTTTGCTTTTAGATCTTCCCCTAGTCATAAGACCTTCCCCTTCATCTTGATTGTCTGGCTGCAACTGTCTCATCTCTTTTGATTTCAGTGCCCCTTTGACATCTGCTAGCGATAACTTATCCTTACCATACATAATGGTATCTACGAAGTTTTCATAGGGAGCTGGTAACGATCTCAATACAAACAAAGCTTGATCCTCATCCTCAATATTGATATCTATGTTCTCCAAGTCCATTATAATTGATTTAAAAATTATATAGGTGCTCTGTTATGGACATACCTTCTTTCAATCTGAAATCATACAAACGTTTCTTCAAATATAATCGGTTTACTACTGATTTCTCTGAGTAAAGATCTCCTAGCTTTCTCCATGCGCAGGCAGCAGTCTTCTCACCACTAATCTCGCGAAGCACATTGTCTTTCACACTCATTAAAATCCAGCACAAAGCCCTTTCTTGAAGATCTTGTTTCTCCTCTTCTTTCATCTCTTCTGGTAACTTATTCTCCACAGCCCTCTACAGCCCTTGTAGTACCAATGAAGATTTCAGTTTAATCTTCCACAACGCAAAGCTGGATCCTCCATAAAAATTTTCAATCATGTATTTTGTTGCTGTAGACGCCATTGTGAAACTCTAATTGCAAAAGCCCTAATTTCACCACGTGGCTCTGATACCAATTTTGTTATAAAATACTATGCAATTATCACAAAATGGCTCAAGCACAGAATATATGCGAATGAAAAATTTAAATGAAACACAGGATTTAACGTGGTTCGACAATTGTCTACGTCCACGGGTGCCGCCAGAGAAAAGAGTTTCACTATGATAGAAAATGTTACAGATTTCAGATTGTGTTTTGTGTCGCCCTAGTAATCTATTTATAGGGAATTAATAGACTTACTAGACTATAGGCCTAATGGGCTCATACCACTAGACTAGCTCTTTTGAAGTGATTGGACAATATCATTATCACACTGTCCTGCCGGACACAGTACACTGTCAAGGCACTATTCGAACTGCCGGACACAGTACACTGTCAAGGCACTATTCGAACTGCCGGACACAGTACACTGTCAAGGCACTATTCGAACTGCCGGACACAGAACACTGTCAAGGCACTATTCGAACTGCCGGACACAGTACACTGCAAAGACACTATTCGACTCATTCACAACAAACAATATATATACTAACATAATTTCAACATACTAAAAACTTTGAAACCAAAATAAACTAAATTGTGAATTTTGAAAAAAAAATCAAATATTATGATTGGATTTTATGTTTTGTTTTTTTAACTTGAGAATCATTTGTATAAAAACTAAATTCTTTAAAACAAAACTAAATAGTATATGTTTTTTTGAATTGTATACTATTATTTATTTATTTACTTCAATACAACAAACATTATGGTTTTACATTATTATTTTTACCATAAAACTCAAAATATGAACATTAAAAAAATAAATTAATAAAAAATAAAATAGAATTACGATAAAATATCAAACAATTTTGTACTTTAAACCATCCATCAATTACAAAATAAAATAATTAAGTGATAAAATATTCTTAAACTAATTTCAAACACTCAACAAATTTTTAAGAAGTTTTGGCTAAATTAGGGCCCTTCTGGATAAGCAGCCCCAATTTTAACCATATCCAAACATATTTTTAGTAGCCTCATTTTTATACCCATGACGCACTTTCGTTTTTACTAACTCCTAGCCCTAAACACTAACTATCTCAAAAAAAAAACAAATCTAAATCAGCCTCAAGTTTTCCTCTCAATTCTCTACTTCTACAAACTCCCAAAATCAGCTCAAAAATCGAACTTAAGAACTCTAGTAGATCAATACTCACTCAAGAACAACAATGGGAAAAGGAAAATAGTAAGTTTCTACTCTAAAATTAGAGTTTTTTTTTTCTATATTTAGTTTTTGATATAGGCGAAGCATGTTTATTTAGTTGTTTTTAGTTGTATATTGTTGCTAGGTTAGATTTGGTGTGGTTGATTTGGTGTTTTAGAGTCGATTTTCGAGTTTCGGTTTCAGGTTGTCAATTGAGTTTGAAGGTCTGTTCGAGTCCCCCCGCCGGGTGAGCATAGTCTTACTGGCGGGGATGCTATTTTTTTCCAGAAAAAACTTCATCCCCGTCGGGTATGAACTGATTGAACCGGCGAGGAAGCCATATATTGATGACCCATGTTCATAAGCCCCGTCGGTTGTGGGTGGATTGAACCGGCGGGGTCAAAAATAGAATTTAAATTAATTGTATTTTCTCGCCGGGTGAAAATAGTTCAATCGGCTGGGTAGAAATTAAAATGTGAAAATAAATATATCTTCCCGTTGGTTGATAATAGTTCACCCGCGGGGACCTAGTTAATTTTGCAGAAAATGTCTTACTTATTATGCTCTATTTGTTCTTGCATGCACAAAGCACCTCGCCCCGAGAAAGAGAAGGCGACTAAAATCACGAGGCGAGAACGGAAAGTCCCTCCCCCAAAAAAGGCAAAGGAAACCGACGGTCGAATGTTGATCGCCCCGAATGTGAGGATCAGACCGAGCGTGAGGTGCGCCCCGGCCATACCGAACAATCATTGCGCCATAAAAAATATGATGCCACTAAGTGGTCCATAGTCAACGACGGCGTGCGCTTGTTTACGAGGAGGAGACGGAGGAGGAAACAGAGGTCCCAATGCCACCACCTCGAAGAGAGGTCCGTGCGGAAGGACGTCCAACTGATCCAGAATGATAGAAAAATCTATTTTTATCCCAAAACAATGTCTTTCTTTTCCTGGACTATGTGCAGCATGAGGCGTACTATACCTTTAAAGATGACGTAAGTTATCTATTTCTCGAATTAATTATATATTTTATTAGTTAAATTGTTTTGTTAACATTATATGTATGTTTGATTTTTTTCAGTCGCGCTCTGGTATCACGGTCCAGCCAAAGTATGGTTTGCTTGGTCAATGAGACCTTAGCAAACAATTGGGGGTTAGGGCTTTGTTAGAAGGGACACCGTTCTAGCCACTGATGCGCCATCTACCAAAGTTCAACAACCATGTGCAGTTGGCCGAGGTGTTCATTGAGAGGTGGCACCATGAAATGAACACCTTCCAGTTTTGCTTCGAGGAGATAACTTTGACGCTCGATGACGTGTACGTGATTACTAGCCTCCCGGTCGAGAGGAGAATTATTGACGTCTTTATGCTGGAGTCGATAGATGCGGCATATACACGCTATGCAGAGTTGTTGGGAGTTGCGACGGATGTTGTGCGGGAGAATATGGAGGTGCATGACGGGAGTAGATTCGGCCTCCGATGGCTTAGGAAGATATTCTTTGCGGATGAGTATTTGGATTCCAATACCGCCATGACTACGGATATGAAGAAGGCAGCAGCTAGGTTATACATCATGTTCCTCCTAGGGTGTACCATCTTCACTAACACGAGCTTGAAGAACATCCAGTGTGATTTTCTCCATCACCTTGAGGATTTGACGAGGCTTGGTGAGTACACATGAGGTACTTGTGCACTCGTGTGGTTGTACAAGAGCTTGAGAGGCATTTCAAAGCACTCATTGAAGAGCTTGGTTGGGTTCTCGGCCTTGTTGGACTGTTGGGTCTATGACCATTTTCCTATCTTCCGGGCGGCGGTGAATAACGGTTATAGCCCGACCGATCCAAAAATGCTGGCGTGGTTGCCCAAAAGGGTCCCGATATCATTAGCTCGCGGGAAGTCGTACTACAGTGAAATCCTCGCGGCTCAAGGAGAGACGGATGTAAGTTAGCTTGTTTACGTTTAATAATATTTGTTTATATAATATAAAATAGAGTATGAGTAATTGTTTTCTTGTAGGTGATTTTCCAACCTTACGAGGATGTCCGTGAAGTGTGGACGGAGCAGGAAATAGGGTTGTACCGAAACCCTATTCGCCTTATGCTAGTTAGCGAGGCACATCACCCGGGCCGAGTGATGCGCCAATTTGGTTGGATCCAAGAGAAGCCGATGGACCTTATTGTGGCTAGAACCGGTCTCTTGAGAGGAGACCATCATCGTGATCTGCTTCATGGTAGGCATTGCACTAACTGGAGGGAGCACATATACGTGATTGATATGTATTCGAGGCCCTTGGAAGGGAGTAGTCACACGTCACCTTCCAGTACAAGGCATACGTGAAGAGGTACGGTTGGTTTAACATCACGTATTGGATTCTTACCGAGAGCTCCGCGGTCGATGTGGTGAACACGATTAATCATGTTCGGCCGTTAGACAATTCGACTGACGAGCTCGAGTCGTTTGCGAGGAAGGTGCTGAAGATCACTAGTCCTTGGCTTTTGATTATTTCAGTCGCCTTCTTCGTATGCATGTTGTTTTAAATGTTGACATTTTGTTGTTTGGATTATGGTGTGTTTTGTACTACCTTCTGCTTTTTTTATTACAGATTGAACACTAAATTGTTTAATATATGTGTGTTTTATTTCACTCACTTTGTTATTTGTTAAACCTTATACTTATAAGTTAGTTTCTTAGTTTCCCCAATTTTATTTCCATCGTTAAATCTGATATAATAGAATACGCCTAATCTAAAAAACTCACCAACTTGTTCTATAAAATTACTTACAAAGGCTCTACCCCAGCAGTTGAGCATTTTTCACCCAGCGGTTGACAAATTCCCCGTCGGGGAACATTTATCAAACCGGCGGTTGCAAATTGTTAACCCGTCAGTTGAAGGCAGATTGATTTCCCTTGGAAAAAAAATTTAATGTTTACCCCGACAGTTGAAATATTACCAATCGTCGGGGAAATGGTCAATCAACGGCTGAAAAATATTCAACCGCGGGGACCTAGAGTAAAATTAATATCATTAAAGGGAAATGAGGGAAACGTTTTAACCGACGGTATAATAATTTCTAACCATCGGGGATGTTTTTACACCGACGGTATAAGAATTTCTAACCGCCGGGGAGTATTCCAACCGTCGGTTGAAAATTCTAACCCCGACGGTTGAGAAGTGTGAAATGATGGATTCACTAATCCATCATAATTTGTCTGGTTAACCGGCGGGATAATTTTTTTGCACCGTCGGGGATGTTTTAAAACCGGCGGGGGAGTATTCCAACCGTCGGGTGATAATGTTTCAACCGGCGGTTTTGTTGAATTGTAATGTATTTTGTTGTTTAAATGCATATTTTGTATGATGCTGGTATGCTACAATATGGTATCTTTTCTTTGTATCTTGTTATCGTTCGAACAATATAAATACGTTAATAAGAAGCATAAACTGAAACTTAAACGTAAAATCAAACATTAACTCGAACATTAACACAAAGTCAAACTTATATTAAATGACCAACTCATACAAACCGAAAGACAAACTGAAACTTAGACTAAAACACAAACTCAAACAAATTGACAAAAACACGTACTCAAACATAATTTATCTATCAGGCCAGTTCCATTTCATCAACCTCATTTCTTCTTTCTCATCCAGGTAGTCACGCATTTCCTCTAAGTGGATGTTAATAGTGTTAGAACGAACATGATCCAGTTGCTTCTCTGTTAAAGAATGCATGACCTGGCAGTTGAACCGGTTACACGCACCACGACGTTCCAATTTGATGAGGCCAGAAACTGGATGTCGACGGAATGTGACTAAGACTGACCACATAACTTTCACCTTATCAACACGACTTGAAATTCTAGGCGTCTGGACACCATCCCTTATGTATAGGAAGTACATCTGACATAACAATGCCTCCCAGTACGTTTTACGCCCCTCTAGCATGTTCGTGTTACCAACTTCAATTGATGTTTTCATCAGATATTAATCTTCCAACTCAGTCCATGGACACATTTTTTGCTTAGTTTATAAACTTTTTTACCCTTTAATGTGGATACAACATATATTTATAAACAATTTCGTTTTTAGATAACGTAATCTAGTTAGACAAATGAAAATGTGACACATGTAAAGTGAATATAACGAAGTAGATGTATAGGGACAGACAGTTATTATCAAAAAAACTCCCGCCAAAAAACTTACCACAAATACTCCCGCTAACATAATAATTCCTTAATTCTCATAAAAACTCCCGCCAGCATAATAAATCTTGCGAATGATACTTAGTCTATATAAACTAGTAATTTTTAATTACTTGCAAAAATGTAGAAAAAAATAATAAAGTTAATTATTTTCATGATGATCATGACCCTCTTAAGCAATTGTTATTATTCATTAGTTGGGCATCACACATATATTATAAAATATGTCGAAAGCAAAATAACGGTAAACTATTTAACACCATAAACAAATATTCCACACGCCAAACAAGAAGTCAATGTCTATTTAACTTAAATAAGCTAAAGATGATAAGAAATAGTAGAGAAAATCGTAAAAATATGAATGAATAATTAAATTTCAAATCATGTATCGTAACATCTTCCTAACGAGGACAATTGTTTCGTGGATCATTTTTTAAAAGTTTTTTTATATGATGGATCACAAGAATAAAAAAAGCAAAGACCTCATCTTTAGGTAAATATGAGTATAGAGAGAAAAAAATCACTCAAAGCACCAACAAAAAATTTATCGTCCATGCTTCATACAATCATATGTAGAGGATTTGAAAGCTTTGACAGAGGAAGTTAAATTTCAAAAATAAGTGTTACCTAGAGAAAATAATATATATATATATATATATATATATATATATATATATATATATAATTTAAATAAAATTATTACAAAAGAGAAAATGTTTTCAAACAAAATAAAATGAACTCTCAACATTAGTGTATATGTGATACTATAGTTAACAAAGAAAATAACATTAAAAAATTAATAACTAATATCAATGAGAACTCACATTGGTGTGAACTTTAAAACCAAACAAGTGAATATTTTGTCATTTACACTTGTAATAAAAAACAAGAGCTTAATACAATTGCAAATAATGAATATTTTTTAATTTAAAACATGATCGTATATTACTTGAATTGCACACGAGTAAGATGATTTGTATGGTCACACAATGCAACCATCTCTTGTTTTGTTTCTTGTGAAGTGAAATAAAGACATCTTAAACTTGTATTTTATGTCAAAACAATTTAAAAAACACATCATATTATAAATAAATATGGCAAAAAACGTACTTTTACGAAATTGTGCGAGCAATTAGTCGTAAACCAAGTTCCATCTGAATTGAATGAAAAACATAACCTAGATAATTTAGAATTCTTCTTTCCAAAATTTATAAGAATTCTCAATTTTAAGAGTTTCAAATTATTAAAAAATTACAAATACGCATGAAAAAAATTAAAAAAACTTACCAAGTTGGTTTGGATAATTTATATATATATATATATATATATATATATATATATATATATATATATATATATATATATCGTCTATATTATTCGATAGAATTGGAAAACAGAAACAAAACCAAATATTCCATTGTAATTTCTTAGATACATCTAAGGTGATGAAGTCAGTGTATCTAATACTTAATAAGATTTGTTTCTTGAACAACTTGGAAGGATGCAGTAGAGGAAGCATGCAAGAAAAAGGAAGCATCCGAGATCAAGATGTCGTAAATCATTCAAATAAATTATCGTTATTGCATAACTTTTACACGTGTACTTAACTTTTAACTATTTATTTTTAACGTGTTATTGCATAATTTTGACACGTAGAGTTATTTTTAATCTGTCTACTAATTTGTAACGTGGTTATTGAGTCAAACTCACGCGTGCTAATCTTCCTGAATTAAAAAGATATATATATACGTATCATTGATAGAATAAATATATTTTTTCTAAAATAAGTGGAAGTAGTGATAAAAAAATTTATGCGGATGGTTAAAATAAGAAGAATCTAACACTGTTATAACAAAATTATGGTCTAAAAAAAGTTGGAGATGTGAAAAAAGAAGAGGTTTTTATGATGTAAATAGAAAGTAAATATTATGCATTATTAAGACTAGCATGTAATTCTTATAAAACTATATAATATTATAAAAAAAACAGACAAAACAAAACACGTAGCTTGTTATATACTAATAATTATTATTTTTATCATTAAATGATAATTATTATAAAAGGGCTCAAACAAAACCATCTATTAATTTACAATAATTTTTCATCCAATGATACTTTTTTATTTATTTATAATTATGTAAACTAATTTCATGAAAAATGATTAGAATGAATACTAATTAAATTTATTAAATTTGATTTTTTTTTATTAAAAGTATATTAGTAAAATGAAATAAATTAATTTTTTTAATTTAATAAGATTATTTTTTTAAATTTGAGAAAAGATAACTAATTAATTTTAAGTCGTTTGAGTTAACTTTGTATACATCTTTAGACTTTCTATAGTTTTATTGAATCTTAAATTATATTCAAATAAGTTATATTGGTAATATAATAACACTCGGAACTATTTTTAAATTTTAAAATAAATTCAAATTTCATTATATATATATGAATTATTTTACATTTAAAATATAAAACAATTTTTGAAAAAATATTAATAGTATTAAAAGTAAGGATGAGAATGGGTTGGGTTGGGTCCGAGAATTGCTAAACCCGTACCTATTCCACCTTTATTTTTTTAAACCCGGGTATGAGATTTTTATTCCCACGCCCAACCGGTCGGGTTTGGGTATCCATCCGCGGTACCATGGATCATTTTTTTTACAGGTTTCGACAATGATCCTTCCGCAGGTTCACCACCCATGGATCATTTATTTATTCATAAAATATTTTTTTTATTAAATATCTAATAAAAAAAATAGAAAAACAAATAATAATAATATATATAATATAACTGTTAAATTTAGTAATATCTAAACATTTGGTAACAAATTAAAAAAATTATTATTTAAATATATAAATATTTATTATTTAAATATGTAAATATTTAAAAACTATAACTTTTTTAAATATAAAATAATATGTTCAAAATATAATGTACGATAATTAGAAAATATTTTGTCATGTATTATGATACATTGGTTTCAAGATAATCACAAATTCATTTCATACTATTAGCCTTGTGGAAAAATAAAAATTAAACAAAAGAGTTAAAAAAATCAAGTTTAATGTTTAAATTTAGAAGTTATAAATGATAATTATTAAATATTTTGTAATCTATTGTCAAAAATAGTTTTAGGAAAATTATATATTAATTTCATATCATAAACGGTGGAGAAAATGTAAAAATATTTAAAGAAGAAATTAAAAAAATCCAATATAATCTTCTAAAAAATATAGTTTTCAAAGTACATTATATTTAATAATAATTAGGCAATATTTCGTTATCTATTATTAATTAATATATAGTTTTGGTATCCGCGTGAGTAACTTTAGCATAAAGTTTTATAAGTAGTATTAAACAATATATTATTTTATATAATATTAATATTACGGGTATACGTCGGGTATTATCCGGTGGGTCGGGTTTGGGTTGGATATCCACGATTTTTTTTTAAACCTATAATCCGACTCAAACCCGACGCGTAGTAAATTTTCAAACCCACAACCCGGTTGTGAGACATTTTAAAAACCCATACCATTAGCTTGAATGTTTTTAATTCCCACAAAATATTGTCGGAAAACATTCTAGAACATGTTAAAAAAATTTATATAACCCTGTGAAAGTCGGTTATACCATTTTGAAGTAACACCCTAAATGTTTAGGATAAATCTATATATGATAACCATGACAGCCTTGCACTTTTCCTCTCAAATCCTTAATTCGATGATCCGTTCGATATTATTTTCTATGTTTCTTCGCATATATTATTTTTATGCTTTTCTTCGTACGATAACCCCTTTCCGGAGAAGATTCGCTTGAATAATAGAGTGAATAATCACTTGATTCATATCAATACCTTGGCTTTAGTTTTTTCATCAACTTTAGTTTATTCCTCGAAGAATATCGAATATGCCTCTCATATTTATCTTTCTTACGATTGATTCGATGGTGGTCATTCAATTCATCTTTCTCATCTTCATTTTCCCTTCAAACCTCTAATCGAATTTTCTTAAAGGCCATCACAACTTCCCTTTCAGAATTCAACTTTTCAATTTTTTCCAACAATTCTTTTCTTCGAGCAACCAAATAAGACTCTTGTAATATTTCACCAGCATGTTGATCATCGTGTTACTGATCAATCTCTACGTTAATTCTAATGAGGTTCTCTTTGAATTATTTTTCAACCATCAAATCATTATTCATTTCTAATTCATTTTGGATTTCTATAATTTTTTATTTTGATATTTAATAAGGTTTTGGAAGACGATTCTAGGTACCAAACCGTTTCTCGCAGACGACGCCAATGATAGTTCTAGAAACCTTTGGAGGAGATATAAGAGTAAAACTATGTTTGGAGGGCCAAATTCGTTATACAAGCTACTAAATAATTATGTAATCATTAAACCATCACCCTTCCCAAAAGGAGTGAGTTACTTCTATAGTATTGTTGGGTCCTACATGTCTAAAAAACTACTAATTGTGGTCTCAACCTCAAGTTTGTTGTTTATTACAAATTGGTCCTTTTGTATTATATAATTACTAATTACTCGTAAAAGACTTTCTTTATGTCAAAATCTACCTTAACTTTCTAAAGTCTTCTAATTGATTTATTCTTCCCTCATCATGAATAACACTAAAGTTTCCCCAAGATCATTTAGATCCACTAAAATCTACAACCATAACATGATCATAAATAACTTCATGTAAATCAAATGAATACCAACGAACTATCCATTAGTGACATTTTTTCACATTAGTTTTAAACTTCTTTTCAAATTTAGAACACAAATCACCATTACAATATTCCACATCCTCTTGGAAATTTGAATTATAAATATTAATTTAATCATGTCTATTAACTCAATTATAGATAGACTACAATACTGTTTGATCTAATTATTGAAAGACTATTATGAAGTAAAAACAGTGAAACCATATCGTTTGCCTTTAAAAAAACACAATCATATACGTTTGAAGGTAAATTCTCATAAAAATCTAATAACTTTAAGACCTTATTCTTTAATAAATTCTTCCATATATTGAATGTATATGTTATGAGTCGAGGCATAAACACATCTTTTAAACCCGTAAACCATTTTAGTCTTCAATGATGCAGAAATTATTTATAAGATAAAAAATAAGGTATGCATCATAACAATTTGGAAACAAAGTAGTAACAATATTAACAATACCTAAATGATGATCACTAATAATATTTATTTTAAGATCCAACAAATGAGGTTTAAACATCTCTATAAACCATAATCAATTATCACAATATTATGTAGTAGCAAATGCAATAACAAATATAAATGTAAAAAAAGATTATAAATATAATATAAATCACACCGTTATTAGTGTATCTCACATGTTATTAGTGTCACATCTATCATATGCGTGTCTCACATTTTTATTAGTCACAAATCTATCGTATTGGTTATGTCATACTCTCGCATATATCGTATTATCTATGCCAAAACTCGCATCTATCATATTGGCTTTACATGGTTTCACATCTATAACTTGTTTTGTCTCACATTTTTATGAGTCTTGTATATATCGTATTAGTTAAACCTAGTCTCGCATCTATCATATTGGTTATGCCTAGTCTTGCATCTATCATATTGGTTATGTCTAGTCTTGCATCTATCATATTGGTTATTGAATAATATTGTCTCATATTTTGCATCTAGCGTATTAAACTAACATATTTTACAATTAAAAACAGTAGACAACAAAAATCACTAGTGTTACTATCTTTAACTCAGGGGCGGATCCAAGATTAGAATTTAGGGTGTGCCAAAAATATCATTGAACTAAAAAAAGTTCAAGTAATATATAGTCAAAAGCCAAAAATATCATTGAACTAAAAAAAATTCAAGTAATATATAGTCAAAATATATTAATATTATATTACAACTAAATATGAAAATCTATTTCTAGTCTAAACGTAATTGCATTCTTCTCTTACTCATGCCTTCAAAGCGCTTGATAATATCTCGATCATCGATTATAGCAAACACTTCTTTCTTCACAAATGTCACTAAGCTATCATTAAGCCATGGATTGGACATTCGATTTATCAACTCATTCTTCACATATTTCATACTAGAAAATACTCGTTCAACATTTGCGGTGACCACCAGTAATAACAAAGCTAGCTTTAAAAGCTTGTACACAAATCCAAACGTTTTGTGTTTTTTTGTACGCACAAGAGTCCTACATAGATCCGAGATACTCTTCAAATCGGAAATATTATCTTCCATCTTCATACACTCAATATAAGTCTCAAGTTGGCTAGACAACTCTTTATCACTAACATCCACAATGTCATTTGGGTATAATCTTGCCAACCTCACAAGTGAGTTAGTGTCAAAACCTTGAAATGAAGAACAAGAATTCAAACATGCCACACAATTCAACAACTCAACATTTTTTGGTGTAAATCGATCATTCAACTCTTGCATTACACAATCTATGACATTTAAAAAACAATCATTCTTGAAATGATTGTGATTTGTAAAAAACGTAGCAAGTCTTTTGGATTTATTACCTTGCACATACCTTGACTCCATGTCGGGCACATCAACTTCAAGATTACCACAAGAACCCACAACGTTTTCATAAAATGGTTCCCATCCACTATCTCTCTGATTTTCAATTTTCAAAAGCTGTGAAATTCTCTTTCTAAATCAAAAGATTTTTCATGATTCTTGTTAAGTCAATTAGATAAATAAATTAAACAATTCAAACAATTCTAAATCAATTTATCAAATTGATTTCTTAACATACTTTGTAGGAAATACTAAAAGCACATTAATATACCCGAGTCTCAAATTGATTTCTTAACATAATATAAAATACTAAAAGCACATTGACATACCTAAAATCAAAGGATTCCACTGCTTCAGTGCTGCATTTTTTATGTTTGTAAGAGAAAATAGGTGATTTTGATTGAGGAGAAGAGGGTAGAGGAGGCTGTTGCGTTTGAGGAGAAAGAAAGAGAGAAGCGGATTACACTGCTTCAGTGCTGCATTTTTTATGTTTGTAAAAGAAAATATGTGATTTTGATTGAGGAGGAGAGGGTAGAGGAGACTATTGCGTTTGAGGAGAGAGAAAGAGAGAAGCGGCTGCGTTTGAAGGGAGATAGAGATAGGAGTTGCTACGTTTGGGGAGAGAGACAAAAGAGGGCTGTATTTTGTATTTGTGTAGATTTAGGGTTTAGTTGCGGAAATAAGGAAGTAAAAGAACAAAGACAAAAATTTAAGAAAAAAAAGAAGGAAGAAAAATAAAAAAATAAAAGATTTTTTATACTTGTGTAGATTTTGGGTTTAGTTGGGGACAAAATAAGAAAGGAAAAGGGCTGTATTTTGTATTTGTGTAGATTTAGGGTTTAGTTGGGGGAAATAAGGAGGTAAAAGAAAAAAGACAAAAATTTAAGAAAAAAAAGAAGGAAGAAAAATAAAAAAATAAAAGATTTTTTATACTGTAGATTTTGGGTTTAGTTGGGGACAAAATAAGAAAGGAAAAAAAGAACAATTTAGGGTTTAGTGGGGGAAAATAAGAAAGGAAAAAAAAGAACAATTTAGGATGGTCCAAGGTTTGAACTCAAAGTTAAAAACTAAACACTCTTACCACTACACTAAACTTATTTTTAGAATTTAGGGTGGTCCATGGCATACACTAAACAATACTCATTTATATTCCCTTTCAAAAAGGTTTAATCAATAAATAAAAGTGAATGAATGGAAACCTTGGAGACAAAAACCAAATTATATGAAACAACGCTTGCAAACATTAATTTGTAAAGTATACTCTAGTAAGTAATCACTTGTATTAGCAATAACCTTTAGTGTTTTAGAGTAGCTCTTGAATAGTTGATATGAAGTAGAACTATCCCCATAAACAATTGTCTTAGCTTTCCCTATAGTAAAATAATACGAAATATTTAAACCGTATTCGTTTTTTACAAATAATTTTGTGCTTTTAATTGTAATATTAATGTTAGTCCTAATGCAGTCGCATATATCATTGCTCCAAACAAATGAAAATAAAATTAATAAATAGATGACCGCTTATTTTTTTGGAGAGTTATTGACTTTATTCTAATAAAGGATGTATATATCTCTTTTTTTTTCCTTTTGTATTTAGTCGGAATTGGCGGCAAATATCCATACCTGGCTTTATTTCTTTTGTTGGATGGTTTTTTAGGGTTTGGATATCGCAGAGAAGGAAAGAGACGATGATCGGTTCTAGCAAAATAAACATCGCAGTCGGCATTGAAGACAACACCTTAGCTATTCTCGATTCCAACTCATCAAAGGACTCGCGTGACGCCAACGATGATCGTATGCATATCTTCTTTTGTTCTTCTGATTCATACATAATCGAGTAGAGAAGTCATGAATTTGCCGTCCTTAGTTTTAAATTTCAGTAACAAACAATTGTTAGGCTACTAGGTTTTGCTTATTCTGAACCTGATAGTGTTTTCAAAATTGTATACTGATGAAATCTAGGGCTTGCGTATCTGGAGGCTGTTCGTGCTGCTTCAATTGTCCCCGAAAAGAGAATTCCTCCCACCAGGTTTCTCTCTCGATTGAAATCTGATGTCTGTCATTCGTTCGTTTTTTTTTCTTCTCTTGATCTTGTTTGTGTATGTAAAGCAAAATGTGCCAAGCGGTTTTCGAGATTCTGAGGTATGGGAAGACTCTTGAACTGATACTGGCGAGTTTCCAGCTTTTGAATGAGTTAGATCAGGTATTGAATCTAATTTTGTCTAATATGTAGAACTAATGTTGATTTGAAGTTGTGATTTGTGTTTACGAAGTCTTGTTATAACCACCTGAGTGTAGCGATATCCTCGACTTTCCGTTTCGAACTCAGATTCTGGTGATTCTTGTGTGCTAGAAATTGTCGATGAGGTATGAGATATTCTTGCTCTGTTCATTGTAGTTTCCGGGGGTGGTTATTTGATATTTTGGTTTTGTTGCGTTCAAGGCTTGGTCACCGTTTAGTGCGGACATTACTTCCGGCGATAAGGAAGCTGCTGGGAAAAACTCGACTGAACTCATTGATACTTCTGTGAGTCTTATTTGCTGTTTTGGTTACTGCTTCAGCTTCCCGCATCCTAGATTATTCAGGTGTTTGAATATCAGAATGTGTATAATAATCTAGATAGGAAAAGAAGAAAAGTTCTTGATTAGATCAAGGAAATTCTAAGCTTTCCATATATACAGCCTAATTTCAGTGATCAGATGTGGGCCTTGTGACCTAAGCCAATATTTACAAGAACTAACATTATAAAAGAATGGGCTATTGTTCGGATACTTGAAATCAATTTTGTTTACAAAGGCTCCAAAGGTTCTAATGATCTTGAAAACACTAGTTGTTGGGGCATCTGTGTTTGTTCAAATCATCTCGTTGTGGGTGGAAATTTAGATGAGTACAATACTAGAACAGTACAAATATAAGTGGATTCTTGGATTCAGATAAAGATTAAAACTCAAATTTAAGTAATCTTCAACTCGTCATTATCTTGTCTTAAGTATTACGGTGTCTCCCTATATCTGGTTATCTTTCCCGTTCCAGGGTTTCCATCAGTTGATACAAGACCTCTTGGACACAGCTAGTGGAACAAAATCTCCGCTCTCAGATACGAGGGTTAGTAGCTGTAGTCATTTGTGTTTTCTCTAGAACCATTGTTACTTGTTCTTTGTGTTTGAGGTATATAATTTTAAACGCGAAACGTCCTTACCTTTGTTTTGTTCCTTGATTGGTCTTGTTATAGGCTCTGGCTAATATGCTACTGTTTCAATATCTGGTATACTTTCTTGAAGGAGATTTTGTACCTCGCACCAATGTATACGCAGGTACTTAATTATATATATATATATATCAGTTGCTTTCCAATTCTGGTTGTTGGGACTCTCAGCTACTTATTATCTTTTTGCAGAAACTATGAACTGGAAAATCCTGAGGGAGTCCTTGCTGAATACACTGCTTGTAAGAAGCTTTCATTTATGGCTTATGCTGTTTTCCATCGATTTTTCAGTCAAGAATGTCCTATTCTCTTTGCTTTTACTTCCTGATGTTCCTAACAGTTAAGTATGCTTTGACTGATATATTTGACTTTTATATCTTCTAACTGCAGGCTTCAAGAAGAACGAATTACAAAGTTCTTATGAAAGATTGTCTTTCCACAATACTGAAACTGTCCCAATTCCATCTTCTAATAAGTAGCGGCAGATTTGCTACGAATTCTCAAGACCAAATATCTGAAAGTCGTGACACTGCCCTGGAAATTGCTTTACTTGATGCCCAAAAACCAACTTGTATTGCTATACAGAAACTAATGAGAATGGTAAATAACTTGTTGATCAAACAGACATTTTCTTTTCTCTATCTGATTTTGTGGGCGTGTTAGATTATGGAATTCGATGCATCAAAGAAGAAAGCAGACGCAGAAGGTTCTACTACAAGAGCTGACGGTGTAAGGTATTCGCGTGTTCTCGTGCATAGTCTTCTATATTTTTTGCTTATATGCTGCTCCTAAGATTGTTAGCTATGTACCCTTGAATTTGATGCAGGACTCTTCTGGTTGATATACTTTTGGATCAACTCACTTATGACAGTGATATTCTCTCTACATTTCTTGAGGTAATCATATAGACGTATATTTGTATGTCTATGAAGCAACATATAAAAGGGAAAGAAACATTAGCATTACTGCTGCTCGTCATATATCATATGTTTCACTAAGAAATCTGTACCTTTCCGCTGGTTGAGTATAATAAAGCTACCTGTTCGTTTACAATATAGTTCTCCTCTTTAATACATTCTTTATTTGCCTTTACTTTATACTGTTACTAAAAGTGAGCAAATGCTATGATTTTTTTTTTTGTATAAGCCATCCCTTTTTCTTGCAGGTTTTTGATGACCCTAAATGGAAGCTAGAAATCATCTTGCAGTACTTTGCGAAATACTTAACTAAGGTTTGAGTTGCTTTTAAATTCATTGATAATCTATGTGATTTTCTTAAGTTAATTTTGCATAAGTTTTCTCTACTGCAGCCTTCTGTCCGCACAAGAAGGTTTCCTGATTCGCATGATACTTCAACATTTGTTGGAATTCTAAAGTGCTTTTCGGATAGCACAAGTACCAGAAACATTATTAAAAAGATCGGTGGAGATGTAGTTCAGCTGCTTTTATCACATGGTTTCCAGGTGATTGTTCTTATAAATAAATGCTACTATGCTTGATGGTTCAGCAAATGAGGCGGATATTACCCAATCATGCTGAATACTTGAAGCTAGTTAACAATATTTACTGTATAAAATGGCTAGATAGTCTCTAGATGAGCTTGATTTTTCTTCGAGTGCTGTCTTTGGTCTTATAATTGATCAAGGATTAGGCTGTAGAAAGTCATCCGTATGATTTAATTTACATTTCCTTGGCGTTTGGAATTTTCTTTCAGGCTCACATGACATTAGCATCCCTACATATTGGAGGTACATTTGATACCAATGAAGGCAGTTCTCTTTTGGAGATATGTAATGATATAGTTTATGCTTTCAAATCTCTGAGAAACACAGATAAGTAAGTCGCAGTTTATCTCACTGAATCCAGGGTTTTGTGTTGTTCTGTTTGAACAGAAGTCTAGAATTCTTTTGAGCGACCCTAAATTGTTACTTTAAACAAAGTACTCTTGTAAATTATGGCGCAGGAACATGGAAATTTTGGCATTCGGAAAAGAAGCGTTGTTTACGGCAGCAACAATCCTCTCAACTTGTTCATAGGAGAACAGATCCATTTACTAACATATCGGTTAGATTTGTCCAAATGATTATGCTAATATTAATTTCTTGAACCTAGCTTACACTTGGATTTCAGATATATATTATCTTAACAGCTTGGAGTCGGGGTAATATGAAAGCAACCCGATTTTTGAAACATTTCTGCTAAAAATGAAGTATATGTAAGTGCTTTAATTTCTTAATTGGAGAGGTCATTAGGGTTCGTTAAGTCCAATTTGGATTATCCTGTCATCCAAATTCAATTATATTCTATCTGCTTTGCCACAAATTCTTGATCAGTTATTGGTGGTCCAGTGGTCTACTCTAATGTTGCATGGTGCTAAAAATAAAACTAACCACCCAACTAAGAAGCATCCTGATAAACAATTTGGCTGCCTCAAAACCTGCACCTAAACATTAGTCTTAATTAAGAGAGTTATCAAATGAGGGTTAACCTTTTCTATATTGTAATTCTAAATAAAAAGCCTATTGAATAATCTTAAACAAAACCTCTAGGATATCCTGATTGGATTGTAATGGTTTCAAGTCATATCACTGGTTGGATTGTAGCAACTATGTTCTGTTTTATGTACTTATTTTTCCTCCGCTACGTAATTCAATGTGTGTTGTCTACAGCCCATGAAGCTATCATGGACGAGCTATGGTTGACTAGGGGGCTTGACCCATTTGATCATAGCTGCACTGCCTATATTCTATTACAAACCAAGCACCCGGCTTGATGAGTTTGTAGCGTGCTCTTTTTACTTAGTTGGCGTAAAGGAGACGTGGTTAGGCTTGAATTATATCCTTTACATATGTTTCATGTGGATTGCATCGATGTGTGGCTACGGTCGCACCCTACTTGCCCTATATGTCATGCTAGGGCTGAGCTTATGCTATTGACGGTGTTAATTTATTCAAGCACTATGACATAGTTCGACTTAAAAGTAAATATAACATTGATTAAAAAGAATCAATGTTGTAGCCTTTTTGTTTCAGTTAGGGTACAGTTTGTGATGACGATAATTAAAATTATAGAAAAATAGATGTAAAGGATTGCTGCTGTTGTAAGTAATTTGGTCCATGTTTCTTTGACAAATTCCTATGTTATTTCTATTTTTCTGGGAGGCACTTCTGTGAACTTTGATTCTTTATTTTCTATTTATTTTCCAGTCAAAATAGTGAGCTTCTCTATGATTTATAAATTCATTTACATATAAAAAAAATTCCTTTTATCATTTACGTATAAATTTTTACACTAATAACTTTAGGAAACGGGTCGGGCTCAATTAAATTAAATTATATTGAACGATCCGATCCAGTTCATAATCCAGTACGATTAAATGTCCACTCTTAAAAGTTCTATCGCCTGCCTAGCTTGGCCACTCTTAAAATATCCATTAATCAAAGAGTTCCAGGAAAACACTTTTCTAATACAACTTTTATCCAACACCTTATGTGCAACTCTCAGCTCTCCACAAGAAGAGATAACTGCAGTATTCACATACACATCAATGTCCATAACAATAATCAACTTCGACACAAGAAAAATGGTACTATTCAAAACAATTAGACTGAACATTCACATGATCAGGTTTCCTCATTTCAGTGAAGAACTATGCATGTTTCAGTACACCACTTTCAAATGTTAATGGAACTTCCTCACAACTCTCTCGTGAATCAACAATCTCACCTAAATCCACGACCAGAAAACCAAAACCGGTATGCTGTAAGTAAATTTATTACCAATAGAAACTACATATTTGCAATTAGAAAAATTAACTCTAGTTTAGTAGTAATGATTAGGAAAATGAGATCATATATTGAGGGGCACGATATAATTTTGGAGACCATTTTTTCTCTACCAATTGTATTATAAAAGCCTGACATTTCGAGAAGACTAACTAAGTGGTCAGTAAGATAATGACATAAAATATCGGTCCAAGTATTAACTGACTTCCAAATAGAATTTCTATCCGAAGAACCAGTCATTATAAATGACAACTTAGAAAACACGTGAACCGTTCGAATGGATGAAAGAAGCAACAATCAAGTTTCATGAACATGGATACAACCTGTATCTCTAATCGTCGATATTCTAAACCAACCCATCTTGTTCGATTTCTCAGCATCAAATAATAAGGAAAAATATGAGGCCGCTATTACAGGGCTTCATTTTAGAAAAAATTTACGGTGCAAGAAAGGTCAAACTTTTAACCGATTCCCAATTAATAGTTAGCCAAATAACATGCCAGACAAAGGTAAAGAAGGATAACATCATCCATCACCTAAATGAGCTTCCATGTTTTTCCTCCCAATTGAAACATGTTGAGTTCAAACACGCTACATAATCCTTTTTTTTCAACTATTACAATCGAAAAAGGCAATGATAATAGAAAGGTAAGAAAAAGAGGAGGATCGGAAAACACCGATAAAAAACTACCTTACACAAGTTACATTACACGAAGTTAAAATGGAAACACAAAAAATACAAATGACATCTTCAAAGTATGTGTGGATAATGGACAAGCTATATATTGTTCAAGCGTGGGTGGAACATGATGACGAAGCGAAAATAAAAGAAGAATCAACGATAGATGAAACCATAATTCAAGGGTAACATGATGAAACCCTAATCTAAGGGTAACAAAGATTGAAATTTTCAGAGATAAAAAATATATTATTCCAAAACTTAAAATAACGCATATGAGGCTTTATATAAGAGCTTCTCAAAACCCTAAATTATAAAAAAGGAAATAAAATAAATATTTTAAAATAAAATAAATATTTTAAAATAAAATAAAATCAAATCAAATCTTAATATAATTAGATTTGATTTAAATACATAAGATATTTGAATAAAATAAAATAAAATTAAAAAGGCTTTTGTTTGGACTTTCTGGACTACATCAGAACAATTTTCGTAATATAAGAGTTACATAAAGGAGAATGAGGTGCTCACTGTAGATACAAGGTTCTGGTCAAGAGAATACTACAAGGTTACTATTGACCAATAATCACGAATGATGCTGAAAAAAAAGTACAGACGTGCGACACACGCCAAAGGTTTGCGAACTTAATTTAAATTCTAACAGAACTGATGAAACATAAACCATTCCATTTTAAAAATAAGGTGTGTACATCGTAGGTCCATCCCCAATGGCCATGGGAAGTAGAAAGTACTTGTTTGTAGTCGCAAATTACTTTTCCAAAAGGGTAGAGGTAAAATCAACGAACATATAACGACATCATATGTAATTTTATTTTTAAAAGTGAGTATATGTTGTAGGTATGACATACCGGGAGTTATTACTACAGATAATAAAACACAATTCCAAAATGAACTTGTAACACAATACTGTACTAAGAAGGGAATCAAGCAAATATTATATTCTTTTTTATCTTCACGAAAATAGGCAAATCAAAGTGGCTAACGGAACTATAATCAAAGGCATCAAGAAAATGTTGGATGAAGCACTAGGAACATGGTCGGACGCCCTACAGGATGGTATGTGCTCATATCTGAAGAGTTAAAAGATGGTCCGAGGGTGATTTTGTTAGGTGAGTATTTGTTGATAGGGGATTTGGTGATAGAGGAATACTTAAGAGTCAAATCTAGAGAGAGAAAGTATTAAAGCAGTAGAGAGAGAAAGTCGTACTATTCATCTCGAAATTCGTGAAGCGTGTGTGGTCCTTTTATAGTACAATTGTGGACCCCACACGCTTTAATTCGGGTTAATTACATCTTTTGGTCCCTGCTCTAAAATTCTTTCCTATTTTGGCTATATCTTTACAATTAACGCACTTCGGCCCTTATACATTCATTTATATGCATTTTGGCCCTTATACATTTATTTCTATGCATTTTGGCCCTTATACATTTATTTCTATGCATTTTGGCCCTTATACATTTATTTTCCTCATCAGTAACCCCCCAGTCTTAGTAAAAAATGGGTTTTGCTAAGACTGAATAATTCTTCTGATCGGCCAAAATCTCTTCGAACTTCACAGGTCCCTCAGGCATAAAAGTTGCTTCTTCGAAAGATTGTTCCTTCGAACTTCATAAGTCCCTCAGGCATAAAAGTTGCTTCTTCGAAAGATTGTTCCTTCGAACTTCATAAGTCCCTCAGGCATAAAAGTTGCTTCTTCGAAAGATTGTTCCTTCGAACTTCATAAGTCCCTCGAATATCTACCAAGACCCCTTCGAGTTTCTGCTGTACCAAGTAGCCCCCCAATCATTGCAACATTTTGAGCAAAATGTTCGTCGGACAATTATATACTTGGGCGAAAAATGGTGCTAGGATTGATGATGTCACTGCACAGATACCAACGTCAGCATGCGTTTGAAGAAACGGTACCTATTCTGTTGTCAGAAAACCCTTCCGCTTCCCATGACAACCTCTGACACAATACTCTTCATCTTCTACTTTAGCTAGGCTGTCATACATTGCTCACCTATAAGGACCATCATACCCCTAGGCAAACAACATAAAAATGTCCCCGGGCTCCGTTCACCAAAGAAGCCCATTAATCTTCTATAAATACCAACCTCTTTCTTCATTAATGTAACTTCTGTTCAATCATTTCTAGAGAGATAAAGCTGGCGCATAAAGCTCGTCGAATTCCTGATTGGCTGTTGATTAGTAAACGGTTCGAGGAGAGGGTTGCCGCTGGTGAAGACGTAAGGCCTCATCCCCCACCATTGACTACAACATTCTTTGGTCCTTGGCCTCCTTCGAACAATTCGACCGCCATTATACCTCGTGAAATAGCTCGTCAAAGCTTACTCAGCGAAAACAACCCTCCTAAAGAAATGGGCAAAGAGAGGTCACACAAACATTCATCAGGTTCGAAGAGGAAGAAATCCCATAGAGATAGAAAAAGTTCGCACGATCGAAAACGTGCCAAGGAAGCTCCCCTAACTATTCGAGAACCAACTGCCACAACCAATATTGAACATCCGCCCAGAAGATCTTCAAGTCCTCGACAAACTTCGAGGAGTCCTCCTCGAAAAGCAGCTAGTCCTCGACGGATTTCGAGGAGTCCTCCTCGAAAACCAACTAGTCCTCAACAAAACCCAAACCGAAGTGACTCTACTAGCCCTTCTCGAAGGCAAAATCAACAACAGACGTCAGGAATTTCTCCTCAAAATCAAAATCAACAGCAGAACTCTGGAAGTCCTCCTCGACATCCAGACCGTTACCATGATGCTACCAGTCCTATTCAAAGACTCGGAACAGATGTTTCTAGTCTGCCCTCCACGCCATCCATGACCATTCATGGTACTCAGTTTTCTCCCTCAAGGACCCTTATCACCGACGAAGACATGCGTGTCTTACATGAGCATACTTTGGACCCCCAAATTACTAAGCCTGTTGAAAAGTCCATCAGACAGAAATCGTCCACTGTTCTTCCCTTGGGCCCTTCGAACGGTGCAACATCCTCTTCGACACTGTCCGAGGAGCAAGCTCGTCGGATAGCTCCCAAATTAAAAGGAGACATAGTGCTTCCCTTGGAGTTGGATAATATTGCCGGCAATAATATTAGAGGCATCGAGAATAAGCACATGGTAGCCCTTGCCAATATCAAGTACAAGTATTTTTCAAAGGCTGAAGAGACGATGCTTAGGGCTCGATGGGGCATTCCCACTTACATTGATATCAGATTTCCCTCCGAAGGAGAAACACCCTTATCTGTGAGGGATCACGAAGTGGTGGTCTACACAGAAATCATGAACTGGGGGCTAAGGTACCCCTTAGACCCCTTCTTCATCGAATACCTTTCAAAAATAGATCTCTGTCCC
This sequence comes from Limnanthes douglasii subsp. nivea, assembly GCA_036936605.1. NCBI lineage: Eukaryota > Viridiplantae > Streptophyta > Magnoliopsida > Brassicales > Limnanthaceae > Limnanthes > Limnanthes douglasii. Next base: position 402,214,970 of record JAUPFV010000001.1, read on the forward strand.
TCGCAAGTTGGGCCCAACATGTGGTTCACACTAATGGCGTGCATAATGGCCTCAAGGCTCTCAGGCCAAGAATTCTTACTGGAACAGATCATTGGTCTTGCTGGCCTTGCTCGAAACCCTTACTTCCCCTTCTACTCGCTGACATTCAACCGGGGGCAAAAGGTGTTGAAGGATCTTCTGGAGGCAGATAAGAAGTGGAGGCAACAGTTCCTCTTTTTCTCTGGTTGCTGGGAGACCGGCTCCCAGGCCACTCCTTCGAATCCACATAAGCTCTCCTTGAAGTGGACCACAAAATGTAAGTATTTTTGAATCATTATATGCCCTCGAATTTAAAATTTGTCAGTCTACATGTTGCTAAGTTTATTACTCCTTCGAACGTCATAGGTGTCTTCGAATAATATATTCTTCGTAACTATTCTTATCTTTTGTTATTTGTTTCAGCCATGACCGGAGTATCCAAACCTTATACCGACTACGTCGAAGGGGCGACCACTGTTTTCACTAACCTTCGCCTGTGGGCAAAAGAAAAGTGGGACAATCGCTTTCGCCGTTGCTTTGTCGATGAGAACTTGGCCAGAAGTCGACTCTGGAGGCTTGATCCTCTAGATCGCATAAGTATGAGGGGCCTAATGACTTCGCCCTCTGAACGCGAAGTGTTAGAACGATGCAGCAAACCGGATGTGATAATCTATTTGCCCAAACGGTCTCGCTCGCAAAGTCACTTGGATGAACCTCCAGAAGATGAGGCTGTACAACCTCAACCAACAAATCCCAAACCAGTTGCTAAGGCTCAAAAACCACATTCGTCGAGGGACATAGGGGCCTCGAATTCTAGTAGCCTTCGAACAACTGAAGCCCTGCGAACAGATGGAGCCCCTCGAACAAGTGTTGTTATGTCAACCAATCCCACTCCGTTACCTCCTGTTACTATCCTTCCACCAAAGAAGGACAACAAGAAAAAGGACTTGAAGGGAAAGGGCATTCTTCTTGAGCCCATCGAAGAGCAATCTGAGGGAGGAGAAACTCCTGACAATAATGAAGGGACTAACTTCGACAGAGAAGGCCAAGATGGTGCAGTTGATGCTGAAAACAGAGGTGGCCTATCACCCAAGGAAGCCTCCTACCAAACTTTGCACTCTCCTCTAACTGAGGCGTCTCAACCGGCCTCCTTCGAAGGCAGTCCACGGCTGGCTCCTATCCATGCCCCTCGAACAAATCCCCCTTTACTCGTTCACCCTGATGTGGCCTGTGGCAATTTTTCTGAGTTCGATTCTGCAGATCTAGGGTCTCCTTCGAGCTCCTTCGAGGTCCCCTTAGATGATGAGTTTTCAATGAGTCTGCGAAGGCTTCTTCATACATCAGTGAATCGAGGAAAGAAGTTGCGCCATCTTGAGAAGCACAAGAATCACTATAAGTTCAAAGCATCAGTTGCTGCCGCTAAGCTCGAAGAAGCCAAGAAGGAGCATGCAGTGGTCGAAGGCCAAGCTGATGCCTTGTATGAACGTCTTTCTGCTGCTGAGCATTACATAACAGTAATAGAACATTGTTGCCAGGAAGAGAGGGACTTATATAAGAAAAAGACTGACACCCAAGAGCGGTTGATCGCTGAATATAAAGCAGGGCATCGCAAGGCGTGCGACGCATTCGAGCAATGCAGTGAAGGTTTTAAAAATGTAGTTGAGGAGCGCGACAATTTGAAAAGAAAAATTAGAAGTTTCCCAGTGGAGATCGAAGAGACAAAGGAAAAAGGTGCAGATGCTTATGCTGCCACCTGTTCGAAGACTTTACAGGCTCGAGATGCTGCCACTCGAGCTGGCCTATTGACCCAAATATACACTGAGCACCCTGAGTATGAACTGGGTCCCTTCTGGAAGCTTGTCCCCCCAGAACTTCGTCCACCCCAAATAGTTGTCAGTGAGAGTGAAGACTCAGAAAGTGAAGGGAGTGATAATTCGAAGAATGCCGGTTAAGCTAAAGGGTCGTAGGTAATTGTTCGTATGGCCTAAAAGGCCTTTGTTTTTTTGTAATGGTTGGCAACTGTTGTACTTTTCCAACAAGTAATTTGAAATTGAACTCATTAATGCATTGTTCTTCGAATTTATTATAGCACTAGCCCTTCGAATAATGATCATTTGGACCAATTTTAAAAATTTTAGGCCTGCGACAGAATTTGACTTAGTTATCATTAGGCCTTCGAACGCCAATTTACCTGGCCTTCGAAATATTTGCTCTTAGAAAGATTCAACAAATGTGAGACTTGTAGTAAGGCCTTCGAATTGTTGGCCGTCGAACAATTATGACTCAAAACTTATACCAAGTTTTATATTTGTAACTAGGCCTTCGAACTCCAGCTTATGTGGCCTTCGAATGTAGCCCTTCGAACAATAATTACTCCAGCTTACACTGGTCATTAGTCCTTTGAATTCCAACTTACGTGGCCTTCGGACAATTAGTAGGGTCTCCGAGAAAAAAGAAAAACAGAAAATAATTGCAAGGGAAAAGACATTCTCGATGCATCACTGGGGATGGCTTCGAGGCACACCTTAGAGTAATCTAGAAAATCATGTGATAGTCCCAAGTCATCGTGGCACATCGTCATGTGACCCGAAGAATAGGTTGAAAGTCCCAAATCATCGTGGCACATCGTCATGTGACCCGAAGAACAGGTTGAAAGTCCCGAATCATCGTGGCATATCGTAATGTGAATGTGGTTCAGAAAATAGATCGAAGGACAACAATTCGAGGCACATATTACTGTGACTCAAAAGATAGTGTGAGGGACAATAATTCGAGGCACATGTTAATGTGACTCAAAAAATAGTGAGGGACAACAATTCGAGGCACATGTTAATGTGACTCAAAAAATAGTGTGAGGGACAACAATTCGAGGCACATGTTAATGTGACTCAAAAAATATAGTTAAAGGCAAAGAAATGTTGTATTAACGGGATCACCGAAACACCTCATTAAAACCTTCCTGTGCCTAGCAGGGTAGGAAAGAGTGTGTTCTCACCAAAAGTTTTCTCGAGGTATACATAGAAAAGAAAAAGAAATACAATATTCTCCCCGAGCTCTGCTAATCGAGGTACAATTTTAAATGCTCAATATTCCAAGGTAAGCGGAGATATCGTCCATCTTTATCTTTTAGCCGATATGTGCCTGGTTTAATCTTGTCGATGACCTCATAAGGGCCTTCCCAATTAGGGCCCAGCTTCCCCAGAATCTTGTCCTTAGTGTGCAAGAAAATCTTCCGTAGAACCTTGTCTCCCACCTGAAAGTCCCTATGATTGACTTTGGATGCGTATCGACTTCTCATAAGAGTTTGATAGTGAAGGGAAGTCAGTTGCGCCCGCTGTCTCTTTTCCTCCACCAAGTCCAAAGCCAATGCTTTATGCTCGGCATTAGTGTCTGCGTCATAAGCCGCTATTCTATGTGAAGGGAAGAGGATCTCCGACGGGACCACGGCATCCATTCCATAAACTAAGGCAAAAGGGGACACAGCGGTGGCTGTTCGTGGGGTCGTTCGATATGCCCATAGCACTTCTTGTAAATAGTCGGGCCATTTCCCCGCCTTACCTTCTAGGTTCTTCCTCAGCCCATCGAGGATGGTGCGATTGGTTACTTCCACCTGGCCATTTGCCTGAGGATGAAATGGCGCCGAGAAACATTGTCGTATACCCCTTGATACACAAAAACTCTGAAATTCTTTGTTATCAAATTGTGGACCATTGTCCGTCGTAAGCTGCAATGGCATACCAAAACGACAACAGATATTAGACAAAACAAATTTAATCACATCCTTGGCCTTTGTTCCCGCAAGTGGCTCAGCTTCTACCCACTTAGAAAAGTAATCAACGGCTACAATTATCGTTTGTCTGCCCCCAGAGGCCATAGGTAGAGGTCCAACCAAGTCGATGCCCCATCTGTCAAAAGGAACTGCCTCTGGGACGCTTTCCATCAGTGCTCCTGGCTTGTGGATTATATTAGCGTACCGCTGGCACGTGTCACAACGTTTGACCAAATCTTTTGCATCGGTCGAAATAGTTGGCCAGTAATAGCCTGCCAAGAATACCCGGCGAATCAGAGCTTTATATCCACAATGAGCGGATCCTTCGCCGTCGTGCAACTCGGAGAGGATAATTTGTGACTCGGGTCCGTTCAAGCACCTCAGTAATGGCCGACTCAGAGATTTCTTATACAACGATCCATCCAACAAAGTGTAACCGTGAGACTTGAATCTGATCTTTCTGGCTTCATATTTGTCGGCGGGCAAAATGTCATGAGCCAAAAAATCAATTATTACTGTTCTCCAATCAGGAGTAATCGCATAATTTTCCTCTGAGACCTTCATCACATGGTCCTTGGTGATAGAAATCGACGGGCATGTCTGGATCAAAACCCAAGGATAACCTTCGGTCCGTGAAGCAGAAGCAAGAGAATCTGGGACGGCATTCATTTCCCGTCGGACATGCTCGAACTTGACGCCTTCGAATTTTGATGCCAAATCTTTCATCAGTTTCAAGTATTGTACCAGTGTTTCCTTCCTTGCCTCGGACTCCCCTGAAACCTGATTGATCACCAACTGAGAATCACTGACCAATTTTATTCGTCGAGCCCCGCATATCTGGGCTAAGCGTAGGCCGGCTAAAGCTGCTTCGTACTCAGCCTCATTATTAGTAGCTTTGAAACCGAAACGGATGGCTTGGAACATGGCAACCCCTTGCGGGGATATTAATTGGACACCTGCCCCGCAGCCTGAGGTGTTCGACCCCCCATCCGTTCGTACTACCCATTCTTCCTCAGCAACTATATCAGACTCCTCCTGTTCGTCCCTGTCAGAGTGAAATTCAACCAGAAAATCTGCTAACACCTGTGCCTTTATTGCTGTGCGAGGTTCAAATGTTATGTCAAAGTCTCCCAACTCAACGGACCACTTAGTCATTCTGCCCGAGGCGTCTGGTCGCTGTAATAAACTTTTCAGGGGAAACGTCGTTCGGACCACTATTGGATGCGCTTGAAAATAAGGCCTCATCTTTCGTGCTGCTGTCACCAACGCCAAAGCCACCTTCTCCAAAGTAAGATACCGCTTTTCGGCATCCAACAAACTCTTGCTGACATAGTAAATTGGCCTTAGGAGAGTGTCAGCTTCTCGGAGGAGCACGGAACTGACCGCACACGCGGATACCGCTATGTAAACAATCAACGTCTCCCCCATCAATGGTTTAGATAAAACTTCCGGAGAGGTTAGATACTCCTGAATTTGACGAAACGCCGTCGAACATTCTTCGGTCCAACAAAATTGCTTCGCATTCCGCAAAACTTTAAAGAATGGGGCACATTTGTCCGACGAACGTGAAATGAATCGATTGAGGGCAGCCAATCGCCCTGTCAGGATTTGTACCTCTTTGATGTTTCGAGGAGGGCTCATAGTGATCAACGCTCGTAATTGCTCCGGATCCGCCTCAATTCCTTTCTCACTGATCATGTAGCCAAGAAATTTACCCGACCGTACTCCAAAAATGCATTTTTCTGGATTGAGTTTCAGGTTAACCCTACGCAAGTTGTGGAATGTCTCTGTGAGATCGGCAAAATGGTCGTCGTCTTTCTCACTTTTTACCAACATGTCGTCGATATAAGCTTCCATATTCCTCCCAATCTGCTCCTCGAAGGTCTTATTAACCAGTCGCTGATAAGTTGCCCCCGCGTTTTTTAACCCGAATGGCATGACCTTGTAACAGTATAGACCTCGCCCGGTAATAAAAGAAGTACTTTCCTCATCGTTAGCAGCCAATCGGATTTGATTATATCCTGAGTAAGCATCCATGAAAGATACCAACCGATTTCCGGAGGTCGAGTCTACTAACTGATCAATGCGCGGAACAGGAAAAGGATCCTTAGGACAAGCGCGGTTCAAATCTGTGAAATCGATACACATTCTCCACTTGCCATTCTTCTTTCTCACCAACACCGGATTCGATGCCCATAGGGGATAATGCGACTCGCGAATATGACCAATACTTAAAAGCCGTTCGACCTCCAGCAAGATCGCTGAGGCCTTTTCCGGGGAGACCGGCCTCCTTTTTTGAACTATTGGTCGGACATCCGTTCGCAAGGCGAGCTGATGACACATAATCTCCGTCGGCACCCCCGTGACATCCTGTGCACACCAAGCAAACATATCAAGCCTATCAGATAAAAAATCAATTAACTTCCCCTTAAATTCGGGGGAAAGATGGACCCCTATTTTCAGAATTTTCCCCGCCATGAACTCGTGTGTCGTAGCGTCCTCCTCCGGGACCTGAAATCCGGGGGCCTCCCTCGGATCATCACAAGGAATGACCTCGGAGGGTGGCCCCTTTAATTGCTATGCTGAGTCTGAGTGCCCCCCTCGAACTCCCTTAGAAGACAGGGCGATTTGGTAGCATTCTCGTGCCATTTTCTGGCTACTTCTGACCGTGCCAATATTGTTCCCGATAACATACTTTAGACATTGATGCACCGTGGAGATGACGCCATGCATCCGTGACAACCAAGAGCGACCTAGAATGGCATTATATGAGGTGGGCGCGTCAACTACAATGAAAAGTACCTCCACCTCTTTTTTGAATGGTCCACGACCCAACTCCACCATACATTGAAATTCTCCCACGAAAACCGCGGTAGCACCAGTGAAACCTACTATCGTTCTGTCAGATCTTCGGCGATAAGTGCTCATAAACAAAATGTTCGCAGAGCTTCCTGTGTCAATAAGTATTTTTTGAATCTGATCCCCGGCAATGCCCGCCGCGATCACTACAGCGTCCTCATGAGGGCCTGCAATATTACGCATATCATCATCATCAAAACAAATAATAGGCGAAGGCGATCGATGCATTTGTGCGGAGACTCCAGCTTCGATCTGGGTGGTCAAATTCACCATGTGCCTTTTGCGCGAGCTGTTCGAATTTCCTGCGATAGTATCTCCGCCGAAGATTGCTAAGGACTCAAAAAATGCGCACAGATTGTCCACTTTCCCCTTTGGGATTCCTTCCTCAACCAAGTTCACATTGTTCCTCCCAGCTTTTGGGTCCAAATATTCTTGCTCGATGTCAAAATCGTCAACCCCTTCGGAAATTACCATGGTTGTGTCAGTATTCTTTGAGACAGCTTTTACCACGACATTCTTCTGGGAGTGCTTTTTGACATACTCCAATAGCATCCCATTTTCGATGAGGGCCTGCACCTCTTTCTTCAGGGCTATACAATCTTTGGTGTCATGGCCCACATCCTCGTGATATTTGCAATATTTATTCACGCTTCTGTTCTCCCTCGGTGTTTGTATGGGGAAGGGTTTCCTAAACGTGACCGAGGATTTAGCTTTATCAAATATTGCAGCGACATTTTCCGTCAACTCCGCATAGTAGTCGGGCCGAGTCCATTTGTTCGACATGTACCTTCCCCCTTGATTGTGGTTGGATTGATTGCCATAATATTGCTGATTTGATTTTTGCCTTGGAGGATACTGACCCGCGCTTTTAGCCTGAATGGTCGACCGAGGGCCCTGAGTGCTTGGCTCAATCCGTTGAAGCTGATTGTGGTCCAATTGCTCTCCGGATCCTTTCTCTGAGGCTTGGGTTTCTTCCACCAGGATTCTCTTCTCAACTTGATCCAGCAATGCTCCAAAAGTCATCGCTTGGCTTTCTGCCACCGTGTCTTTCAACAACCCGGGGAGCAATCCCATTCTGAACGCTGCAAGCGCCACCGAGTCCCTACAGTATTCCATATCTGTCTTGGTTTTGACAAAACGATTGGTGTAGTTTTTGAGGCTTTCCCCCACTTTTTGTCTACAGTATATTATGGTGTCCCCGTTGGCCCGAAACTTCTTGCTTCCCACGAAGTGTTGTCTGAAAATGTTCCAGAACATGTCAAAGTTCTTGATAGACCCCTGAGGCAGCCTGTTGTACCACTTAGACGCCACTCCCTTAAAAGTTTGAGAGAATGCTCTGCACAGGAGTTTATCATCGTCGTCGAAGTTTATCATGAAGTTCTTAAATTGTTCGATATGATTATCCGGATCTTGAGTCCCGTCGAACTTTTCAAGCTTTGAAATGTCAAAATGCTTTGGGAGATTCCCTACTAAGATTTCCGAAGACAGAGGGGAGGCTCTCCAATTGTGCCCTGTTCGATAAACATTGGACCTCAGGTTATCATTGTTTGAGAAGTACAAACCCTCCTCGGAGGGTAAAGTGTATTGCTGCTGCCATTCCGAATTCCGAGGACCCACATTATCCTTCCCTGGGCACTTCCCCTGCTCATGAGAGCGATCATCCACTCGGTCGTGGCGACTCCTCTCCCGCGAGGATTTTCTCTCCGAACTCCTTCCCCTCCGGGCTCCATTTTGCCTTCGATCACGCTTTTTCTTCCTGTGGTATCTTCGCGGAGATGATTCAGAAGTGCTATACCGCGAATAGCCGCTCGAAGAAGCTGAGTCCGAGCGGTATTTATCTTTCCTTCTTGGAGACCGTCGCTCACGCCTCCGAGACCTGTCGCCCCTTTTCTTGGGACGAACTTCAACGTCCCGTTCCTCCCTTTGCTCGTCGGGCTCTCTCCTTATCTCAGATCGTATGTTCCTTTGGGCGGCTTCTTTCTCCGCCTTTAACCTTTCGATCTCCAACAACAGTTCATTCCTCTGAGCCAAAAGAGCGGAGTCATCAAAAGCATTTTCAACTCGCCGACCTCCTTCTCCTTCGGACTCCAAGTCGTTTCGAAAGTCATCCCCTTCCATGTTTTCCTCGCAGGGATCAACTAAATCGTCCCCCCGACCTTCCATGGTTCTCCTCGGAACAGGTATTATTTCTAGGGAGCGATGATCGTCGGAACGATTCTCGATTCCCACAGACGGCGCCACTGAAGAGTTAAAAGATGGTCCGAGGGTGATTTTGTTAGGTGAGTATTTGTTGATAGGGGATTTGGTGATAGAGGAATACTTAAGAGTCAAATCTAGAGAGAGAAAGTATTAAAGCAGTAGAGAGAGAAAGTCGTACTATTCATCTCGAAATTCGTGAAGCGTGTGTGGTCCTTTTATAGTACAATTGTGGACCCCACACGCTTTAATTCGGGTTAATTACATCTTTTGGTCCCTGCTCTAAAATTCTTTCCTATTTTGGCTATATCTTTACAATTAACGCACTTCGGCCCTTATACATTCATTATTATGCATTTTGGCCCTTATACATTTATTTCTATGCATTTTGGCCCTTATACATTTATTTTTATGCATTTTGGCCCTTATACATTTATTTTCCTCATCAATATCAAACTACATAAAAAATTGCCATAGAAGAACCATCATACGATATGGTCTATGGAATGAAGGCAATAATATAAATAGAAATAGTCACACCATCACATAAAGTTGCAATATTTTTTGAGGTATTCAATATTAATAGAATGCTTTTCTCTTGCAAATATTCAATTAGTTTTTACTTGGCATATTGCATATATAAAATAGTGCTAAAATGTAAATCCAAAACAAAATGAAACCTCAAATAATACATAAGGCATAATTCTAAAAATGGTAATATACAAAACATCAAAAGCAGTAAAGTGCGTAAGAAAAAGTACTTTATAGAAAAATAAATATACTTTGGATGGTATTTTCAATCCTAAACTAATACAATAAAAATAATGACTAAGTGTTATAAATCTTAGTAACAAAAAATAACAAAAAGTAGGATAAGTAGGAACTAATCCGTAGTAGAAAGCTACATTTGCTTACAAAGAAAAAAATACCCATGCCATGGAGTCATGCATCATGAACATACTTGGAAAATTCTAGAAAAATCCGAGTAATAATTCTTGACCTAGTGTAGTTGATCAGTCAATTAGAAAAAATAAAGAACACAAAGACTTGTCCACACAAAATAATATAAAAGAAATCCCGTATAAAAAAGGATTTTATAAAAATATATTGTTAAAATATAAATCACAAAATAAAATAAAATGGAAAATGTCTAGGAAACTTTTGCTTACATAGTACACGAGTTGATGCCAATTATCAACTTCTCGTATTAACATCGCGCACACAGCATAGTCCAACACCACTATGTAAATAAATAATTTATGTCCCACATGTCTTTGTTAATATCTCCGGATAAGATAAATTTATTTAGATAAAATATTCGTTGTATTCTGGAGTCCAATCAAAATAATTTGCTTGTCTTAATACCCAAAAGAAAGGAGTACATTTGTCCAAAGACCTGGATATTGTTAAGGACAACCAACCTTCTAGTCAATATTTATACCTCTTTAATGGATATAGGTGGATCCATAATGTTTAAAGCATTTAACTATACCAGAACGACTTCTGTCCTTTTCTCACTGACTATATAACCCAAAAACTTCTCGGCTCATACCCCAAACGTACACTTCTTTGGGTTTAACTATGAGTTTATAGTTTTTAAGTTGCTAAAAGTTTCTTCTAGTTCAGAAAAATAGTCTTCGTCTCAGGCACTCTTTACCAACATATTATCGATATACACATCGACATTGCGTCTGATCTGACTCTCAAAAGCCTTGTTCACCAATCGTTGGTAAGTGTAGCTCCAACATTCTTTAACCCAAATGATATTACGTTGTAAAAACATAGACCCCTCCCAGTTTTAAACGAAGTGCTTTCTTGATCCTCCGAGTCCATTTGAATATGGTTATAACATGCATAGGCATCCATAAACGATAACAAATTGTTTTCTGAAGTTGAATCTACCAGCTAATCTATCATCGGAATTGGAAAAAAAATCCTTTAGGCATGCTCTTTTAAGATCGGTAGTGTCAATGCACATTCTCTATTTCTCATTCTTCTTTTTTACAAAAACCGGGTTGGCAGTCCATAAAGTTTATCCTTAAGCTTTGACAGTTGGTAAATACATGATTTTTAAAATTTTCACCGGGCACCAAAAAACCAAGGGTCTCTCTCTCTGATCATCAACTACGTCGGAATTCGAGGTTAACCCTTATAATTGCTAATATTTCTTTGCTTGAATACCCTTGATTTGCTTAGGGGCCAAAGTTGTTTTGTAAATTGTGTAGCTACTTTATGACTGCTTTGGACTGTTACCACATTGTTACTCACCACATACTTTAAACACTAGTGACTATAGATGCCACAACTTGCATTCTTGATAACCACAATCTGCCAAAAAGTACATTATACAATGTTAGTATCAACCACTATGAATAGCATTGTGACCTCTTTTAACGACATGCGACCCAGTTCCACCACTCCTTCGATTTCCCCAACAAGCTCTCCGATTACTCTTGTAAAACCTACAATAGTTTGACCGGATCAGAGGATGCTCAGAGGGTGTTTCAACGACGACAAATTTTTATACAAATGAGGCAAGGCGCCTACTTCCATTTAGGTTGCCAAACTCTCTATATGTCTCTTTTGGTAAAAGTTAGTAATACTTGATAAATAGTATCTCTACCAAAAATAGTTAGAGACTCTAAAAAATTACAGTTCACTAACCTTCATTTTGACTTCTGGTTCCTCAACCATCAAACAACCCTTCGGTCAGGGTTTGGATCCAAATACTCCAAGAACATGTTAAACGAGTTAACTGGTTCTATGATCCCGTCAGATTTTGTTGTTGAGCTACGATATTTCTTTTGGCAAAAGTTGTTAATTTCTCATTCTAAATTAAAATTTGGATTTATATCTTTAGGGTTATATAGTCCTTCGTATCATACCCGACATCTTCGTGATACTCGCAGTATTTGTTACTTCTCTTTTCCCTCGAGGAATGAATCAGAAAAGGTCTTCTAAACTGTATGTAACTGCTTGCCTTATAAAAAATGGTTGCCACACATTCAGTCGATTTCACATAATGGATAGGTCGAACTTACTTGTTCGCCATTGACCTTACTTACCATTGGACATTTATAACATGTTGATTTGTCCTTGTTTTTCTGGTGCTTGATTCAGAACCTTTGGTCAAAAAATGGTTGGAGGGAAGAGTTTGGATCAGCTGTGGCTGAGACCGATAAAATGTAACGAAAGACTATTGATGATTACCATAGACAATTGCGAGTTTTGTAGTCTTTACTAGAGACATATAGGTGAGCTCCACCGCTTGAGTCTCTTCCATGACTATGTGTTTCCCAGCTTGTGCTAGCAATGAATCAAAAGTTAAATCTTGTTTCTTAGCAACGTTGTCCCGTAAAATCCCGGGAAGAAGTCCTTGCATATACGCACCATAATCGACTAACTCCTCACAGCCGTCAATATTAGATTTTGTTTGAACAAAATGCCTTATATATATTCCTTTAGATTTCTTCATCATCTTATTGATAATTAATGATAGCGTCTCCGTTCCTTGAAACTTCTTGTTATCCCCAAAATATTGTCTAAATAAAGACCAAAACATGTCAAAGTTTTTTATAGACCCCTCGGTAATCTATTATACCACTTTGAGGTACCATACTTGAAGTTTTGAGAGAAAGCCTAATATAGTAACTCGTTATCATCATCAAAATTTATCATGAAAGTTTAGAACTATTCAATATGGTTATCTAGATCTTGGCTACTATCAAATTTTTTTAACCTTGAAAAATCAAAACGCTTTGGCATGCATCCCGCTAAAATATCTAAAGACAAAGGATATGCCCTCAAGTTATGGCCTTGTTTATACAGGTTACCTCCCGGGCCTTTGTTAACTACCGTATAAAGACCCTCCTCGGACGGATTTACAAACTAATTACTAATTATGTAACCAAATCTCTTGCTACCTGACGAAATTTGAACGTGGGCTTGCTGTTTTTCTCATCTACCTATAATTACTACTATATACTTGGCTTTAGACATTGGTGTTTGTTTATTTGTATTATCGCGTTTCCTTCTCGGATCCCTAACTTGTCGAGATACCCGATGATCATCCGAATGCTTTTTTAAACTTTATATCTAAGAATTACTCTTGTGATGGTGATTAGGGAAAAAAATACTCGTCCGAATCGTAAATATAATTATCACTAGACTTCAAAGAATCTTAACAAAGCCTTGTTTTTTTTGAAACATAATGACTTCGGTGCCTTTCCTCCCTATGCTTATCTTTCAACTGATGATCATACTTAGTTTTGTTACCTTCATTATATTGTTCCCCCCTGACTTCAGATCAGAACTTTCTAAGGGTCATCGCGGTATCCCTTTCGTCATTTAGCTTTGTAATATTTTCCAACAGTTCTTTCTATTGTGCTACTAGAGCAGACTTCTCAAGTTGCTCTTCGGAAAATTAATCATTGTAACGTTGTTCTTTGAACTGTTTCTCTTCAATTAAATACTCCTAGACACCATATGGTTGGTCTATTCATGGCTATTCCACCCTATTATTCTACTAATCTTACCCATATTTACTATTTATTACATGATATACTCTAAATATTGCACATTTGTTGGGCCTATTTTACAAGATGTATATCAAGCCAAATTAACCCAATATTATACCCATCTGGCATGCGGTTTAGATAAATCACACCCTTATCATAAAGAACGAAGAATTTTCTCAATAACATGATTATCATTCAAAGGTTTACCATTTATTTGGTTGACTATGTAAATATAAAATTAGGTTATGTTCCAATTATAAGTATACTTTCATATTGTTTTATGTTTGTGCGAGATATCAAAAGTACATAAAAAGAAATATTTTACTTAATGTGAAGAGAAGATCGATTGGTTACAAACAAATATGAATTATTATTTTTATGGAAGTTTATTAAGGTTTTTTTACAAGTTCAAGTGAGAAGCATAGTAATATACTAATACTTTTATAATAAGAACGTTATGTGGTAGAAAATTGAATAAAAATGAAGAATAATTGGTTAAGTAATTGTATTTAATTGATTCCAGCTTTCACAATTATTTTTGTGCTTTGAAGAATATCAATCTAAATTATCTATCTCACATGCATAAAATTTATATTAATGGAAAAATATACATTTGAACATTGCAACCAATCACACACGTTGTTTTTGTCGGGAATATGAGGAAAAAACATTACATTGAATTACATCACACATAAAATGATTGGTATAAAAATATCATTATCTCTTTTTACAACTCAACACTCATCAATATTCTATAAATCTTATTATATGTTTTTATGGGATACATTATTTTTGTGCTTGTGGGTCTAAAAGTATGAGATATAGTTATCTAAAATAGTTGACATTCCATCAACAAATATCGTAATATAAATCATATAACTCTTCACTGACACAAAAGTTGGAAAATAAGATATGAACGATTCATCATCAGAGGTGTCTAAATATAGAAAGGGATGCAAATAATCTAATATATTATTGACGCATACGAAATTGGCACTGATGTGAAGAATAACCAAGATATTTCTAAACATTACACATTATGTGTAAGTTAAACATAAGGAAAAAATATTATATACATTAATAAGAAATTAATAAAAAACACAAAGATGGAGAGATCTCTTACATTTAAAAAAATGCAGTCATGTATTCCTCAAGAAAACCCTAGTTGTACTGAAATATAGCAAAAATACAGGAGACATATATATTTTATGAGTAAGTTCAAACATTTTGGCTCAAACTTTATTGTGAAAGATGTTTTGATTCGTGTACTAACAAATTCACGCACAGTAAAAGCACGACTATTAATTCCATATGTTATATATGTTATGTTAATATGCTCTGAACGGTCTAGACAATTTAGGATTGATAAATGCATTTTTGTTGTTAAATAGATCTATGTTTTTTCTTCGGCATATTAATAATTTCAGTTGGATGAATTACACCTTTTATCAACAAAAATATAAGAAAATAAATATTACATGTCAATTTAAAGGTTCTTGATATGGTGTATTAGAGTGCTTATTCATATTGGAGTATACAAGCCTAATACTTATCACTAGTGGTGAGAGAATACTATTATTGTATATTCCTCTTATACATTAAAAATTAAGAGTTCCCGTTTGTCTTTGCATGTTGACTTACAACTTATTTTTTCTCCTTTTACAGTTTGGGTATTTAAGGGCTTGTTATTTGCCATTTTATAATGTTATAAAATATTTTGTATGTGTATTTTGTGACAATTCCAGGATTACACGGAAATAATCCTAATGATTCTGATCACATCACCAAGATCTTTCATATCGAATTTTCCTGACATAAATATTTTGATAATATGTAACAATTCTTTATCATTCTGGGATAGTACAACGTCATCAACATAAACCACAAAATATGAACTTATTCCCAAGAACATTAATACCCACAATTCTCAAGCGAGTTTACCTCAAGACCAATGGAGACTATTACCGTAAAGAACTCATGATATCACTATGAAGAAGCCTATTTGAGCCCATAATTGGATTTTTTAATTTTACATACCATTGAATTTGAATCATCAATTACAACATTCTCGAGTTGCATCATATTGATTGTTTTCTCAATGTCACCATTAAAAAAACGGTTTTAGCATCCATTTGATGAAACTCTATGTAAAAGTGTGCAACTAATATCGTTATTATCGTAAAAAAATCCTTAATGGATCTGGAAAAAATGTATTTTTAAATTTAATACATTCAAGCTGAGTATAACCTACCATTACAAATTGTGCTTTATGTATTTTCATATTTAAAATCTTGTTTGGTTTTATAAATTCATTTACGAACTAAATTTTTTTTTTCTTTGAGTAATGTGACAAGTTCCCAAATCATGTTATATTGCATATACTCTTCCTTCATAGAGTTTATCCATAATTAAGAATCAAAACTCTTTATGTCTTCATATAAACACGGGGAATTGTTTACTGTTACACCATATGAATCTTTTATGTAGTAAGATACATTATATGATCCAAAGATACAATGCTCTTCCTATCTATAATGATTTTTCTTAATGATACCATTTTTTCAACTTGAACTTCTTAAGGAGGTAGAGTTTGATATTATTGAACAATCTTATTTTGTTCCCTATGTGGAATATAAATATCATATTGAGTATCTTGATGTCCTAACATGACTAAAATGACTGAAATTGAAACCAAATATACATGACTAACAATTCACTGAACATGATCAATTTAGGGACATGTAGCCTTCATGACCTACTTATCTTTATTAGAGCCTTAACGATTTTTTCTGAATTCTTCTTCAAAATGAATATTTGTTCCTAAAATACTGCGCCATACTTAACATCCTCAAAAGAACCTTAATGTCCACGTGTTAGACATAATTATAGTGAAAAACATATATGTTAAAAGAATTGATGTTTAGAGTATCCAATGAAATAGAAACTAACCTTTTTAATGTCTAATTTATCTTGCTTCGGTCTATAAAGCTTTACTTTAGATGGACATCTCCAAACATACGTATGCTTTAAGTTAGGCTTACGCCCATTCCAAAAGTTCGTGTATGCTCTTAATGCCTGCATTTGCGGGAGTTATATTGAAAATATATAAATATATTTTATGGTCTCTCCCTAGAGTGATAGTGGTAGAGTTGAATGACCAATCATACTTCTCACCATATCCTCAAGCATACGCTTTCGTTTCTCAAATACACCTTTTATGATGGAAAAACCCGATATTATATTTTGAGGAACTATACCAAACTTCTCCAAGTACTTTGCAAATGATCCATGACATTGTTCACCCAAACTGTCATATTTTCCATTGTATTCACCATCAAGGTCAGTTTTGACGCACTCAATACTCTTATCAAGTTGTTTATCTTAGGTCATAAAAGCTATAAACTTGTGTTAAGACTTCTGATATCTTATGAAAAAGTTATAAATACGTATAACAAGAGAATTTATACATAAATAATATAAAATACCACTTCGCGTTCCATGATGTCTTTAGGAACAATCCGTGGTTATTAGTATGTATCAACTTTAAGACTTCTTTCGCTTTGTATGCTCTTAACCATTTCATTATGGTACATTTTTTATTGATACATTCGATGTAAGCACCAAATAATGAATAATTAAGATAATCTAATAAACCTTTCAATAACAGGCTTATCCATTCACGCCTTAGAGATGTGACTTACGTGCTTATGTTAAATTTTTCCTAAATTTTTAGCTTTACAATTTACTTTATCAGATGTATGTTCATTGCATCTTTGTGATGATTAAAGGTATTCAATTAATATAACTTATAATTAATTTTTAATTATATAATGCATATTACATTATCTACAAAATGAGTCATCTAATTATTCGTAAAAAATATGAATATCTAAGATGTATTTTATTAGAAAATGATCAAATTACTTTTAACATCTCTTGGATACAAGAAATCTCACTAAATTGCAACAACTGTATATAAAAATGACATAAACTAATCATGAACAACCCTTTACTTGATAGGTGGATCGTTCAACATCACTGAGGTTTCCATATGAACACAAATATAGGTGGCCGCAACCATATCAACCCACCATAATTTTCTTGTAATCGAAACTAAATTGATTTTTGAACATATCAGAGTTGTGAGACCATTAAATTTCACATGAGCTTAGTACTTTTCACACTCTATTCTGAGATGTCATGTCCTACTGTAAAATAAACATCAACCTACCACAGGTGATTCCTTACCTTTATTTGCTCTTGAAATGGAAGTCTTATCAGATGATATTATACTTTATATTCTCTATTTCTATGTTGAGAACTCACAATATGAACCCAAATAAGTTCTAAGTTCAAAATTTTCTACTTGTAAGTAGCATGCTAAGTTTATTCACTAACTATCTACTTCTCACACTGAGGAAAACCTGGAGTGGAAACCCTACTACAACTTCTTTGTAAAGGTCAATTTTAAGTTCTTTCAACTTTGAGGTGATAACTAGAATCCCGAAATATGTTGCCTTATTGCCAATTTTCCATTAAACTTCACAGTGGATAGTTATATCAACAACATCTTAATCTCCACTAAATGTCCCAAAACATTTCTCAACTTCTTTGCAATACTCAATGTCATGAGTAATCTTAATCAGGCTAACCCCATAGAATGCCAAAGGTATTCACTGTTTTATAATTTCCAAACACAATATATTTGAATTTTCCCATACCTCAAATTATTTCTTCTATTTATGAGACCTATCTTCAGTGAGGGGCATGGCTTCTTAGTCCTTAATTCCATGCCAAGATAATGACAATTTAAATACAATTCTATGTTCTCTATTTATTGGGAAAAACTTAAACCTAACCTGTCTGAAGTGAAATGTCTATTTCTTAAAGGGTTTAAGATATTTACTACAATATTACACATATCAAACATCACATAAATTATACATATATTTGACATATAACCTTAGGAATAATGTTTAAATATGGCACGTTACATGTAAGATATATCTTACATCGCTAATAAGATACTTTTGGGCAAACATATTAACATTTAATTGTATGAGTTTGAGAAAATTTACTATTGATCCAACTTTAATCGACTCAATTAAGGAAAACCCTCATTTGGGTTGGTTTCTATATTATTTCGGTTAAACACTTAGTTATCAAGTCATATCTAACAATTTCATGTTCATGATAAAATATACCAAACATTAACATTTTTTTTGGACCGAATATGCATGTAATATTATGGATCAAGAATTATTAGAGCCCTAAATTTATCAGTTTACCAACATATGTCACTATGATGATATGTTTGCTTTATGACTAACGTGCAAAAATTAAAATAGATCTAGTAATGTAATCCATATAGCACATAAACAATAAAAACCACACACAATATACTTAATCCCAAACATATCATCTAGTTTAGACCCCTCAAAGTGCACACAAGGTGCCAAGCTATAACGAGATTTTTTTTGCAACAGCTCAACATCGCCACGACAAAATATGCATTACCGCACAAACATCAGGGGTTGCTACAGAGAAGAGCCATTGTATCGCTTCTGACTTAATGATGGCTTTATGTGCTACGATGATGCTCTCTTTTGCAACAACTCGATCCCGAATCGAGCAAAAAAATCATAATTTTCATATGGAAAACAAGTTTATCTAATAAAACACAAACCTTAATATGCTTTATCTATACCAAATCAATTATTCATAAAATTTAATCCATATACCTTACTAGCTCAAATAACAATAAATTCCTATTAGTATGGATAATATACCAAAAATTAAAATTACATGTTATATACAATTAATTTAGGAATAAAAAACTATCAATAAATCTAAAATGAGAAGGCTCTAATACCAACTGATGGAGGTTTATTTCCCATAAATCCAGAATCCGATTATTAAACAATAATCGCCAATGGATTTGATTTAATCTTTAGATGCAAATTAGAATAACTTACGGAATAACGACAACATCTTATTTTGTCGTCTACTGCAGTTCTGTTTATTTGTAACAATTTGATTTATTGTTGTATCCCTTGTTCAATTGTTCTTAATGTAAGGGAAATAATAGAAATATTTAGACAAATGTAGGTACACATCTTCTAATCAACATCATAATGAATTTACTATATCTAAGCGATTGAAGGAATAATGCACTTATGTTTATATTTATATATGATGTGTAATTAAGGTTTTAACTTAATATCAGTTACACTTATATCCATATGTCTCGTAGTCGTGATCAGGAAACTGAACATGACTAATGTTTTATTCACAAATTAGTCCATAAAATCTATGTTTAGACTTAAGTGTCAACATTCGGGTTCAATCCTTCACAAAAGCCAAATTTGACCTTGTATTCACATAATTACTTTCACTTATAGTTTTCATCAATTGGTCCAATTCTTATTTATTTTATTTATCTGAGTACTTATTAAGTATGGCATCTATCAATAATAGTCAATAAATCATTAAGCGTGTGATGTTTCATAAATTTACAACAATAAACTCTTATCTCGTTTTAAGACCATTTTCATGTTAAACTATATCTTAAAACGAATTGATTATTTTGTATACTCTTGAAGGATAAAACCCACGAGGACTCAATTTTTATTTCTAATAAATTTTGGTTTGTGAGGCCTTTATAACTTCCTTCATCTTTCGGGTATCCAAACCTCATTCTATTTTTTATAAAATTTTCTCATAAAGTCTAATAATTGTTATTATGATTGTCTCTAACTCCCCAAATAATTTGACAAATTTCCCATCTATTTTTTAGAATAGTTTTAAGCAGATTCTGCATTGAGAGTGTGTAGAGCAGTAAACTTTTGAGAATCATTTTTATTCGATTGAAACATCTTCTTTAGGATAACCATTTTGACATCTACTCATCAAATATGTTATGTATTTTTAATTAAACATATTGGAATTAGGATTTTATGACTTAAAAGGTTTAAGACTACAACCAAGATATTGAAGTCTCCAAAATCCAATATCAATGCCAATGTTCATCTTTATAGTCTTTTTTCATGAATATAGATTTGTGTATGAAGATATATCAGGCAAATTGATATTTAGAACAAAATTATAGAGCATTGCCAAGTTCAACTGATTTGGAATTTACTAAAGAAATTTGTGATAAATCGAAGTTATTTTATAAAGTAACTTAGTTATTGTTGGATATAAGTTTCCTACAACAAACTTATGTTTTATAAAAGTATGGATGATTAAAAATTCTTTGTATTAGTAGAAAAGATATCTTAATGAGATGATTAAATTGACGATTACAAAAATGATGGATAAATTTGATAAATATTGGTATGTTATCCATAAAACTATGGGTTGTAGTGTTATTAGATCTGATTTATAAGTTATTATTGTTAGAGGTTTTGTTTCCTACGGTTTACTTTACAACTATTTTTATGATTTCTTAATAAGTACAAAGTAAGTATAACACTCGTATAGATTTAGGTAGAGTTTCTTTGATGATAGTCGTACACTTTTAGATTATGAGGTCCATATAAATTAGAAAAAATAATATAGAATAACACCAAATTAAGCTAAATAATTAGTTGAAAGAAGATATTTTACCTAATAAATCTGATTTTGATATATTACTTTGGTGGAAATAAAATGGATTAAAATATCCAACTTTAAAAGATATTGTTAGAGACATATTAGATATCATGTATCTATTTTTTCATACGAGTTTGATTTTAGTACAAGCACTCTTTTAGTGAGCCCTCATCGTAATAGACTTCATCTAAATATATTAGAGACATTACTGTGCATCTAGAGTGATTATGGACGCTCAAAATAAACAATGATGGTATGTATTTTTACTTAAATTTATCTATAAATTCTAAGGTTATCAAAACTAAGATATTCGTTTATTTCCATTAGACGGTTTTGTTATGTATTTTGATGGTTATTCGATAATAATTGAAGATGAAGATGAAGATGAATTAATATGTTTCTACGTCACATGTCTAATTATCAATATAGTTTTTTTCCTCAGTTTGATAGAACTACAATAATAATTATTATTGGATAATTTTTTTTATCTTTATTTGATACTTAGGATTGACAAAATACTAGTTTTGAAGTTTGAAGATATATGAAAACTTTTTATTGTATTTTATTTTATTTTTTTAAATTTATCTATAAAGTTTGTTTAAGATATTAATTTATACTAATTATTGCATAGATTTAAATGATAATATACAATTTTATTGATTTAATTATTTTATTAATATATTTTAACCAAATTAAATATATAATTGGTTCATTAATCGTTGTTGATCGTTGTAAAAATAGTTCAGATTCTGGTGAAACGGTTTGGATTTGGGTTTGATTAATTGATGTGCAAGAAGGGTAAATACATGAAGTGGTAGAGAGAGAAAGTAGTGAGAGAAATTAATATTAAATTCCTTCCATTCCTAAAAATGTGGGGTTTCCTTATATAGTGACAGTGGTGAACCTCTTTTTTGCACTAGTGGTCCTTCAAATTAGATCGTTGTATTTTTACACCTTAGTCTTTTTATATTTCTCTTACTTGCTAATTGAGGTTATATCTTTCTCGGATTATTTATCTTAAATTACAACTTATTACCCTTGGTCTGGTCATACATTTACTTTTGGCCCAATAACGCATCTCAATATTTTTGTAGCCGTATCAGTAGCCCCCCAGTCTTCACGAGTGCGAGAGTGACGACCTATCATTCTGCAGTCAGTTAGCGTCTATAATCGGGTCGGGCACGAGTCCGCTTCACTTGGTTCATCTCGATTTCACTTTTGTGATCAGTCTAGTCGGGATTCGAACTGATGTCTCCTTCAGGTGCGTCTGCGCTAATGAGGGTCGGGCTTCCAAGATCATCTAATCGGATTTTCTTCTACTGGACTTGGCTTTCCCTGGGCTTGACCATAATGGGCCTTGTCCTTTAACCAACTTCCTCATCTACTGCGCCAAGTTTTCAAATTCGTGTAGCGCATATAAACTTTATGATATTTCTATCCCCTTAGCACTACGGAAACTGCTAAAAAATGACACATGTCAAGCTCCTACGAGTGACGCATTTACTCGTGAATCTGACAAATCAACTTTTCAACTTCCAGAGGCTCTTTTCGTTTGCATTTCTCCATACAAGAGGTCGTTGTGGTATGAGATGTCCTATAAATACCTCTTCCCAATCTTATTATCTTCTATCAGAGCAAATCCTAGAGAGAGAGACTTAAACTTGCATTTTTCTAGAGAGAGACTCAATTTTTGTTTAAGAGAATACGAACTTGATAAGCAACAATCTTTGGTGGTGCTCGACCAAGCCTTTGACCGCTGAACAATTGCGACAACCACCGGATTTGGTCGACCTAGTGTTAAAAACCGATGATCCTGACACCAATCTGTTTCTCCCTAAGCAAAACAAGGCTCCCAGTAAACGAGCTAAGTCCGACGAGATTTCTGAAGTTGAGGTTAAAGAGGAAACTGAAGTCAATGACCATGATCCTACGCCAGTTGGGGAAGCAAAAAAGACTGCGCTCCTCAGTGAGCAGGAAGCCAGGGGTGAGAGATCACGTAGCAATGACAAAAAGAAAGGAGACAAAAATGAGAAGAAAGGGAAGAAAAACATGACCGACGAGGGTATAGTCAAAAGGTCGCAAGTGGTGAAGAGAAAATGAGACCAAAAACTCGTGGGTTTGAAGACTAGTCTGCCGGCTGTGGAAAAAGGCGACTATCCCAACGTTGTTTTGAACAATACGAATGGGGTGCCAGACCGGCTGCCCCTGTCATAGTAATCGAGGAAAAGTTTGAAGCAACACCCAAGTGGCCTGTGGTAGATGATGACGTTGCAGTTCATGTTCTACCTTCTAAGAGTGCGGACATAGAACTGGTCGGTGAATTTTTCTCAGAACAACTGTGTACTAGCTCTTCTAGGGGGAAATGTTATGGTAGGTGCATCATCAAGTGCTTCTCATCTGCCAGTCCTTACTTTACTAGGGAGTGCGAAAGCTTGATTTGCTCGGACGTTCATTTGCTCGGACGTTCATTTGCTCGGACGTTCTTTCCATTTCATTGTATAACATGGTAGCACCCCTGGCCCTGGAAGAAAGAAGCGCAGGGCAACTGAGCCATGAATCGTCAGAAGCCCAAAAACGCTTAGCTGACTTAGAGAAAAAAGGCAGCAGTTAAGGTTGTTCGGCAAAAGAGATCTGAACAAGATGCCAAAGATGTTGTTGATCGGGCAACCAAGTGTGAAAACTCTTCGAGTGAAAGAGGAAGAATGGCTAAAAAACAAGTTCCAACAGAATCAACTCAACCAAACCTTGAGTAGCTCGTTGTCACAAATCAAAATTGATCGCGATCATTGATGAGGAAGAATAAAAGACATGGAGAAAATTGTAAAGAAGAAGTATGATAGGAGGAAAATGTAAAGAGGAAATTGTGTTAGGGAAAAATTGTATAAACTATTAAAGAAATAGCTAGAATGAGAAGAAGAGAAGATGTAGGGACCAAAAGTATAATAAATAGGAATTAAAGCGCATGGGATCCGCAATTCTACTATAAAAGGACCACACACGCTTCACAGATCCCAAGACAAATATAATATTACTTTCTCTCTCTACTTAAGCTAAGCTCTCACTTTCTCTTTCTAAAAGGGCTCCTAAACAAAGTAGTTCAGAGAATATTGACACTAAGAGATTCTCGTATCACAAAATCACCCCCAGACATTCTTAAAACTCTTTAGTGGCACCGTCTGTGGGAAACGAAGATCGTTCTGACGACAATCGCTTCCTGGAAATAGTTCCTATTCCGAGGAAAACTATGGAAGAACAAGGGGACGATTTTGTCAACAATTGCAAGGAGAACCTAGTGGGCGATGACTATCAGAATGACATGGAGTACGAGGCGCATGGGGGCCAGCGAGTCGGAAACACTTTCGATGACTCAGACCTGTTGGCTCGAAGGAATGAACTGTTGCTAGAGATCAAAAGATTGAAGGCAGAAAAGGAAACCGTACAGGCAAATATTCGTTCCGAGATAAGGAGGGAGCCAGCTAGTGGAAAAGAGGAGTGCGAAACCGATTTTTGTCCGAAAAACAGGGACGATAGATACAGGGGATACGAATGGCGATCATCGAGGAGGAGAGAAAAGTGACATTTGGATTCGTCTGACTCGAGCGATTACTCTCGATATAGTTCGTCGGAGTCATCTCCTAGGAAAAATCACAGAAAGAAAAAACACGGTCGAGGATACGCTGATTACCGAAAGGGAAGAAGCTCGGAGAGGAAGTCTCCGAGGGAAAAGAGTTATCGTGCTCAGGCTGATGAGCGGGCTTATGGCCAAGCAAAGTTTCCTGTTAGAAAAGAAGATATCTGCCCGCGAAATTCGGAGTGGCAGCATCAATATACTCTACAATCCGAGGAAGAATTGTATTTTCCGAGCAATGAAAATTTAAGATCCAATGTTTATCGTGCGGGTCACAATTGGAGAGCTTCTCCTTTGTCCCCGGACATTTTGGTGGGAAACCTCCCAAAGCATTTCGATATCTCGAAGTTAGAAAAGTTCGATGGGACACAAGACCCGGATAATCACATCGAACAATTCAAAAACTTCGTGATTAATTTCGACGACGATGATAAATTGTTGTGTAGAGCGTTTTCTCAGACCTTCAAGAGGGTAGCTTCCAAATGGTATAATAGGCTTCCACAGGGTTCGATAAAGAATTTCGACATGTTCTGAAATATCTTCAGACAACACTTTGTGGGGAGTAAAAAGTTCAGAGCTAACGGAGACACGATAATCTATTGCAGACAAAAAGTTGGGGAAAGCTTAAAGAATTACACCAATCGGTTTGTCAAAACAAAAACGGACATGGAGTATTGTAAATAGTCAGTGGTACTTGCAGCTTTAAGGATGGGCCTACTCCCCGGATTATTGAAGGATACGGTGGCGGAGAGTCAGGCCATGACCTTCGGAGCATTGTTGGATCAGGTTGAGAAGAGAATTCTGGTGGAGGAGACTCAGGCATCAGAGAAAGGATCCGGGGATCAGTTGGAACAGAATCAGTTTCAGAGATTTGAGCCTAGTAGCCAAGGGCCCCGTGCCAATGTTCAAGCCAAAAGTAACGGTCAATATCCGCTGAGGCAGAAAACAAACCTACAGTACTATGGCAATCAGCAAAATTACAATCAAGGAACTAGACCAATATTGAATAAGTGGGTTCGACCGGGCTATTTTGCGGAGTTAACGGAAAATGTTGCCGCTATATTTGATAAGGCGAGATCTACAGTACCATTCAGAAAACCTTTTCCTATACAGACTCCGGGGGAAAGTAGAAGCGTTAACAAGTATTGTAAGTATCACGAGAATATCGGGCACTATACCAAGGACTGCAGAGCTTTGAAAAAGGAAGTGCAAGCTTTGATCGAGAATGGAATGTTGTTAGAGTTTGTCAAAAAGCACTCTTAGAAAAATGTTGTGGTGAAAGCTGTTCCAAAAAACACTGAGACATCCATGGTAATTTCTGAAGAGGTCGATGATTTTGATGTTAAACAAGAATATTTGGATCCCAATGAGGGAAGGAACAATGTGAATATGGTGGAAGAGGTTATTCCGAGGGGGAGGGTGAACAACCTCTGTGCTTTCTTTGATTCACTGGCAATCTTTGGAGGAGATACTATTGCTGGAAATTCTAACAGCTCGCGAAAGAGGCACATGGTCAACCTGACTACCCAGATCGAAGCAGGGGTGTCAACACAAATGCAGCGACTACCCTCCCCCATCATTTGTTTTGACGACGATGATATGCGAAATGTTGCGGGCCCGCATGAAGATGCGGTGGTGATTGCTGCAGGTATCGCTGGGGATCAAGTTCAGAAGATACTTATTGATACAGGAAGCTCATCAAATATCTTGTTTATGAGCACTTACAGGAGAATTTCTGACCCACCAGTTATACGACATTCCGACAGGACCATAGTGGGCTTCACCGGCGCCACAGCAGTGGTAGTTAGAGAATTTTAGTGTGTGGTCGAATTGGGCTGTGGGCCATTCAAGAAAGAGGTGGAAGTATTGTTCATCTCGTCGACGCGCCAACTTCGTATAAAGCTATTTTGGTTCGCTCTTGGTTGTCCCGAATGCATGGTGTAATTTCGACGGTGCATCAGTGTCTAAAGTATGTGGTAGGGAACAATCGGGATAATCAGAAGTAGCCAGAAAATGGCCCGCGAATGTTACCATATAGCTTTATCCTCGAAGGGAGTTCAAGGAGAAGTGTCAGATAAAGCATTGCAATTAAATGGGCCTTCCTCCAAAGTCATCCCATGTGATGATCTGAGAGAGACCCCCGGATTTCTGGTCCCGGAAGAAGATTCCGAGGCACACGAATTTGAGAGTGGCAAATCTCTGAAGATCGGAGTGAAACTTTCTTTGGAGTTCAGAGACAGGTTAATTGCGTTTTTATCTAACAAACTCGATATGTTTGCTTGGTGTGCACAGGATGTCACAGGAGTACCATTGGAGGTCATATGTCATAAACTCGCGGTACGACTTGATGTTAGACCTATTGTCCAGAAGAGGAGACCTATTTCTCCGTAGAAGGCCACAGCTATTATTTTGGAAGTGGAGAGGTTGTTAAGTATAGGCCACATTCGTAATTCGCATTATCCTGTATGGGCCTCGAATCCAGTCTTGGTTAGGAAAAAGAATGGCAAGTGGAGAATGTGCGTTGACTTCACAGACTTAAACAAAGCTTGTCCCAAAGATCCGTTTCTGGTGCCACGTATTGATCAGTTAGTGGATTCGACTTCAGGCAATCGATTGTTGTCCTTCATGGACGCGTATTCTGGGTATAATCAGATCCGGTTGGACATTCATGATGAAGAAAGCACTTCGTTTAGTACCGGGAGAGGATTATATTGCTACAAGGTTATGTCTTTCGGTTTGAAAAATGCGGGGGCAACTTATCAGCGCTTGGTCAACAAAACCTTTGAGGAGCAGATTGGTCGGAATATTGAAGCTTATATCGATGATATGTTAGTCAAGAGCTTGCAGGACGAAGATCATTTTGCTGACCTGGAGGAGACTTTCAATAATTTGAGTAAGGTCAACTTGAAACTGAACCCAGAAAAGTGTGTTTTTGGGGTGTGATCGGGTAAGTTCCTCGGGTATATGATCAGTGAGAGAGGTATCGAGGCTGACCCGGATCAAATAAAGGCTTTAATCACCATGACTCCACCTCGAAATATCAAGGAAGTCCAAATCTTGACAGGGAGATTGGCAGCATTGAATATGTTCATTTCTCGATCCTCGGACAAATGAGCACCTTTCTTTAAGGTATTACGAAATGCCAAACAATTTAATTGGACTGATGAGTGCTCAGCAGCTTTTCGTAAAATTCAGGAATATTTGACATCCCCTGATATACTGTCTAAACCATTGTTGGGGGAAAGATTGATTATCTATGTAGCAGTGTCAGATTGTGCGGTCAGTGTTGTTCTACTTCGCGAAGAGGAATCTCTTCTGCAGCCTATCTATTATGTCAGTAAGAGTTTATTGGATGCGGAAAGCGATATCTTAAGTTGGAGAAGGTAGTGTTGGCTTTGGTAACGGCTGCTCGAAAGATGAGACCTTACTTCCAGGCACATCTTATAGTTGTTCGGACAACTTTTCCCCTAAAAGGTTTGTTACAGAGGCCTGATATCTCTGGGAGGATGACTAAATGGTCAGTAGAACTAGGAGATTTCGACATAACATTTGAGCCTTGAACGACGATAAAAGCTCAAGTTTTAGCTGATTTTTTGGTCGAATTCCATTCAGACAGAGAGGATACAGAGGTCGGTGACCATTTTGATAAAACGGAATGGTTGGTACGAACGAATGGGGGGTCGAACATTTCTGGAAGTGGGGCGGGTGTCCAGTTGATTTCTCCAGAAGGGATAGTTATGTTCTAAGCTATTCGGTTCAGTTTTAAGGCAACAAACAATGAAGCAGAGTATGAAGCTGCATTAGCGGGTTTGCGTTTAGCTCAGATATGTGGGGCCAAAAAGGTTAAACTGATCAGCGATTCACAGTTAGTGATAAACCAGCTTTGGGAGAGTCCGAGGCCAGAAAAGATAAGCTGATACAGTATTTGAAAGCATTAAAAGATTTGGTGTCTGAGTTTGAAGAGGTCAAGTATGAACATGTTCGAAGTGAGGCAAATGTTGTCCCGGATTCTTTGGCCTCCGCCTCACGAACGGAGGGATACCCATGGGTCTTGATTCAGGAACATCCCTCGATCATGATTGATACGGAGCATGCAATGAACGTTAACGAGGAGAGCAATGTGATCAAAGATGATTGGAGGTCAGCCATCATTGACTTCTTAGAAAATGATACTTTACCCGTTGGAAAGTACGAGGCTAGGAAAATCAGATTCAAGTCTCATGGGTATATCATGCTGGGAGGCGTGCTGTATAAGAAATCTTTGAGTCGACCATTATTAAGGTGTCTAAACAAGGATGAGTCGCAATTCATCCTGTCTGAATTGCACGATGGGGAAGGTTCTGCCCATTGTGGGTATACAACATTAATTCGACGGGTGTTTTTGGATGGTTATTATTGGCCGACTATCGCTTCAGATGCAAAAGATTTGGTAAAACGATGTGACACGTGTCAGCGCTATGCCAATGTGATCCATAAGCCTGTGGTATTATTGGAGAGTATTTCGGAAGCAGTCCCATTCGACAGGTGGGGCATTGATTTAGTTGGGCCTTCACCAATGGCATCCGGTGGTAGGCAAACTATCATTGTAGCAGTGGATTATTTTTCTAAGTGGGTAGAAGCGGAACCTTTAGCAGAGACAAAGGCCAAAGATGCGATCAAATTCGTTGTGTCAAATATTTGCTGTCGTTTTGGTGTGTCATTGCAAATCACAACGGATAACGGGCCTCAGTTTGATAACAAGGAATTTAAAAGTTTTTGCATCTCCAGGGGCATACAATAATGTTTTTCTGCCCCATTTCATCCTCAAGCTAATGGGCAAGTGGAAGTGACTAATCGTACAATTCTCGATGGTTTGAAAAAGAACTTCGAAGGAAAGGCAGGAAAATGACCTGATTATTTACAGGAAGTATTGTGGGCTTACAGGACAACTCTACGAACGGCTACTGCTGTATCTCCATTTGCCTTAGTGTATGGCATGGATGCCATTGTCCCTCCAGAGATTGTTTTCCCTTCACATCGTGTGGCAACGTATATAGCAGATGTGAATGACCAAAATAGAGCACCGGCGTTAGACTTGGTTGAAGAAAAAAGACAACGAGCACAATTGACGTCTCTCCATTATCAAACTCTTATGAGGAGTCGGTATGCGTCTAAAGTAAAGCACAGAGACTTTAAGGTGGGAGATAAAGTACTACGTAAAGTTTTCCTGCATACTAACGACAAGAGTCTGGGTAAATTGGGACCAAATTGGGAGGGCCCTTATGAGGTCACCGAGAAAGTAAAACCGGGCACGTATCAGTTAAAATACAAGGAAGGGCGATATCTCTGTCTCCCATGGAACATTGAACACTTAAAGTTGTATCTTGAATGAGAAATTAGTTAGTGCGTAGCAGTTGTCCTTTTTTGTACATGAAAGTTCCAAACATAGTGAGGGCATACTCTTTCCTACCCTGAGAGGCACATGAAGGTTTTAACGAGGTGTCCAATGAGCTGCTTAATATGACGTACTTTTTGCCTTACACTATTTTTTGGGTCACAATAATTTGTGCCTCGAATTTGTCTCTACCTTAAACTATGATTTGGGTCACAATAATTTGTGCCTCGAATTTTTCTTTGCCTTAAACTATGATTTGGGTCACAATGATTTGTGCCTCAAATTTTTCTTTGTCTTAAACTATGATTTGGGTTACAATGATTTGTGCCTCGAATTTTTCTTTGCTTTAAACTATGATTTGGGTCACAATGATTTGTGCCTCAAATTTTTATTTGTCTTAAACTATGATGTGGGTCACAATGATTTGTGCCTCGCATTTTTATTTGCCTTAAAACTATGATTTGGGTCACAATAATTTGTGCCTCGAATTTTTTTTTGCCTTAAACTATTATTTGGGTCACAATGATTTGTGCCTCGAATTTTTCCCTATCTTAAACTATTATTTGGGTTACAATAATTTGTGCCTCAAATTATTATTCGGGTCACTATGGTTTGTGCCTCAAGCTGTTTCCTCTTTCGAATTCTAAATTGGGTCCCTTCGAATTATTCTTTGAGACACAATATGTTGTGCCTCAAACTATTTACACTTTTATGTTATTATTCAGGCCATGCCTTAGCCTATTTACTTTTTTTAGGACAGATTTTTGATGTGCACCACAGTTCGAATTGATACAACAATATAAATTGCCACGCTCTAAATATTTCAGGGTTAAATGTTACAGGTTGGGGCATACACAAAAATCCGAGGAATACATCTCCTCGCATAAAGTTCGAGGGAAAACAAAAATTACCTTATAAGGTCTTATAAAAAACTATGCCACCATGATTACCTATTGTTGCGATTTTTCTGGGGAGTCACTTTCCTCGGAATCGGATGACTCACTCTCACTGACAACAATATGAGGAGGACGGAGATCCGGGGACACAAGTTTCCAAAAACTGCCAAGGTCATATTCGGGGTGCTCTGCATGAAGTTGAGTTATCAGACCTGCTCGAACTGTTGCATCTCGATTAGCAAGGTTGTTGGTGCACTTGGCAATATAGGCATTCACAGCCTTTTCCTTCTCTTCCTCTACCTGCCGAGGGAAATCTTCAATGCGCTTCGCCAAGTGATCCCTATTCTTGTAAACTATTTCATAGTCCTTGCAACAGTCAGTAAAACCTTTGCGCGCTATTGCTTCGGCCTTCTGATACTCAGTAATGAGTTTCTCTTGACCCTCCGTTTTTCTCTGATAGAGGTCCCTCTCCTCCTGGCAGCACCTCTCAAGCATTATGCAATAGTTCTCTGAGGCAGATAATTTCTCATATAGTGCATCTGCTTGGCTCTCCACAATAGCATATTGCTTTTTGGCTTCCTCAAGTTGTGCAGCCAACATGGAGGCCTTGAACTTATTGTGATTCTTTCTATTCTCTAAGTGTGCCATTTTCTTTCCCCTAATAACAGAGGTGTGCAGCAGGCCACGCAGACTTAGTGAAAACTCGTCGTCATGGGGAATTTCGAAGGAGCTGCTAGGAGAGCCTAGGCCAACAACGTCAAAATCCGATGACTCCCCTTCGAGGATTCCAAGATCAACGTGTTGGAGAGGTTTACTTCGAGGCAGAGGCAGTGGAGCAAGTATTGAGGGCTCCTCCAAGGGAGTTGGATGTGAAGCTTGGGTTCGAGGAGTGCTAGGTGTTAAGTTGGAGTTCTGTTTGGGAGAGTTATCTCCCATTTTATGCTCAGACTCACCCAATGCCCGTTGATATTCAATCTCATGGGCCGGTTCAGGGGCGTCGTTTTGCAGTCTGCCGTCCTCGGACAGTTCTTGGATAGGCTCTAAGGCAGCCTTTTCTTTCCCTTTGACTTTCAAGCTTTTCTTCTTCCGAGGGTGAATGGCCTTTTTTGGGGAAGAGTCAGGATTGGGAGTCACTCTGTTATCCGAGGAGGCTGGGTCCGGGGCGATAGACACTTCTAGCTGTGGCTGTTGTTGCTTAGCGGGAAGTTCTTCGTCGGGTTCATCTCGATGACTCTGTGCACGATCACGCTTCGGAAGATATATCACTATATCTTTCTTTGTTACTCGCTCCAACACCTCATCTTGGGAAGGAGTGGTCATCAACTCTTTCAAAGACAATCGATCAAGGGGATTCAACCTCCACAGTCTGCTTAGAGCCATATTGTTGTCCCTGAAACACAAGCGAAATCGGTTTTCCCATGCTTTGGCCCATTCACTGAGCTTGGTAAAAACAGTAGTGGCACTCTCTACATCATCAGCATATGGCTTGGAAATTCCAGTCATAGCTACAAAAATATTAAGTTAGACTCTCACTATTCGAAGGACTATTATAAGTAAGATGGTTCGAAGACTTACATATATTGGTCCACAGAAGAGATAATTTGTGAGGGCTCGAAGGGGTTGCTTCAGAGCCTGTCTCCCAATGTCCTGAGAAGAAGATAAATTGCTGTCTCCATTTCTTGTCAGCCTCTAGCAAATCTTTTAGCACTTTCTGCCTTCGGTTAAAAGGTAACGAGTAGAATGGGAAGAATGGGTTCCTAGCCAACCCAGATAATCTGATGAACTGCTCCAAGGAAAACTCTTGGCCTGAAATTCTCGAGGCCATGATGCATGCCATTAATGTGAACCACGTGTTGGGTCCAGCTTGAGAGGGGCAAAGTTCAATCTTAGCAAAATATTCGATGAAGAAAGGGTCTAAAGGAAATCTTAGTCCCCAATTCATGATGTCAGTGTAAACAACAAGCTCATGATCCCTAACAGATAGTGGAGTCTCTCCTTCGGAGGGGAATCTGATGTTGATGTACGAAGGGATGCACCAACGAGTACGAAGTAACATTTCTTCTGAGGGAGAAAAATACTTGTACGATATATTGTAAAGGGCAACAACATGCTTATTCTCAATCCCTCGAATGTTGTTGCCCATGATGGCATCCAATTCTAATGGAAGTGTTACATCACCTTTTGACTTGGGGGCAATACGTTCCGCTTGGTCGTCGAATATTGTTGGAGGAGGCGTACACGTCTGGCTAGAAGACTCTGCTGAGATGTCGATGTGCTGGTCTAGATTTGTGTTTTGAGTGGCTTGAATATTTGGATCAGTATTGTCCGGGGCGGTAGGATGTTCACCAGACGACTCAGCAGGAATTTCAATGACATTATTCCTATCTGCAACATGAGTGGCTTGAATAGACGACTCAGGATTATCCGAGGCGATAGCTTTCCCTTTAGCAGCTAGGGCTTTGTTGCGCAACTCTTGAATCTCCGCCTCGGTAGCCACGGTCTGTCCTGGAGAAAACCGGGGAGTTCCAATTCCTGTTATGGATGGAGTAGCTGGAAGGCTTGACACAGGATCCCCAGTCCTCGGAAGAGGAGGGTCCACTGCCATAGTTCGAGGAGCCTCAGGGGTAGTTTATGGTACATCTTTCAAACGCTTGCGCTCCTGCGAATGTTTGTCTTTGTGGTGTCTCTTTCTTTTTCCCGAAGAGTGTTTGTGGTGCTTCTCTTTCCCCATTTCTTCGAGGGTGATCTGGTTGCTGATTTGGTTCTGATGAGATATTTCGAGGGGGATGATGGTCGTCGAATTTGCAGGAGGGGGCCACGAACCGTAGAAGGTAGTCACAGAACGTGGAGGCTGAGGTTCAGTATATTCACCAGCAGCGACTCTTTCTTCGAATTTTTTGCTAATAAGGAGCCACTCTGGAATCCGACGAGGTTTGTAAGCCAGCTTTCTCTCTCTAGAAATTATGGGTGGAAAGTTTGAGCTATTAATGAAAGAGGTGAGTATTTATAGAAGCCAAATGGGCTTCTAGGGAAAATCGGGCCTGGGGACATTTCTTATTGTTTGCCTAGGGGTATTATGGGTACCCTAGGTCAAAGTTTGTTGACAGAGGCGTGGGAGAAGTTGTAGAGACATGATCTCTCTAAAGATACGCTGACACAAAAGCATGACTGCTGATGTCATGCCCCCTTTTCTCAGCCAATCATTGCAATGTCTTAGCATCGAATTCTAGTAGTTGTGATATGCTTACAGAGCAAATTCCGATGGGCAAAAGTTTTCAGGTAATAGGCTTGCCCTTACAAAGACATTGCAAGGATTGGGGGGCTACACTGGTTAATAGGAGATACAAGATGTTTTCGAAGAGATGTTTTCGAAGATATGTTTTTGAAGAGATGCTTTCGAAGAGATGCTTTTTCGAAGAGATGTGCAGCATTCGAAGTATTTGTTCGAGGAGGAAATTTTGCGGTTGAGGAAAAGTTCTTCGAAGAAGAGATGTTCGAGGAGGCAATGGAGACTTCTTTACAGTCCCAGTAAAACTATTTTTACTAGGACTGGGGGGCTACTAATGAGGAAGAATAAAAGACATGGAGAAAATTGTAAAGAAGAAGTATGATAGGAGGAAAATGTAAAGAGGAAATTGTGTTAGGGGAAAATTGTATAAACTATTACAGAAATAGCTAGAATGAGAAGAAGAGAAGATGTAGGGACCAAAAGTGTAATAAATAGGAATTAAAGTGTGTGGGACCCACAATTGTACTATAAAAGGACCACACACGCTTCACAGATCCCAAGACGAATATAATATTACTTTCTCTCTCTACTTAAGCTAAGCTCTCACTTTCTCTCTCTAAAAGGGCTCCTAAACAAAGTTGTTCAGAGAATATTGACACTAAGAGATTCTCGTATCATAAAATCACCCCCAGACATTCTTAAAACTCTTCAATCATAAAGTTTGTTCATTGGCTGCTCAGACAATTCGAAATCTTTTCCTTCGTCATTTGGTGGTGAAAGGGAAAACAGATATCAACGAGCTTCGTGTGAAGAGTAAGGAAAATAATAGTTGTTTCGCTGCTTCTTGCAAAAATATTATGGAACGGGAGGTAGCCGATGCAAAAGATGCTTATGTTTTGGATCTTCATAGCCAATATCAAAACCTACATTTGGGATCGATGTGGCTAGATGTTCTAGAGGAGGAACGTCCCACTGGGATTGTTTGTGAAAGTGATGATCATGGCGATGGCAGCTCGTCCGATGATACAAATCCTGATAACGCAATCCTTTAATTTGTTTAAGTAGGATATGTTTTAGGAATGTTTTTTTTGTTGTCGCTTCTGTCGGTGTGTTTTCTTGTAATATCTGGCTTGTTTTTCACATCCGATGTACTTTTTGTTAAAGTAGTCAGTACTAATCGCATATCCCGATGCTGTTTTTTGTGTATGTCAATTCGTTTAGTGATGTTTATTAGCTTAAACTGATAGATCCGTGTTATTTGGGATACATTCTATGGATCAGTTATAAACTGAAAAAACCTTTAGGTTCATGATTGATAATGTGGATCAGTTTGGAATTGAAAAATCCTCAAGGTTTGGGATAAAATATTGTAGATCACCTTGGAATTGAAAAACCTTAAGGCTCATGATTGGTAATGTGGATCAGTTCAAAACTGAAAAACCATAAGGTTCGAGATAATTTGTTGATCAACCGGAGTTGATTTTTTTTATCAATACCTAAGATATCATATGCCAACTCATCAATTGGGAAACTTTCTAGGTTCGAATTTTGACGAATCTTTAATTAAAAAAGGCTAAGGAAAAATTTAAGAAGATTGGTTTCCATGGACATCTCGTAAAAACCTTCTCGCGCCACCAAGATAGGAAAGAGTATGTCCCTGATCAAAAGTGTTTACAAAAAGTCAAACAACAAGATGGTAAATTGGAAAATTTAATTTAAATATAACTTAAGATGTTCGATGTCCAAGGGAGTCACAAGAGTCTGTCATGCTTGTCTTTGATTATGTAAGTACTAGTTTTTAATTTCTCAACCACCTGATACGGTCCCTCCCAATTTGGTGCCAACTTCCCGAGAGCCTTGTCTTTAGTGTGTAGGAAACCCGTCGGAAGACCATGTCGCCTACCTTGAATTCTCTTCGTCGAACCTTCGAATCGTATAGACTTCTCATCAGCATCCGTTAGTGTAGCGAATTTAGGTACGCTCGACTTCGTCTTTCTTCAATTAAATCCAGGGTTAAAGACCGATCTTCAGAATTTCTATCTTCAGTGTAATTCTCGACCCTATAAGAAGGGAAAATTGTCTCATCTGGTGTTATCGCATTCATACCGTAAACAAAGGTGTAAGGTGGTTCCTGTGTTGTCGTTCGATGAGTCGTTCGGCATGCCCATAGAACCTCCTCGAAGGTAGTCCGGCCATTTTCCAGCCTTTCCCTCCAAATTCTTTTTCAGGCCGTCCACGATCGTCTTGTTTGTAACTTCTACCTGTCTGTTAGCTTACAGGTGGAAAGCTGCTGAGAAACACTGTCGGATACCATGAGATGAACAGAACTTCATCATTTCACTGCTGTCAAATTGAGGGCCGTTATCCATAGTTAGTCGTTGCGGGATCCCATATCGGCAACAAATCTTGGACCAAATAAACTTGATCACATCTTTAGCCTTTGTTCCCGATAACAGTTTTTCCTCGACCCACTTGGAGAAATAATCTACAACAACTACTATCATTTGTCTCCCTCCGGATGTCGTTGGAAGTGGTCCAACCAGATCAATCCCCCATCTGTCGAATGGGAGCCCTTCTGAAATAGATTCTAGCGAAACCACTGGCCTGTGATTTATTTTTGTGAATCTTTGACAAGTATCGCAAGTTTTGACCATGATCTTCGCGTCATATGCTATTGTCGTCCAATAAAACTCAGCAAGTAGAACTTTCTTGATTAATGCTTTAAATCGGTAATGTGACGCTCCTTCTCCATCGTGAAGCTCAGATAATATCATTTGCGATTCACTGGTTCCTAGACACCTTAGAAGAGGTCTGCTAAAATATTTTTTTATACAAAACCTCCCAAAAAATCACATATCCTCGGTCCTTATTTCGCACTTTCTTCGCTAAGCATTTATCTTTGGGTAATATCTGCTTGGCTAAGATGTTCTGAATATCTTTTCTCCAGTCTGAGTTGGTAATCGTAGATACCTGACAAGCGATATCAGGCCGGTTTTCTAACTTTGTTCTTTTTATGATTGATGGGCTTTCTTGAGTTGCGATCCATGGGTAGTTATTAGTATATGATAATGTGGCTAAAGAGTCAGTGATTACATTTTTGGTTCTAGGGATATTTTTCATTGTCACTCTCTTATAAGATGCTGCCAGAACTCGTAAGACGGCTAAATACTGGACTAGGTGCTCTTTTCTTGCCTCTGACTGTCTCGACACGTGATTTACTAGTAATTGAAAGTCATTAACCAAGCGAACGCATTATGCTCCACAAACTTGAGCCAACCTTAAACCAGCTAACGTTCCTTCGTACTCGGCTTCGTTATTTGAGGCTGAGAAACCAAAACGAATCGCGTGGTGCCTCGTTATCCCCTTAGGTGTAGCGATTTGAAAGCCCGCCCCGTATACGCTGACACTTGATCCTCCATCTATTCAGACAATCCACTGCTCGGGTTCATCACTATCTTGTGTTTCCGTTTCCTCGGGTCGGCTAGAGTGGAACTCTACCAAAAAATCTGCCAAGACCTGGCCCTTTATAGCGGTTCGTGGTTCGAATTTGATGTCAAAATCTCCCAACTCCACCGACCATTTAGACATGCGTCCCGAGATGTCCAGTCGTTGCAAAATATATTTGTTTTACAAGAAAAGATGTCTGAACCACAATTGTATGGGCTTGGAAATAGGGTCGCATTTTTTGTGATGCGGTTAGTAGAGCCAGAGAAAATTTCTCGAGTTTCAAGTACCTAGTTTCAGCATCCAATAAACTTTTTCTCATATAGTATACTGCTTTCGGGTTTGGTCCGGATTCGCGAATTAATGGCGCACTCACCGGATAATCTGTCACTGCTACATATAGGAATAAAGTTTCTCATATCAAAGGTTTAGTCAGTAAGGTTGGTGACGATATATATTTTCTTAATCCCGACAAAGGCCTCAGCACACGAAGGCATCCATGAGAAATTTTTGGTGTTCCTTAGGACCTGAAAAAGACGCATATTTATCAGAGGATCTTGATATGAATCGATTTAGGGCTTACAGACGTCCCCTCAGGATCTGTACTTATTTTATGCTCTATGGAGGTGTCATGCTACTCACGGATCTTAATTGTACCGGATCGACTTCAATTCCCTTTTCGCTAACCAGGAACCCCAAAAAATTTCCAAACCGAACACCAAATGAGCACTTCTCAAGATTTAGATTGAGGTTTATCTTTCTTAAATTATCGAATGTTACTGCTAGATCGATTAGGTGGTCCTCATCCTCCCTGTGTTTTAAGAGTAGCCAGAAGATGACTAGAGAGTGTTACCGAATTGTTTTGTCTTCAAAGCAAGTTCGGGGGAATGAGACAGAGAAAGCATAGCAGTTAAAGGGGACTTTCTAAAAAATAATACCTTTTGATGATCCAAGAGAGTGCCCCAGAATTTTGGTGCCTGGTGACAATTAAGAAGATTACAAATACCCGGATGGAAAAGTTTTAAAGATTGGAACAAATATGTGTTTTGATTTAAGGGAGAAATTGATTATGTTTTTATCTATAAAGCTAAATATGTTTGCTTGGTGTGTAGAAGATGTAGCAGGGGTGCTCTCGGAGATAATGTTTCATAAGCTTTCGGTCAGGAACAATGTTAGGCCTATCATACAAAAAAGAAGACTTTTTTCTCAGGAAAAATCTGAGGCAATACTCGCAGAGTTAGAGCGGTTGTTCAACATAGGAAACATTCAAGAGTCGCAATATCCTTTGTGGGCATCAAATCCAGTGTTGGTAAATAAGAAGAATGGCAAATGGCGAATGTGTGTATATTTCACGGATCTGAATAAAGCTTGCCCGAAGGATCCATTCCAGTGCCTCAGATTGATCAACTAGTGGATTTTACGTTAGAAAACTGCCTGCTATCATTTATGGATGCTTATGCAGGTTATAATCATATCCGGCTGGATCTGAGGGATGAAGAAAATACTTCATTTATTACTGAGAGAGGTTTATATTGTTACAAGGTAATGCCATTTGGACTGAAAAATGCAGGGGAAACTTATCAGAGTTTGGTAAATAAAACTTTTGCGGACCAGATTGGGCGAAATGTGGAAGTTTATATTGATGATATGCTGGTTAAAATTTTGAAGGATGAGGACCATTTTGTTGATTTGGAAGAGACTTTTAACAACTTGAGAAAGGTTAATTTTAAGTTAAATCCAGAAAATGTACGTTTGGCGTTAGATCTGGAAAGTTCTTCGGATATGTGGTAAGTGAAAGAGGAATCGAGGCAGACCCGCTACAGATAAAAGCTTTGATAACATTGACTCCTCCCCAAAATATCAAAGAAGTTCATATATTAACCGGAAGGTTGTCAGTGCTGAACATATTTATTTCTTGATCCTTGGACAAGTTTGCACCTTTCTTTCAAGTGCTTAGGAATGCAAATAAGTTTAGTTGGATAAAAGAATGTTCAGAAGCGTTTCATCAGATTTAAAAGTACCTTTCATCCCCATAAATACTTCTAAACCATTGTTGGGGGAGAAATTGGTTATCTATATAGCAGTTTTAGATTGTGCAGTTAGTGCTGTGTTAGTTCGAGAGGAAGAAAATGTTATGAGGCCAGTATATTACAACAGTAAGAGTTTGTTAGATGCAGAAAAACGATATTAGAAACTAGAAAAATTGGCTCTTGCTTTGGTGACAGCTGCTCGAAAAATGAGACCATACTTTCAGGCGCATTCTATAGTAGTTCGAACAACATTACCTCTTAAAAGTTTGCTTCAGAGGTCGGATATCTCGAGGAGAATGACAAAGTGGTTGGTCAAGTTAGGAGATTTTGATATCGAGTTTGACCCTCGAACGACTATTAAAGCTCAAGCTTTGGCGGATTTCTTATTAGAATTTCATTCGGAGCGTTCAGACATGGAGATCGATGAGCGCAAAGTTGAGGCTGGGTGGTTAATTCGAACAGTTGGAGGGTCAAACATTTCTGAAAGTGGAGCTGGAGTACAGTTAATTCCCCGGCCGGGGTAGCAATGTTCCAGGCTATACGATTTGGTTTCAAAGCGACAAATAATGAGGCAGAATATGAAACGGCTTTTGCAGGTTTAAGGCTGGCTCAAGTATGTGGAGCAAGGAAGGTTAAATTGTTAAGTGATTCATAACTTTTGATTAATCATGCATCAGGACAGTCTGAGGCATGAAAAGATCATTTGGTCAAATACTTAAAAGCATTGAAAAACTTGGTACTTGCTTTTGAAGGAATTAGACATGAACATGTTCGAAGGGAAGAAAATTTGGTGCCAGATTCTTTAGCAACTGCTTCATATTTGGAGGATTATCCATGGGTGATTACGCAGGAGTTTCTTTAGATTATTAAAGATACAGAGCAATCATCGATGATAGTTGAGGAAAAATTTCAAGGGACAAGTGTTATGTCAGACGATTGGAGGTCGGAAATAGTTGCGTTCTTGGAAAAAGATGTGCTACATACGGATAAATTGATGGCAAGGAAAATACGATTCCAATATCATGATTACATAGTCCTATGAGGATTTTTATACAAAAAATATTGAGTAGACCTTTACTCAGGTGTCTAGCTAAGAATGAATTGCAAATCATTTTGTCAGAATTGCATGATGGAGAAGGGTCTGCGCACTGTGGGTATAAAGCTTTGATTTGAATGGTATTTTTAGCCAAGTATTATTGGCCAACTATATCTAAGGATGCAAAAGAATTGGTGAAAATATGTGAATCAAAGGTATGCTAATATAATTCATAAACTTGGGGTTTCCCTTGAAAGTATATCTGAGGCATTGTCATTCGATCGGTGGGGTATTGACTTGGTTGACCCACTACCAACTGCAAGTGAGGGAAGGCAGACAACAATAGTGGCGGTTGATTACTTTTCTAAATGGGTTGAAGCAGAGCCTTTAGCGGGAACAAAGACAAAGGATGTGATTAAGTTTTTTGTCTCAAACATTTGTTGTCGCTTTGGAATACCAATGAAGATTACAACTGATAATGTACCCCAATTTGATAACAAAGAATTCAAGAAATTTTGTGCTGCCAAGGGCATACACCAATATTTTTCTGCTCATTTTCATCCGCAAACTAATGGGCAGGTTAGGTTACTAATAGGACAATCCTTGACAGTTTAAAGAATAATTTGGAAGAAAAGGTTGGGAAGTGGCCAGATTATCTACAGGAAGTACTTTGGGCCTACAGAACAACCCATCGGACATCGACTTCAGAGTCTCTATTTGCTTTGGTTTATACAATGGATGTAGCGGTTCATTCGAAAGTTATTTTCCCATCTTATCGAGTGACGGCGTATACAGAGGAATTAAATGATCAAGAAAGAGCAGTGGAGCTTGATTTGGTGGAAGAAAAATAAATACGTGCACAACTAAATTCTTTACACTACCAAACTCTAATGAGAAGTAGGAATGCTTCACGAGTAAAGCAAAGGGAATTTAAGGTGGGGGATAAAGTACTACGAAAGATTTTTCTACAAACCAAGGAAAAGAGCCTCGGAAAGTTATGACCCAACTGGGAAGGCC
This sequence comes from Limnanthes douglasii subsp. nivea, assembly GCA_036936605.1. NCBI lineage: Eukaryota > Viridiplantae > Streptophyta > Magnoliopsida > Brassicales > Limnanthaceae > Limnanthes > Limnanthes douglasii. The sequence continues at coordinate 402,256,576 of JAUPFV010000001.1, forward strand.
ATTATGAAGTAACACAGAAAGTTAAGCATGAGACGTATCGTTTGAAAGATATAAAAGGAAGAAGCCTCAAGCATCCTTGGAATATAGAACATTTAAAATTGTATCTTGAGTAAGGATGAGAATGTTTTAATGTTTTATTTTGTCTTTTTCTTTGTAATACAGCAGTGACACACTATTTCCTACCATGATAGGCACATAAATGTTTTAACGATGTGTCATTTAAGCCGATTTATGCATATGAATTTTTTGCCTTAAAATTTGATTTTGAGTCTAAATTATTTTCCAACAAAAGTTGGAAAATACAAATATTATCATGTACAACAAAAGTTGGCACACAAATATTATTATTATGTCCAACACAAGTTGGAAAATACAATTATTACCATGACCAACAAAAGTTGGCACACAATTATTATTATTATGTCCAACAGAAGTTGGCATACAAACTATTATTATGTCCAACAGAAGTTGGCATACAACTATTATCATGACCAAAGAAAGTTGGTGTACAACTATTGATATGACAAACAAAAGTTAGCACACAACTATTATCAGATTCCACAGCAGTTGATATGCAAAAGGCATAGCAAAATACTTTATACAATAATGAAAGTCCATCTGAGTAAGTAAACCCGCCTCAGAAAGCATTGGGAACATTTCAGAACTTGCCTCGAAGGATAAGAGGTCTTATACAAAACAGCCTCGAAAGTTATGAGGACTTCCACAAAAAAGTAAAAAATATAAGCTTAATTATTTTGAGCTTTCGGAAGAGTCACTTTCTTCAGGTTCTGACGCTTCACTTTCACTGACAACAATACCTAGTGAACAATTTTCTGGAGGGACAAGTTTTTAAAAACTACCCAAGTCATAGTCAGGATAGCATTCATGGATTTCTGTGATTAGCCCTGATGGAATGGTTGAATCCCTTGTATTCAACTTGTCCACGCATTTAGTAGTGTATGCTTCTACAGAAGCGCTCTTTTTTGTCTCAAGAATTCTTAGAAGATATTTTTTATCTTCCACTATCCTCTAAAAATCTTCGAGGCAATCTTTAAAGCCTCTAAATATTTTCCAAATATTGCATATTCTTCCTCATTGTGACTGAGGCGTGAAGCAATCTTCGAAAACTGTTAGAAAAGTCGTCTCATTAGGGAACTTCAAAAGAAATATTGGGTGAACCAATCTCAGCTGAGTTAAAACCCGAGGACTCGCTCGTCTGAATAAATGTTTCAAAGGCTTGAGGCGGTTGACTCTTGAGAGTAGGAAGAAGAGCTAATTTTGGGAAAAAAATCACTTCTTGGTTGGGTATTTGGTTGGGAGTCTTGTACTTGGCTAGAATTGATTTCTAATTGGTCTCCAACACCTTCAGATATTTCTTGAATAGGCTCTAGAATTATATTTTTCTTATTTGGTTCTTTTTTCTTCACTGGGTGAATATGAGCCTTCGGAGGATGGAAGTACATGCTTTAGCTGTATCAACTTTTAGTCCTTTAAAATCAGAGGTCTGATCTTTCACTGAAACCTCGTCGTTGGAATTATCATCTAGATTACTTTTCGCTTGGGGGCACTTCAGAAGATATATGACGATATTTTTAGCTTCAAGTCGTTCGATGACTTCTTGTTGTGAGAGAGGAGTCATCAATTCTTATAAGGATAAATGTGAGTGAGTAAAAGGGGAAGAATGGATTTTTAGCCAAACCAGATAGCCGGTAAGCTCGTCCAAAGAAAATCCATTCCCAAAAATCCTTGATGCCATGATACATGCCATAAGCGTGTACCACATGTTGGAACCTACTTATGTGGGGAAAAGATTGATTTTGACTCAAAGTACTCGATAAAAAATAGATTTAGAGGGTATCTTAACCCCCAGTTCATGACTTATGTATACACGACAAATCCGTTGTCTTTGACGGATAGTGGTGTTTCTCCGTGGCTCAGAAATCTGATGGTTATATAGGAAGGAATCCCCCAACGAATTCTCATCATAGTCTCTTAGGATGGTTGAAAGTACTTGAATTTGATGTTGTGAAGAATCACTAGATGCTTGTTTTCTATGCCTCAGATATTGTTACCAACTAGGGCATCAATTTCGAGGGGAATGGTGATATCTTCTTTAGATTTTGGAGCTCTTCTTAAAGACCGTTCCTCGGTTGTTTCAAGAGGGTTGGCAGTCTCATGGCTTGTTGAGGCTAATGAAGGCTCATTGGCATTCTTCTCGACTGTTTTTTGGGCTTCTAGTTGGTCTCGATTGGAAGACTCGACTAATTTCATTTTGCCTTTCGATCTAGTGGCATCTGACTTAACGGAATGAACTTCTTCGTCAGTTACTGTAACCTTTGCCAGTTGTGCATTTTCCTCTTGTGTTAAACTTTGAGGAGGAATGTCCGAGGTGAAATTAGGGCTTCCTTGAGCAGTTATGGAGGGAGTGGCAGCTAAATCCAACCTGGATCTTTCTGCTTTATATTGTTGAGGCTGAGTATCAACCTGGGGCTGGACACTGGGGCTGCGAACATTGAAGAAGAGTCTTTTTATCTTTGTGATGCCTTTTTCTTTTGGCAGAAGAGCTTTTTTATGTTTATCTTTCCCCATTGATTCGAGGCTACTACTGTCAATGTTTGCCTATGGGTAGAATGAGTGAAGTAGGTGCGGAAATAGCACAGGGAAGTGGAAACTTTTATCCCAATAAATGTTGGCAGGAAAAGAAGCACGCCAAGGAAGTTCAACCGATTTGTGATGTGACAGAAAAGTGTTCGTTGGGGGTGTCAGAGTTCTTTGTGACGTCATTAATAAGGAAAAGACGGGAAAACGTTTGGTATGGGTTGAGAGATTTTTACGAAGTTCGAAGAGATCTATAGATGTGGATAATGATGTTGGTAGCATTTCGAATATCGAGGGTAGAAAAATTATTGCTCTAAAAATTATGTATAAAGAATTATTCGAGGAAGAAATGTTTACTAAATTTTAGCAGTCTTTGTCAACGTTCATTTTTACAAGGTGTGAGGGGCTATATATATATAGATTCTTATTGAGATTTTTGAAGAAAATGAGAAGTTTGAAGAAATCCACTCATAGTGGGATACTTAGCTGTCCTTGCTAAAAATATTTTCACAATTACTAGGGGGCTACTGATAAGGGAGAATGAAAGATGAGGGATTTTATTTAATAAAGAAAGTTTATTTAGGGAAAATTATCAATTATGCAATAGATAGGACTAATTTAAAGCAAACAATAGAATTGAGGATTGGTCATGCAATTAGCAAGTTGTTAGGCTTGTGGGACCCACTTTTGTACTATAAAAGCACCACCTCATTCTGTGAAAAAGGGTGATTGATAAATGATTAGACTTTCTCTTTCTAGAAATATTGAGTTTCTCTCTCTAAAGACATTTACTAAGTAATCATTAATACGAACGAAGTCCTCAAAACATTGTTTTACTCTAAAAACCCCTCAAAGACTTCTAGCCACTTCATCATTAGCTTTAAGATTGATGAAACCAGTCTAAGAATTATTGATACACAACGTAAGCAGAAGTCTCAAATCAAAATCTTATCATATGGGAGAATAAAAGATAATGAACAATCGGAAGTTTCCCTGTCTAAAAAACCCAGCAAACAAGATAATTATGAGGTTTTAAGGAATATAGATGAGATTATATCTAAGGAAAGCATTAATAACTCTCAGTTAATTCAAAATAGTGGAAAGCTTGCTTCAGAAGACAGTGATAAAGAGATAATTGAAGCCTTACAATTGATAGAAAATTGGATTAATCATTTTTTCAAACAATGATTTTGATAACTTAGAGATATAAGCATCATACCCTACTCAAAGGACTATTGTAGCCTTCCATCATCCCCCGCATTGGAGAAAAGAGAAGAAATAAAAGATTTAAAAAAATCATAAGTAGGAAATCTAAGATGACCAAAGTACAATTCTTCAAAGTTCCTATCTATACCAAGACAATACAATTTAAAAGGTATAGTAAACCCTCGTCTAGTTCTTTAAAATTAAAATCTCTATAATAAATTGGAATATAATAGATTTATGAAACAAATTCACAAAAAGGAGGATAAATCAATTTAAATGCTAATAAAATGGCGTTCTAGCCATTCATGAACTTTTATATCTAGAAATATTGGCTTTAAAGTTTATGGAGCCAACATTAATAACAAAATTTGGATTTTCTAGCAAAATAACTATATTGTTAAGATTATAATAAATCATGAGCAATTTTTACATTTAAAAATAAAACATTTTACCCGGTATATAGATTTTAGGGTCACATTAGTTTATTCTAAATGGTCTCTAAAATGTAAAATAACTGGACTACAACCAAGACCAATAACCTGCTCAATTAAGAGCTATTAACTTTTCAAAAAATCTAGATGCTCTTATATTTAAGGATATAAAACTAAGTATTACTCTTTAGTTATTAAGCATAATATATCTATGATAGATCATAAATTTTAAAACATAAGATAGCTTAGGTAAATCTTTACATGGGTCCTTGTTTTCTTCTATGGAATTAAACTGGATTTAGAACTTCTTCCAATTTTGACTAATCATCATTCTGGTCCCTTAAAAACTCATCCTTATCCTTTTGTGGAAAATTAAAGGATAAACTTATCTTGCTTATTATTTTCAATTTTACCTAGTACCACTAACAATTGCTTATGTTTCTATACTTGGATTCTTTTACTTGTAGAAAATAGAAATTACATAAAGTAACTCAACAAACGATACTAAGAAGGATTAAGTGGATCATCTCCTTGATTTGGAAAATGGATATCTCCTGAGGTGTTTAACTGGTCGGGAGCAGCCACCGGAGGCTGTTATGTAACTGATTTGCAACTGAACCTTAAACTGTCTACATTCAAAAGGATGTCCTTCATCAAAGTGAATGAAACAGTGTGTTTGACCCTAATGTCTATTTACAATAGTTGGGCCTAGGGCTGTTATCGGTCCGGGTTTTGAAGGAACCGGACCGGACCGCTAAGCTTATCGGTTCGGACCGGACCGGACCGCTAAGCTTTCGGTTCTAATTTTTGGAACCGGACCGAACCGCTAAGTTTTCGGTTTGGTTTGGTTCGATCCGGTCCGGTTCGGTTCGGTTCCGGTTTCGGTTCGGTCCGAGTTCGGTTCGGTCCGAATTCGGTCCGGTCCCGTTTCGGTCCGGTTTCGGTCCGGTTTCGGTCCGGTTCGGTCCACTTAAAAAAAATAAAAAATAAATAAAAATTAATTTTTAATTTTTTTTTATTAAAATAAATGATATAAAAACTAAAGTTTATAAGTTTATCTTTCATTTTCTTAAAAAATTGGTAATTAACTATTAATTTTGGTACTATAAATTAAAGATATTCGGTTTTAACGGTTTTATTGGTCTGATTTCTTATCGGTTCTACCGGTTTATCGGTTTCATCGGTTCGATTCTGTATCGGTTCCTTCGATCCTATCGGTTTTATCGGTTCGATTCCTTATCGGTTCTATCGGTTCGTTCCTAACCGGTTTTTTGTTTCGGTTCCTTATCGGTTTTCGGTTTTTAGAATAGAACCGCGAACCGGACCGTTAAAATTCGGTCTGGTTCTCGGTCTGATCCTTATCGGTTCGGTCCCGGTCCGGTTCTCGGTTCCGGAGAACCGTTGACAGCCCTAACTGGACCTTACAAATAATTTTCTCGATAAAACTATTTTGGGATTTTTGTGCTAAAACTTCATTTAGTTATAATGAGACTTTAAATTTTACTAAAATAGTCATTATACATGAATCCATTTTTCTTCTCTTTCTCTCTTTTTATTTATTAAATATGAAATTATGTGAAACTTAAAAGAGAAGAAAAGGAAAAAGTAACTAAAAGTTAATTCTTTCGAAGAGAAAATAAGAGACAAAAGACCTTACTATACCTGTTCTTCTTTTCTCTCCATCTGGCTTTGTAAAAAAGGTAACTGGTGGTGGAGAAAATAAGAGACAAAAGACCTTACTATACCTGTTCTTCTTTTCTCTCCATCTGGCTTTGTAAAAAAGGTAACTGGTGGTGGAAGAAGATACTGTTTCAAATCATCACAGAACAAATTATTCGATTTAAATTCGTAATTATATGTATCTCTAGTTATCTCTATCCTTTTTGTTTTTTTCTTCCTCTTCTTACAAATGAACAATAATTCATAGCGGTCATGTTTGATCCATGGCCTCTTCAAAGATTCATCGTAACTGTTCCTACCGCAGTTGCCTCCTAGTGCCACCGATGGGGTGGGTTTCGAGTATCGAATCGGAGAAGCAAGAGACCAGAGTTGATCCAAGACGTTTGTTTGCTTCGAGGACATTTATCGAATTCGACTAGTGTGATTCGTTCTTTTTACGCTATTGAAAAACTGGAAAGTTCCACAAGTAGACTGCCACCACCAAAGCCCCCATATTCGTCGTCAAATCCATCGATTTTGGTGTTTTTTTGGTAATAAGTTAGCTTAAAAGAGAAGTTTGGTGTAAAAAGAAGAACAAAAATGTTGATTTTTGGTTAAAAACTTGCTTTTATATGAAAGGCTAAAGTCCTTTCACATAAAATAAAAAACATTAAATTGATTCAGGTCTAATTATAACCAAATGAAGTTTGGTTATAACATTGTCCTAATTTTTTTTATCAAACCAAAATTTTATTACAGAAGAAATATTCAGGCTCAGTGGAGCGGGCTTCCAATACAGCGCCAATTAATTGAACCAAGTTCAGACTCCTTTCAAATTTGAGACTAGTTGAAGTAGCAGACGACTACTGAGCTTCAATAAATAATCGATGACAGAAAGAACAGAAGAGCATATTTAATTTCGGTCTTAAATATTAGTTCCAGAGGAACTATTAAGATGAAGATGAAAAACAGCAGAGAATTTCATATATTGATGCAAGAGACAGAGCGATCTTCATTATCGACTTATCAATGGATTTATCAGAAAATCGAGAAAAAAGAAGATATTGCTTCGCAATCTACTTTTGAAACTGATTCACGAAGAATTTCATCAGCAATGAAAAGGAGCAGAGTAGAGTGCAAAAATTGAAAACTAAGATGCGATAGCCAGAAATGCATGATGAATGCTCGATTAAATGCAAATTAAATCTTGTTGAAATGCTAAATTGGCTTAAAGGAAGGAATGATCAAAATAAATAATCTTGCTTGCAAATCATTTGGCCTTACAAATAATTGAGCCCAAATTAATTTTGAAAAAAATACTAAATTTGTAATAATGTAAACTTAAAATTTAAATAAATAAAATAATTGGTTCTCAACTAAAATAAATAAAACAAATAAAATAGACAATTTTTTTAAAAAAAGACTACCGAAAAATAAAACCGACATTGGTAAAAACCCTGATAAATCTATTAAATTATTCTTTTGATTTTTAAATTTGATAATCCAAACCAAATAAAAAGATATCATTATGAATGAAACTTATAAAACAAACAAAATCTCAAAAAGGTAGTAGGAATAAAAATTAAAGTTATCACGAATAACAGAGAAAACGCAATACAAATCAGCTAAAAACCTTCAAAATATCTATCATAAATAGATAATTTAATATACCAAAAAAATATCATAAATAGATAATTCAATCATCTTTTTAGAAAAAAAATTCATTATGTTTATAAAAATATTTTTATTTTATCTCGAAAACAGTAAATAATATAGGTTACTAATCTAGTTGGTTGTTACAAAGGTCCAGCTTTTGTACATAAAACAGGTTACTACTCTTAATGAGTATTCTTAATTAGAAAGAAACTTCCAAAGCATCGACGTATTTTTTTTACATTTCTTTTTCAGAGGGAACCCGCAGCCGCTACTCAGAGTGCAATGAGTGTGCACAGGATAAACTTTCATTCTGACGCAATAGTCTGCAAACCAATGCCACGAGGTAAACCACACAAGGTGACATGCTCAGCCGAGAAAACATATGTAGAGGGACTCGAACTCATGACCAAACCTTACTCAACCAACTCGGCTACCCCCTTAGGGGATTTTTTTCTTCTTCTTCTTACATTTTAGTTATAATATGAAGATATTCATTCACTAAATAAGTCTACATTTTTGTATTAACGATCAAATAAGATTCCTTTATTAAAGAGATTTAAGAAATAAACAATAAGCTTCTTAAAGAAAATCAATAAGCTTCTTCAAATCCTATCATGTATGCTTCCACTACTTTGACTAAGAATTCTGAGATCATTGACGATTTGAAAACCATTGAAAGAAGGACTTTATATGAGCATGTTGCTTCTAAATACCAATACTCTCTAGAAAATGCAGGTAGCCTCATGAGTTCTCCTGTCAAAGATCAAACAGATACTCAATTTAAGAAGATTGAGATAAAGAAGAACAAAAAGACTAAAATTTGTAACACTAATGGATCAATTTCTTCTAAGCTTATCAAGCTCAAAAGAGCTAATAAAACTTCAATTAATCAATGACAGTTTCTATTTTGAGTTGGAATGCCAGAGGTCTTGGCAACAAGCATACACTTCAAAGGCTGAGATTCCTTATCAAATCTTCTAAAGCAAATTTTATTGTCATCCATGAACCCTTCATCAAGGCAGATTATCTTCAAACTATTGCTAACAAACTAAACTTCAGTGGCTTCATGAGCAACATCAATAATAAAATATGGGTTTTTTGGCAGCAGGATTACAAGGTGGAAGCTGTTTTTGATGGAGATCAGATCCTTTATCTAAAAGTTCATCATCCTTCTCTTGATAAAGAATTTATGGTCTCTGTGGTTTACGTCAAGTGCAAGAGAGAGCTTAGGCTGTCTCTTTGGGATACTCTTAGATATCTTGACAACCCTTTAAAAGAGTGGATAATTTTTGGTGATTTCAATACCAATATTAACCTCTAGGAGCATCTTTTTTATTCTACAAATAATTTGCGAGGGATGGATGAATTTAATAATTTGATTATGGATTACAACCTTCAAGACGTGGGCTTCACTGGTTGCAGATTCACATGGTCAAATGGTAAAAAATGAAAATATTTAGACTGTGTTTTAATCAACAATTCTTGGATGAGTTACTTTGAGTCAACTACTGTGAGCCACCTTGCAAGAAATTGCTCTGACCATTGTCCAATTTCCATCAGCATTTATTCTAGTCTTGAGAAAGTTAAGTCGTCTTTTAAGTTCTTGAACATGTGGGTATCTCATCCTGGTTTTATGAAGGTAGTGGAAGATAGTTGGTTTGTTGAAATTGAAGCTACTGATGGCAATCCTATAAAGATCTTCTGGTTTAAACAAAAAAATTGAATTCTGACCTGAGAGATTGGAATAAGAAGATTTTTGGTAACATTTTTTATGCCATAAAGAACTCTGAAGAAGAAATCAAATTCAGAGAAAACAACCTTCAAACGTCTTTAACAATTGAAAATAAAGCTTTGTTTGAGGAGGCTAAAAAGAACCATCTTATGGTGCATGATAGAGAAAAACTATATTGGAAACAAAAGTCTCATGTTGTATGGCTTAAGGATAGCGATAGAAACACTACTGCGTACCACAGTTTCGTGAAGAAAAGGTCCAAAAGAAACATGATTGATAGAATCAAATAGGGAGATAAGTGGCGTACCTCAAGGGTTGAGATTAGTTCGTCTGCTGTCCACTAATTTCAATCTCTTCTAGCTCCCGTTTTGGATGATGGAAATACTTCTGACCTAATGAATATAATCCATAAGCTAGTAAAGGATAAGGACAACAACAACTTGCTGGTTATTCCTGAAACTAATGAAATACTTAGTATTATTAACTCCCTTAATTCTGTTTGTGCTGCGGGACCATATGGCTTTAATGGTGAATTTTACAAGAAACGCTGGTCAATTATCAACACTAATCTATGCCATACCATCCAGGGTTTTTTCAAAGGATACACTCTTCCTTCTGGAATCAAAGCCAATGTCATCTGCCTTATCCCTAAGGTGGATCATCCAAACAATTGGCAAGAGTTCAGGCCAATAAGCCTAACTACTATGATCAGTAGAGTCATTGGCAAGATTATAAGCAACAGACTTTCAAAGATCTTACCTAATCTAATATATGAAGAACAAGGTGCATTTGTCAAGGGTAGAAGTATCTATGAAACCATTCTTATAGCTCAAGAGCTTTATTGTGACTTAAACTCTAAATGTAAAGGTTGCAATGTTATCCTAAAGACTGACATGACAAAAGCTTTTGATAATCTTAATCACAAGTTTATATTCAAGATTCTGGATTTGTTTGGTTTCAATTCTAACGTGATTTCTTTATTCAGTAATTGTATTAGCAATGCGCACTCTTCTATTATAATCAAGGGAGAAATGAATGGTTTTTTCATCAACACTCAAGGTCTGAGACAGGGAGACCCACTGTCTCCTAGTCTCTTCATTTTGGCTGAAGAGTATCTAATCAGGGGCATCAAGAAAATCTCGATTGAGAATCCCAAATCTAGATTCAAGGCCAAAGGTGATATCGGTATATCATGTCTTGCATTCACGGATGACATCATGGTTTTCATTAATGGTGAAACATCATCTATACAGGTTATTCAAAATTTCTTAAACCACTATCAGCATGTTTCGGGTCAACTACACTACCAAGTCTAAGATTATTGTTCCTGGCAACTTGAAGAAGCAGGGAATTATCACCATTGAAAAAATTATGAGTTTTAAGCACAATATGTTACCTTTTAAATATTTGGGTTCCACCATTGTTGCCTCCACCAGAATTGCAAACTATGAGGAATTGATTTATAAAACTAGAAACAAGATCCTGGAATGGGACAAAGTTGCTATTTCCTTTGCTGGTAGGCTCACGTTATTTAAGTCAGTTTTAGCAACCTATTTTACCTATCTACTCCAGCATACTGTCCTTCCAAACATTGTAATTAACAGAATTGAAAGACTTTTCAATAAGATTTTATGGGGAAACAAATAGAGCAAGAATGTTATTATCTGGTCTAAATGGGAGAGATTATGCAAAACTCAATCTCAAAAAGCTGGTGGATGTGCAACAAACTTATTCTAAGAACCTATGGTTCACTTATAGAACACATAAATCACTTTGGGCTAAATTAACATATTTTATCTACTGCAGCAACAACATTCATCCTATTTTTGCCTCATCACCTTTAAAGAAATCGAAAATTTGGGATAGAATCATCAAAGTCAGAAATATTGCAGAAAATCATATCTTTTATGATCCGGGTTATGGAAACATGGAAATTCTGGCTCGACCTGTGGTGTTTTCGAAAAGCCTTTCATTCAGTTCAGGGATACTGATAACAGGAGTTGGTTGTGGGACATTGATGAAGACAGTGTAAGCAGCTTTTGGGTGAATGGTACTTGGAACTTAGACAAACTCAAAACATTAGTAACTAAGACCGAAATCAATAAAATCAAAACCATTTTTTTAAGAGATGAGCCTGATAAGATTCTATGGTATCTTTCACCTGATGGAGCTTTCAACTGCAAAAAAACCTGGAACTTCATAAGGCAGAAAGGTAACAAATCCAATCTCTATGCTAAAACATGGAATGCAATCACAGAAAGAAATGCTCATTCCGTCTGTGGAGAGCTCTCTTCAATTGGATTCCATATGATCCTGTCTTGCAAAGGAAGAGATTTCATCTTGCTTCAAAGTGTCTTTTCTGTAATATCATTGAAACTACTCACCACTCGTTGGTTCAATGTTCCCAATCCTTGTCTGTTTGGGTACTTTTCAGTACTATGTTCAAGATCTAGATCTTTCCTCACATGAATCTTACTCACCTTGTTTGAATATGGTATTGGTCTACTCACAAGAAGTGTGACAATCACACCATTCTCCCTGCGATTATCACTTGGACTATATGGGAAGCTCGAAATAAGAAGAAACATCTTGACTTTAATGTGAATTCATCCACCATTATCAATCAAGTTATGTTCATTCTTTCTGGCCTTGCTTATGCAAAGATTTTAAAGAACTCTCATTAGGGAAGTGACTTTAAAGCATCTATGTCCCTGGGTTGCGTTAACCATATTATAAACTTCAACAAGCCTCTCTTTCTAATGTGGAAAAGTCCTAAAGTTAATAGATTCAAGTTAAATGTTGACGGGTCCGCGATCACGACAATAAAACCGCCGGTGGTGGCTTAATTCGCAACAGTGAGGGAATTATCATCATTGGCTTTAGGAGAGTCTATGGCAATGGCACTTCCCTGATTGCTGAGTGTAGTGCACTCTTCGATGGTATTAGATTTTGTCATCTGCTGCAAATTATTAACGTCGACATCGACATTGACTCCGAAATTCTTGTAAGCCTACTATTATTTGGTAAATCAGCCTAGTATCTCGATACTCTTCTCAAGTGTTGCAGGAATCTCATTCATTATTCAATGAATATCAACCATATACTTCGCGAGCAGAATTTTAGGCTGATTGGATTGCAAAGCAAACCTTAAAAGAGGGTAAGAAGATGGATTTCAATGAAAATGAAGCTTCAACCTCTCTGAAATCAATCACGTTTTTGGAAAGCTTGAATATTGGGTATTTCAAAATTTCAAACTCTTGATGGATGGTGTTGAAGATGATTTAAATCGTGCTCTTAAAGGCGTGGCTCTGTTTCTTTCAGAAGTTTTGGCCCTGTTTCTATATCTTATTGTTTCATTTTCAATTTTTGTAACATTACAAACAGACCCTTGTAATTTCAGTGAGACCAAATATAAAATATAAGCATGATAATTTTCTTCATAAAAGGTCATGCATATATTAAAAGTAAAGTAAAAAATATAATTCTTATACATCAATTAATCTATCCAGCTCCCACTTGATAGTGTAAGATCTAAAAAGTTTATGAGGTAAAAATAATAATAAAAGAAAATATAAAAATGCTTATATTTATTTGATACTGAGTTATTTGCGTAGTTTCGGGTAATGATCACACGAAAAAAAACATAACTATTTAGATATTAAAATTTATTAAAATTATAGATGATATAAGTATTTTGGAATTGTTTTTGGTATATTTTAGTTTTTTATATTAGTTATTTATCCCACATCGTTAATCTCTTATTTGTTATTAATGTTTGTCTCTATATAGAGATATTTTTGCCTATTGTACTTATTTTTTTAAAAATAATAATATAAATCATAGGTTTAGATCTTGAGTTTAAGTTTTTTGTGTCTTCCGCTATGCCGACGGGCCGTTGTTTTAGTTGTCTGCAAGAAGAATACAAAAAAAAATAGGTTTTTCCGGATCTAGTGTGTGCCGCCACAATCAACAGATCTGATCAAGAGGCAAACGTGTCAGTTTTTTCTGAAATTCAGATAGTGTGTTCGAGACATTTAATCCTTCAATCTCACCGGTTGGATTGTGATTTGGTGGTACTGTTTGGATGGAATATCTACTGGAACAATGCAACATTTTTATTAGTAAAACTGTGTTCAATTTTGATTTTGATTGGAACCTAGATTTGAATTGGATTTGGCATTTGCATTTAGTATTGAATTTGGATTTGGCATAGATTTTGTTTGAATTCAGATTTGGTATATATTTTGTTTGAATTTTGTCTTTGGATTTAGTATTGGATTTAGTTTTGGGTTTGGATTTGGTATAGATTTGGTATAACTTTTGTTTTGATTCGTTTGTTGGTTAGATTTTGTTTGACGTTTGGATTATGTCTTACGTTTGTTTAGATCACGGTTTGTTGTTTTGATTCGTTTGGATTTGTTTGGTGTTTAAATTTTGTTTGACGTCTGGATTATGTCTGGCGTTTTCTTAGATTGATGGTTGTCCTTTGGATTTCGTTTTGGATATTTGGCGTTTAGATTTCAGTTTGTATTTGGAATTCGTTTAACGTTTGAACTTTGATGATTTGAGATTTTTGAAGTGAATATTTGAGATTCAATATTTTAGATTTAGGATTGGAAATTTGATATTTAATATTTGAATTGAATATTTGGTTGAAGTAGATGACGAGATAGAAAAAATGCAAAGAAGAATACTTGAAGAAAATGAAAAATATCAAATTTTTACTCATCAACAGAAAAGTTCTCTAGTGCCTTATTGATGTGCTTCTTTGCATTTCTCTAGTTTCTCAAGAATTTTGGCTCCATTTCTTTGGTTTAAGTTTTTTTGTTCCTCTTAAGTTTTTTGATTCCATTACGATGAGACTTATGAAACTGTTTGTGAGCGGTGAGAAGAAGATGTCCAAAGAAGTTTTAAAGATTGAAAGGCAACTTGCGAAGTTCTTCGCAAAAAAAACATAATAATTTTTGTTTTTTGACAAACTTTTGATGCTTCTCACTAAGCCATCGTGAGTATGAGAGAAAATGTTAGTATCTTAGTCTTTTTATATTATGTATTTATCTCACATCGTTGTTCTCTTATTTACAGTTGATGTATCTATCTATATATAGAGACATTTCTACTTATTGTACTTATCTTTTTCTAAATAATACAAAACCATAGCCCTTTTCGTCTTTCTTTCTTTATCGTTTTCTACATTCTGAACACAAAAACACATCCAGTTTTAATAATTAGCTATTTTTAATTTTCAAAACTCCATATATTTAAACAGCTAACTCAAATTCAAAAAAAATCTAAAAACATATATAATTTTATTTTTTTTAGGGACAAACAAAAAGAATTCCATGAGTGATATTTTTGGAGAATTTGTTTTTATATTTTTGCAATTAAATTATATGTAATTACGCAACTGGAAAATAATTTTCTTAGCAACCAAATTACACGTCGTTCTGCAACTGCAACACATTTATTTTTTCTAGATATATTTTGTAACCAAAGTCTTATTTATGCAATAATTTTCTTTTTATTTACGCAACTCATTTTTACGTAATTCTAGAATTAGGCACAATTGTTTTTAGAAACCAAAGTTTTATTTGTGCAACTATTTTTTTCTTATTTACTCAACTTATTTGCATGTAATTCCACAACTATAGTAGATTTTTTTTCGTAACCCAATTGTATATTGATGAGTCCGAATTCTGCATGCTCCCTGGACAAGGACAGATCGGTCCAAGGCCTCCGGACCGGACAGATCACACGGACCGGACAGATCACTTCGAACACTCTGACCATAGGACTGTTCGAACTATGACAAAAGTACTAAAAACCTAAACACTTCTTGACTAAGCTACTTGCTCTCATACTTAGAGCTCATGGGTCTTTGAACATGACACAGGTCCATTAAACATGACCCGAAAGCCCATAAGGGCCCAAACATCAGGGTATAAATACCCAACCACCTGCATTAAGTGTGAGTAATGAGAATTAACTGCTACTAGCCAGCTTAATTATCTATCTACTCTCTACACTAAAAACATAACACTCACATACTACTGTTAAACACCAACCAAATTACAAGCCTACCCTCAGGCGATAATTATCCACACCAAATTGGCGACCACAGTGGGAGAAGAATGTGCCTAAATCAAGCATTCAAAACCAGCTAAGAAAGTCTGTCCGAATGAATCCAGACAATCCAGAAGTACCACCAGCTCTGCTCGAAGTGGTGGGAGAGAACAATGAGTACACTGTCGAAGAGCGTGATAGGCTAAAAGGTGAAATAGAAGCTCTGAGGGCAGAAAAGGCTAAGATGGGCGTGCAAGAAAATTCCAAAGCATCAGTTGCTCATCACACCGATAACCCCAGAGAGCATGAGTCTTCAAAGACTCATGTGAGCACCAACAAGACTCATGCCAGTTCTAAAAAGTCTCACCGGTCCAAGCCAGTGGAGAGTTCTGACTCAAGCTCAGAATCTTCTGATAGCTCTTCGGACGATGAAGGAGTTGAAAAATCTTTATCCTCAAGCAGCGATGAGGGTCGAACTAGAAAGAAACAAAAGCAGATCAAAAAGTATTCAAGGAAAAGGGATAGACATGGGAGGATGAAGAAGAATATTGGTAAAGGGTCATCTCACAGCCGGAGGCATGTGGACCAGATGCTGATGGATCCCTTTGCTTTTCACGATGAACCAGATATCTTTGCAACTCCCAATGAGGATATGTGTTCAGTCATGGAAGGAATTGGAGGCAATCTCCATTGTCTTCTAAAATTCTGTCCGGAAACCTCCCCAAGAGGTTTGACAGCACCAAAATAGAGAAGTACGATGACAGTACTGATCCGGACAACCATCTGGAGCAATTTAAAAACTTCATGATGAACTTTGACGACGATGATAAACTACTCTGTAGGGCATTCTCCCAATCATTCACGGGGAGTGCTCTAAAATGGTACAACAGCCTGCCTCAGGGTTGTATTAAAGATTTCGATACTTTTTGGGTAGCCTTTCGAAGGCAGTTTGTAGGGAGTAAAGAGCTAAAGGGTAATGGAGACACAATAATTCATTGTGCCCAGGAACCAAATGAGTACTTGAAAGAATATATCATCCGTTTTGTGAACACCAAAAATGGGTTGGCTGATTGCTTCGAACAGGTAGCAATAGCATCCCTAAGACAAGGTTTGAACCCAGGCAATCTAGCAGATTCAGTGACCAGAAAGAAGGCCATGACATGGGGAGGGTTGCTGAATCAGGTTGGAAAACAAATAAACGTTGATGAAACAAAGAAAACCAGGGTACACAGGCAGGTGAGGTCTACCCCAGTGGCACCAAATCCCAATCAGAATCAGTCCGGGAACAAAGCAAGAGAGACCGGACAGGGGCATGGTAGGGCAAAAGCTCAGTCTCAGCCAGCTGCTCCTGCTCAAAGTCAGCAATCCAGAAACAAGAGAGGGCCATGGGTCCAACCGGAGTGGTTTGCAAAGTTAAAAGAAAGTGTGGCCACTATTTTTGATAAAACAAAGAAAGAGGTGCATTACCGGAGACCGGCAACACTGCAGTCTCCCAGAGAGCATCGCAATAACTCTTTTTGCCACAATGATATTGGTCATACCACTGATGACTGCATAGCATTGAAACAAGAAGTTCAAAACTTGATTGAGAGGGGAAAGATGGGGGCTTACGTCAAGAGAAGATGAGGCAACAGGCCTGACAACACTCACCGGGTTGGTCCAAGTAATGCTACTCCGGAGGGAGCCATGGTTATAATTGAAAGGTTTGACGTGGAATCTGAGTACTTGGATCCTGATCCAACTCGAAACAGAGTGGGTGCAATTGAGGAATGTTCTAGGTCGGTCTCCGGGCTCATTAAGTTTTTCGAGTCACTTACAATTTTCGGAGGGGACACTATGACAGTTCCTACTGCTTCTTCGAGGGAGAGGCATGTTCATACTTTAGCCTCCCAGCTAGAAGGAGGCATGACTTCCTATCAGTCACAAAACTCATTCCCCTTCATTGTTTTTTATGAAGATGATTTAAGAGACATTGCTGGTCCTCATGAGGATGCTGTTGTCATAGGAGCATCTATAGGGGGCAATGACATAAGACGAATCCTGGTGGATACTGGAAGCTCAGCCAATATCATTTTCTTAACCACATACAAGAGAATGAAAAATCCAGCTGTAATTTAGAGTTCGGACAGATCAATCGTGGGCTTTACAGGCAGCTCAGCAGATGTGATCGGAGAGTTCGAAGAAGAAGTTTTATTGGGCAAGGGCCCTTTCAAGAAAATGGTCAGAATACTCTTTATTGTGGTGGATTGTCCCACTTGCTATAATGCTATTCTAGGGAGGTCTTGGCTCTCTAGGATGCATGCAGTGGCTTCAACGGTCCACCAGTGCTTGAAATATACTGTTCAGGGACAGGTTGGAGTCGTCCGGAGCAGCCAAAAGATTGCAAGAGAATGTTATGCCACTGCCCTGGCTCCTCGAACGCTGGGGGAAGTCCGTATTAATGAACAATAGCAGTTTGAGGGCCTTTCTGGGGGTGAGGGTGAAATTGATGACCCTAGAGAGACCCTTGGAGTATTGATACCGGTTAAAGAGGTAGAAACACACTGTTTGGAAGATGGGAAAAGTGTCAAGATAGGGTCTAAGATGCCACCTGTTTTGAAAGATAAAATATTAAAGTTTTTGAAGAACCATCAGCACGTTTTTGCTTGGTGCAATGCTGATGTTACTGGGGTTCCATCAGAAGTGATATCACATCACCTATCTGTCCGGAGAGACGTAGCACCAGTGGTTCAAAAAAGAAGAGCTTTTTCTAAAGAGAAGGCTGATGTCATTGTGCAAGAAGTTGACAGGCTCGCAAAAATAAGGCACATTAAGGAGTCTCAATTCCCTTTGTGGACTGCCAATCCGGTCTTGGTGAAAAAGAAGAATGGCAAGTGGCGCATGTGCATTGACTTCACAGATCTCAATAGAGCTTGCCCAAAAGATTTGTATCCAGTCCCCCGGATTGATCAGTTAGTAGACTTCACCTCTGGAAACAAGCTGCTTTCCTTTATGGATGCCTTCTCCGGATACAATCAGATTCAAGTGGATCCGAAGGATCAAGAGCATACCACATTTGTCACTGACAGAGGTCTTCATTGCTACAAGGTGATGCCATTTGGTTTGAAAAATGTTGGGGCTACTTATCAGAGATTAGTAAATAAGGCATTTGCTGATCAGATTGGAAGAAATATGGAAGTATACATTGATGACATAATGGTGAAAAGTGTGGATGAGCAATTGCACTTGTCCGATCTCCAAGAAACTTTTGCCAACTTGGTAAAAGTGAATATGAAATTAAACCCAGAAAAATGTGTGTTCGGAGTACAGTCCGGGAAGTTTCTAGGCTATATTATAAGTGAGCATGGAATACAGCCCGATCCGGACTAGCTCAATGCTCTATTCCAAATGGAGCCTCCTCGAAACATTAAAGAAGTACAGCGGTTAACGGGGAGGTTAGCTGCCTTAAACATATTTATCTCAAGGTCTTCGGACAGGTGCGCTCCTTTCTTTCAAACTTTGAAGGGTGCAAAGGGATTCGATTGGACCCTACAATGTGATGAGGCTTTCAATGAGATCAAGAAACACCTGTCCTCCCCCAAAACTTTGTTTAAGCCAAATGATGGGGAGACACTCTTCGTATATTTGGCAGTTTCAAGTTATGCCATCAGTGATGTATTGGTAAGAGAGGTCGATGGTCATCCCCATCCAGTGTACTACATCAGCAAAATCTTCATAGATGCAGAAAGGCATTACTTGAAACTTGAGAAATTAGCATTAGCCCTGGTGATAGCTGCCAGGAAGATGAGGCCTTATTTCCAGGCTCATCCCATTATTGTCCGGACTTCTTTTCCCCTGAAGAATGTCCTCTAAAAGGCAGATATTTCGAGCAGGATGACTAAGTGGTTAGTAGAGTTGGGGGACTTCGACATAGACTTTGCCCCTCGAACAGCAGTCAAACCCCAAGCTATGGCTGATTTTTTGGTTGAATTTCACTCCGACAGGGATTCGGAGCAAACTAATGACATAAAAGATAAAAAGGTATGGGTCGTCCGAACAGATGGTGAATCTAGCACTATGGGATGTGGTGCAGGAGTATGTTTAACTTCCCCATATGGAGACAAAATGTACCAGGCTATTTGTTTTGCTTTCAGGGTATCTAATAATGAGTCCGAATACGAAGCAGCTATAGATGGGCTAAAGTTAGCCTACATTTTTGGGGCTAAGAGGGTCAAGCTGCTAAGTGACTCCCAACTACTTATCCACCATGCCCAAGGCCAATCTGAGGCTAAGAAGGAGCAGCTTGTGAAGTACTTACTCCTCCTCAAAAATGAAGCACTTAAGTTTAAAGGTGTTATCTATGAGCACATTCCCCGGGCAGAAAATGAGCTAGCAGACTCATTGGCAACCATAGCATATACGGAGTCATATTCATGGATCCATGTGCTCGAAAGCCCCTCCATTCAACTTAGCAAGGGTAAAGAAGAGGAAATTTTTGAAATCCAAGTGAAACAACCTCAAGACTGGAGGTTTCCTCTTTTCCAATATCTCTCCGATGGTGTCGTACCTCCGGATAAGTCACTAGCCAGAACACTGAAACACAAGGCTCGTGGTTTCATCATATTGAGAGACGTGTTATACAAAAAATCTTACAGTAAACCACTCATGCGCTGTTTGGGGGATGAAGATTCTCAAGTAGTCCTCTCTGGATTACATAATGGTGAGGGATCAGCCCATTGTGGGTTTAGAGCTTTAACAAGAAGAGTTTTACTCTCCAGTTACTATTGGCCATCAATCATGAAATACGCTAAGGAATTGGTAAGAAGGTGTGACCTATGCCAGAGGTACAGCAATGAAATTCATGTACCAGCCATTCCTTTAGAATCAATTTCTGAGCCTATTCCTTTTGCACGATGGGGATTGGATTTAGTAGGGCCTCTTCCTGTGGCGTCCGGAGGACGCAAAACTATAATTGTGGCCATAGACTACTTCTCGAAGTGGATAGAAGCAGCCCCTCTAGCAGGGACAACATCAAAAGCTGTTATAAAATTCATTCTATCCAACATCTGTTGCAGATTTGGTGTCCCACAAAAGATAACAACAGACAATGGGCCACAGTTCGACAATAGGGAAATGGAGAGCTTCTGTGCCTCAAGGGGTATACAACATTGTTTCTCTTCACCTGTCCACCCACAAGCAAATGGGCAAGTTGAAGTGGCTAATAGAACTATACTGTCCGGTTTAAAGAAGAATTTGGAAGGGGCTGCTGGGAAGTGGCCTAGTTATCTACAAGAGGTCTTGTGGGCCTACCAGACAACACCTGGGGCTGCAACACAAGAGTCACCCTTTGCCTTGGTCTATGGGATGGATGCAGTAGCTCCCATAGAAGCAACTCTCCCCTCCTTTCGTGTTCACAACTTCTCCGAACATGCTAACGAGGTGGCAATCAGAGGTCAACTTGATTTGATAGAAGAAAGACGAGTTAAAGCTCACCTTAGAGTTGTACACTATCAGGGCTTGATGAGAAGCAGGTTTGCTTCCAAAGTTAAAAGAAGATATTTCCAACTGGGGGACAAAGTATTGAGGAAAGTCTTCTTACACACTAAAGAAAAGCTGTTCGGAAAGCTGGCCCTGACTTGGGAGGGTCCGTATATGGTTGTTGAAAGAATTAAACCTGGAACATATTGGTTGGAAGACAAAGATCGAAGAGTTTTGACTCATCCTTGGAATATTGAGCATCTCCGGATGTACTTGGAGTAGCATTTATGTAAATATTTACTTGTTTAAACATCCATGTAAATATTTGGGGGCATACTCTTTCCTCCCTGGTGGCACGGGGAAGTTTTAATGAGGTGTCCGGGCTTTTGAATAAAATTTGATGCCTTCTTAAAAATTTTCTAAGTGTTTTAAAGTTTTGTCCCTTGTCATACTATCCGGATTGAAATAACTAAGGGCTATTTAAACTCTAGCCGGAGAACTTAAACACTCTCACTATGAAACAACTAAAGGCTACTTAAACTCTAGCTATCAAAATTAGAACAAACAATGAAAGAAGATGATAGTTCTACAGAACACAAAACATTCATTGAAATAACTTAAAGTGCCTTGGCCTTCCAAGGACTTTTGAGTGGTCAGAGTAGGACAAAAAACCTATCCGGTCAGATACCGGACACAATTACAAAAAAAAATGCCTTGGCCTTCCAAGGACTTTAGTCTGGATAGAAAATAAACAAAGTAAATCATAAGTTAAGGTTGAGCCTTTGAAGATGGCTCACCTTCATCCACCTTCTTTCCCTTAGGATCATTTTTCTCTTCATCTGGGCTCTCCCCGGTATGTTCTTCATCATCGGATGTGGAAGAACTAGAGTAACCTTTAAATCTCCATCAGCCATTGTATGATACGGGAGGTCATCAGACTCAACATGAAGCCATAAGTCCCCTAGGTTCCTCTTCGGAAACTTTTCATGGAAGAGTAGAACCATGTCAGACCTCACCTTGGCAAGCAGTTGCTCTTCGCTTTTGATCATCTGATTGGCATAAGCATCAATCTTGGCCTGGATCTTAGCCTTTTGCTCCCTTAACAAAGTGGTTTTCTTTTCGGCAGCCTTGGACACTGCATTCTCAAGAGCAATCTTGTCAGTGGTTAAGTTGGTGATGATTTTGTCCTTTGCCTTGGTTTCTTCCTTTGAGGTAGCAAGGTCTTTCTACAGACCGGACAGTTTCTCCTGGAGGTCTTTGATGGTTTCCTCTAAGGTGGGAACTTTTGTAGTGCTTATCTTTTGGCTTCTCTTCAGCTCCTCGGTTTCTTCTTTTAACATGGCAGCATTGGAGGTGGCAGTGCGAAGGTCTTCGGAGAGCTTCTCCTTGTCAGACTTAAGGTCTTTAATGATGTATGCCTGACTCCGAACTTGTCTCTCCAACATAAGTACATGCTGCACGTTGCTTAACAAGGAGTGGGCTATATCATCCCTTTCACTAGAGACAATAAAAGTCTTACCATTAAAATTGACTGTGTTGGAGCTGCTCGGAGGAAGGTAAGGCCCTGCAAAGTCATCTCTGGGGAGATTGAGGAAGTATTCACCAAGCTCACCAAGGCCGGTGATGTCTACTCCATCAATGTTGATATCTCCCCCCTCAACCTCATCGGTGTGAAAGTCCCTCGGAATCTCTTCGGCATGCGTTGGGTCAGAAGGATCAGCTTGGAAAGAAGGCTCCAGAGCCCGGAGAGAAAGCTCGTCTCCCTTGGAAGTCTTTTTCTTCTTGGCCTCCCGGTCTGCGCCTTCACTCCCCTGTTTGCGATTTCTCTTGGAAGCCCTTGGAGGTTTTGGGAGATTCGATTCCTGCCTTTCAGTCTCTTGCTCCACCACTTGCAAGAGAGCAGCATCAATTTGGCTCTGGGCTGGCCCCTACGGGTCTGTTGGAGCATCCTTCTCAGCATCAGCATGGTTAGCATCACTCACCACCTTCTTGCCCTTTTTCTTCTTGCCTTTCATCTTGCTCGGGGCTTTGGCCCGGCCTGGCAGGAAGAGTGTCCCATCTAGCTCGTGGGTCATCTTAAGTACAACATCCGGAGGAGGCTGAGTGGTGAGCTCCTCCCAAGTCAAGTCTCTTCGACCTGTGGTGTTCCACAAGTGAGACCTTGCTAATTTGCTACTGGTGAAAGCAGCGTGAAATCGGTTCCCCCAGTTCTCAGCGGCCCAAGTGTTGATCTTGGAGCAAGTAACCTGCCCGGCTTTCAAGTAGTCACTAAACTCCTTGGGCAGTTCTGCTAAGACAAAAGCAAGATAAATTAGTACAAATTAAGTATAAAAAGAAAAGAGAAGAGAGACAAAAATATAAAGGCAAGATACTTACGATCACTCCTCCATCTACTTCTGAGGAGGCTTGGGTTCTCTCCGGATTTTATCTTCCTGCCGTTCTCCCAGGCACCACTGACAAACAGGAACTGAGTCCTCCAGTTCCTCTCCGCCTCCAACAGATCGTCCACAACCTTGAAATCATCCCCCATATGGAAATGGTAAAAGGGTATGTGGTGGTTTCTGCAAAGGCTGGCCACTGCAGCAAATTCCTCCATTGGCAGAGGGATCCCGGACAGCCTTGATGCCATGATGCATGACATAAGGGTATACCAAGCGTTGGGGCTCAGCTGGCTCGGACAGAGTTTGATCAGATGGAAGTATCTGACAATCTCTGAGTCTAGTGGGAACCTGAGCCCCCAGTTGAACAGCTCCGTGAACATGACCACTTCACTCAACTTGCAGTCCATGGGGGTCTCCGGGTGTACAGGAATCCTGATCTTTATATTTTCTGGAATGCCCCACTTCGTACGCATCCTGCCCAGCTCAGCAGTATGGATGAATGCGTAGTTGATTTTTTGTAAGGAGAGGAGGTAATTAACGCTGACCTTGTGAAAACAATGCCCAACTTTTCCTTCTAGGCTCTCTGGCAGATCCGGATGCCTCAAGTACAGCTTCTCCTTGCCCTTTTCCTTCTTGGCAACTATCTATTTACTGGTCTGACCGGAGGGCTCAGACTCAAATGGGGCCTCTTCAACAGAGTCCTCCATCACTTCCTCCATGATTATTGAAGGGATTTCAGCAGTTGTAGTAGGGGGAGGGTTCAAACTTGACTCAGCCTTGTCTCCGGACTGATGGGCCTCAGTGCCCCTTTGATTTCTGCTCTCCGGTAGAGTGTCTGGAACAGAAGTTTCTTGTTGAAGGTTTGGATTGGAGCCCTCCGGTCCGGACAGCCTGTCCTTGGGGGCTCTAATAGGCACCTCTGATCCGGTGCTGCTGTCCTTTGCCCCCAACCTTGAGGGAGTGTTTTTAGTCCCCTGACCTTTAACCAACCGGCCTTTCCTCCTGTCGACCAGCTTCTCAGGAGAGTGCTCTGTATCCGATCCCATTGCAATAAAGGGAGGGGGTTTTTTGAGGCTAGTGGCTGTAACTCCTGGCTCGACAGCAGGCTCTGATTCCTGAACTGAGGAACCAGATATTATGGGGGAGAGGTTGGTTTGAAATAGTTTTCTGGGCTTAGTGCCTTTGGAAGAAGAAGAGCCTCGATCTGACTCAGAAGCAGAGGTGATTGGTCTATCAACAGGCGAGGTGGGTAACCCTGCTGTGATCTGTCTTTCTCTTTCGACTTTTTGAGCCTTCTCTAACTCAGAAAGGTTGAGCCACCCGCCTTTGACAAGAGCGTTCCTCGTTGTAAACATAAACTATCAAGCAAAGTTTTTGCTTTAGAGAGAGAAAACTTTGAGAGATTTTACATAGTATATTTGAAGGAGATGGTAAAACAGTAGAAAGTGAGTTTGTATTTATAGTGAATCTGAAAAAGGAAGTTGATTCCTAGGAGAATTCGAAAAGTTTGGCAGTGATTAAAAGACGGCGCTGATGTCACCACCTTTAATTAAAGAGGTTGCTTTTCGAAGAAGGTGGGTTCGAAATTCAAGGTGAAAAAACGGCTGAAACAACCAATCAGAAAGTGACACGTGTCCCACGAACTCTGGCAAAAACCGTTTTGAATTCGTAAAGCTTTATCTGTCTGGATAAACCCATAGCCCGAATTGACAGACCTGTCCGGATTAAAACTACCCCTGATGTCGGACTGTTTTTCAGGTTTTTGACAAGAATATTTGCACAAACACCTAAAAAAGGGGCTCCTGATGAGTCCGAATTCTCCATGCTCCCCGGACAAGGACAGATCGGTCCAAGGCCTCCGGACCGGACAGATCACTTCGAACACTCTGACCATAGGACTGTTCGAACTATGACAAAAGTACTAAAAAACCTAAACACTTCTTGACTAAGCTACTTGCTCTCCTACTTAGAGCTCATGGGTCTTTGAACATGACCCGGGTCCATTAAACATGACCTGAAAGCCCATAAGGGCCCAAACATCAGGGTATAAATACCCAACCACCTACATTAAGTGTGGGTAATGAGAATTAACTGCTACTAGCCAGCTTAATTATCTCTCTACTCTCTACACTAAAAACATAACACCCATATACTACTGTTAAACACCAACCAAATTACAAGCCTACCCTCAGGCGATAATTATCCACACCATATATAAATAATTCCACAACTTAAACACATGTTTTTTCCAGACTTATTTTGCAACCCAATCACACATAATTATTCAACTAAAAAATATTCAAAACTTATAGTTTGGTTCATCTTAAAAAAATTAAAACCAAATGTATTTTTTAATATCTTTTTGGAGTTATGGTTTGAAAGATATGATATTTAAAAAAATATATAACAAAATAGAGAAAAACAACTAAAAGATATATTGGACTACCATGTGGTTATCGATACTTTTAATTAAAAAACATGTGATTATTTGTACTTTATCAAACCTTGGAGTTATTGGTAAATAGTTTGATGGTGGGTGGTATTGGTAGATAAGCTATAATTTTGGACATGATTTAGTTGTATTTATTGAACATAAATATTAAGTTTAATAGATACTTTAAATATCCAATCCAATTACTATAAATATAATTTGTAGATTTTATGTATTTATAGACTAATAATGTTTAAATGTCTAATCTAATTACAATAAATATGATTTCTCGCACCATTTGGAGTGGATGAACAATCACTATTTTATTCTAAAAACATTTAATATAGTCTTTGCAATTACTTTAACTCTCCAATTTACTTCAAATTTTACTCTTTAAGTTTTGAAGACTTTAAAATAATATTTTTTATGAAAAATTGATATTTACACATTTAAATATGATCAAGGTGGAAATTGTCGCCCCCAAAGGGGTAGCCGAGTTGGTTGAGTAAGGCATGCTTGTGACAAAAGGTCATGAGTTCGAGTCTCCTTAAAAAAATACTTATGACTCATCAACCATAAATAAAATAAACATTTATAGATTTAGTTAAATATATAAAAAAATCTAGTTCAAATCAAGTCTATTAGTTAAACATCTATATATTTAGTTAAATATATAAGAAATCTAGTTCAAATCAAGTCTATTTAAAGATAAGATATATTTCTCATTTCTGAGAAGATATTTTATTCTTCTTTGTAAGTCTATAAATAGAGATCAAACCATGAATAAAGATCCATTTATTTATTTTATTTACCTTTCATAAAATATATTAGCCATGTATGTTTTTTTTATTCTCTAACTTTACATGATATTTTTGGCTTTGGGTCTACTCTATAACTCCAATTTTTTCACATCAATTGGCATCGTATCTGGGAACGACAGTTTTTCTTTCCAAACAGTCAAAATAAAAAAGAAAGCTCATAACTAGCAGATGTCGAATTTTGATGCGAGATTTGATTCGTCCGTAGATGAGAAGATATAAGTGGAGATTGTCGATGAACAACCCTTGACTCTGGAGACACATACGACCCCTTCTACTAACTTTGAGCGACTAACTCAGTAGTTGAGGGATGAAAAATTATTATCTCAGGACCTTGCAACACGTGGATGAAGATGAATGAGATAACACAAGTCCTAGAATACAAGGGGACCTTTTTTGAGCAAATCTTGGAGAAGAAAGCAGCATTTCAACGCATATTACAAAAGGAGCTGAGAAAACTCAGACCAAGAGTTCTCAAGCTGAAATAAGAAGCGACGATAATTTCTTTGAAGACACTTCTACTTCAAGATATAAAAAAATAAGAAAAATTTAGGAGACCTTCTTGACAAGTATAAAAAAAGGAACCAACTATTCCCCTAGTTGTAGGAATTGGAGCACCCCCGTCGACACATCATAACACCTTAACCATTTTTCAAAAAGTCCCTCCCAGTGTTAAAATGCAGCCGAGTTATCCGCTACATTAGCCATGATTCCAGAAACTTCCAGCTCAACAAGATGTGTACAAGCTGAAGAAGAATAAAAAATTAAATACGTGACAGATTCAAAGCATTCTCTTTGATGTCAAAATTTATGAAAAAACGATGAGATCGACTTTAAATCCCGTTCGAGGACATGTTGCAAAAATTTAGGATGAATCTCATACTGCAACTTCACCCACCACGAAATACAACTTTCGCTGCAACTCTCGGCCACTATGATATACAATTTTGACTACAATTTCGGCCACCATAAAATAAACTGATGGCTCTATTTTCGGCTTTTATTTTTAAAGATTCAAATATGCTACATATACGAGCCTATAAAAAGCTAAGTTTTTTTATTGTTTAATTATTTTCTATTGTTGATGCACATTAGGCTTACAAGTTAAGAGCCTATTATAATGAGGCTAACGCATCAAATAACAAAAATACGCTTCTGAACTAAAGTAACTAAACTATACATTTTGGTATTTGTTCATATAAAACTGCCTTACACCCATTGTCTATCAAAACATATTATATATTTTTATATAATAAAAATAGCATAATTTTTTAATGTATTAAGAACTATAAAGCTCAAGCAAATGAAGAAAATATAAGCATTGGGTGAAGATATAGTCCTTAACACTTGAGAGAGTCCAAAGACCCTCTTACAAATAAAAAAAAACAATGACTGTGATAAAAAAATATAGTTTGTGGTACTCTGAAACTCAAGATATATAAAAAAATAAAAAGATTTATTTTTCTTCTAAATATGTTTAATCAATCTTTTAAAGCGTCAAGGGTGTCGAAGCTAAAAATATCTAAAGCAACAAAGTAATCATATGGAGGCTAATAAATCACAAATCTTGAAATAGTTTATAAATATATAAAAAAGATACATCCCTTTTATATATTTTTTATTCTAATTATTTCAGTTTTGACTTCATAAAAGAAGTAAAAGGAAAACATTTTTCCAAACTATCAAATAATATCTTCAACTATAATGTGTATAGAAGATATAAAGTCTCGGCTAACCGGAATGTCAAATCCAATTATAGTCCTTCCTTCATCCTTCATTAATGACTCAGGGAGATACTTGATTATCTCCAGCAAAGTCTTGATCGGAACAAAAATGACAATAACTTTGACGACCCAAAGTTTCTGAAGCAACATTGACACGTTGGCTCATCTTTTTAGTCCTTACTCCATTCTTCACCAAGGACTATGAGGCTACTCATCCATATTTACCAAATAATCGAAGTTTGCCAAAATAGTGTTAATTAAATAAATAAGAGAATAAATAAACTCTAGTAGCTGACGCACTATTAGTTGTACTATTTCCCTTCGGTAAACTAGAGAGTTTTATCCTCAAGGGATGTTTTGGTCGACGAGGGATTTTAACGAGGCAATAATATTTTGAAGTGTGAACCAATTCAAATATATCATTAATAAGATTTTAACTAAAGTAAGTAAAAAGATAAATAAATAATCCTTAAGACTCTTAGAACATGGTTGACATAATATATAAAAGATAACAACTTCGAAAGTGAAGATAAAGCTTAGGAAGTCAGCAAATTCAGAGATTCAAGCTTCGACGATCAACATGACCATAAGTACCAGATTTGGAAAATGTCAAGAAGTGTTCTGAATAGTCAAATGGTAGTCCTTTCTTGATTGTCTCGTAAATATGATATTGTAAATTTGTTAGTTAAATATAAAATATCTTCCTGATATCTCAGATATATGAGATATCTAGTTCAAAGCAAGTTTGTTAGTTAAATATAAAATATCTTCCTCATATCTGAGACTATATTATCTTATTCTTAAATATGTATTGTAACTCTATGAATAAAGATCAAACCATAAATAAAGAAAATGACCCATTCATCGATTGATATGCTTTCATTTACTTTATTTACCATACTCGAACAATATTAGCAATCTATGTTTTCTTTCATTCTCTAATTTTATATCCTCGGTTTCAGAGCTACTCAATCACTCCAAATCTTTCACATTAAGATTTGACAATTATAGTTTCCATTAAAAATATAAAATAAAATTATGATTGGTTATTTTTTAAAATTATAGTTCGATCATAAATATATTACACTTATTTTTTACGTCACAATTTTCACAATTTATTTAAAAATAATAAATAATAAATTGTTATTATTATTTCCAATATATTGTGTGTATGTGTGTGTGCGCGTTCACGTGTTCGTGTGTGTGAGTGTTCATATAAGACTTATATGAATTGATAAAACATGAATAACCATTAAATATACGATAATAAAAGCATATGAAATCTTATGTATTTAATAATTTTCTAAATCTATCTTAGAGTAGTTATTTTAGAGGATTCATCTAATTTTATCATAAAGATATTTATACGCTTGTTATTTTTTATGCCATAATATTCTAGTATGAGTTCAATGCATGTTTCACTGATGTATTCAGAGTACATCTACAATGATTCTAATGAACTTGAATTTTTAAAGATTATAAATCTCACTTATATCTTCCACATTGAATTTCTCCGATATAAATTTTATAATGGCATACAAGGGAGACCTCAGGATTCTAGACGTAAATTTGAAATCAGGTGCTCGTCCTAAAAAAATTGCGGTCCATCATTAATAAACATGATAACTGAATATGGTGTGACTGGATTTACTCTGGGACGATTAAAGACAAAAACTTATGGTCTTTAAAGTTTCACTATTCTCCCTCATGGACTTGGAGGAAAATTTTAATTCTTAGGTCTCTTGCTAGCAAATTGTATAGGGTGACGATTGGTAACAGAGAGAATACTTTTTCCTAGTTTGACCTGTGGTAGCTCTCAACCTCTCTGGTCAACCACTATGGGCTTAGTATTATCCGGGATTCTCGTATGGGGTGTAACCTCGAGGTTTCCGATATCATCTGAGATGATCTTTGGAATTGGCTGCCTCACTTAAGGTTTGCTAGTGTTAGAAACCATCATACTTTCCAGAAGATCAGCCATCTCATCCTCTCTCTCCGCCATCCATGCATCCTCAGCAACGAAGTCCACTACTGGATCACAAGAAAGGAATCACCAAGTTCACAATTAAGGATACCTACAATTCCATATGTATTCTTATTCCCTGTGTAAGGGGGCGGGGTTCGTATGGCATAGATTATATATTCCCCTCCACTCATTCATCATTTGGCTTGTTATCCAAGGGAAAATTTCCACCCATGATAAGATTTTAGGTTGGGATGTAAACACTCCCCCCTAATTGTATCTTATGCAATTCTTCCTCTGAAACCATTAATCAATATCCTCTATGTCCGTAGTTACACTCAGAGCATCTGGGATTATGCAAGCTCTAAACTTATTTTTCTTTAAGCTACAATATTAATTGTTTCTCTTGGATCCATGAGGCGTCCAACTGACCTCCATCCAGTTAACGACACCTTTGGCATGTCTGGTTTGACGCCATGGTCTACCATATCTGGTGCGAGAGGAATGCTAGAATTTTTAGCTCGTCACCTACTTTTGCCTCTGCAATATCTTACCGTGTGCTTTCTAAATTGTTTTGTTTTTATATTGTTGCAGACTTCTATCACTACTGGTCTGCTAGCTTTACTGACTTACGACGCTGCTTCTTAGTCTCTTTTGGTCGTATCAGGTCAATTTAACCTTTTTATCCTATAACTTAATTTTATTTGTTTTTCGATTGATGAAACCATCTATAAGTACTTAGTATGCAGTATTTGCTCACTTACAACACTGCTACTTATCTCTTAGATCATATTGTTATTAGCACTTCGTCTTGCTTTGTTGTTCCTGTTTGGTCAATTTAGGTTAATGTTTTTTTTATTTCCTCTTTCACTACTCTCAAGCCACTCATCGGGGTATGTCCCATGTATTTGTAAGAAACCTTTTTATTTTTATTTAATTTGTTTTTTAATATATATATTATTGTTTATGAAAATGAGTTTGTCATTGACTTACAATATTATGCATTGATATACTTTCACTAAAATATCTATATTCATAATTTTCTATTACGTTTATCTTAAACTAAAAAAACTATAATTTTAAAAATTACGATGTCATTAATAAAACATCAATCTAACCTTAATTTTTATTTTGCCTTAAGTTTAAATGTTCTTCTTAAAAAAAGTTTACTATTTTTCCGGAGGATTACTATTTATAACTTATAATATATAAATATTTAAATACAAGTTTTCAAGTGTACTATATATATATATTGTTTTTTTAATATTATTTTTTTAGAAATATTATTTTATATTTATATAATAAATATAATATTAAAATGTGCATGACATAATTATCTTTAAAAACTCTTAAACTCCGGAAAAAAATTAAGTTAAACAATTTTATAATAAGTGTATATTTTTTTACATATATATTTTTTTACTTTTTGGGTCCCATTTAGTTCCAATGTTTAGATGCAGTCAATCAATCTATTTTTTTTGATAATGGTTAAGATCTCAAAACTCAATTATATTGCATAATTTTTTTAATTATTGTGTATTGTATTTATATGAGCTTGAGAGTTGAAAATATTTATGATATTATGAACTGAATTATTTCATTATACTATAAAATTTTAGCATTTTTATAGATTTTTATATGATGTTACGTGAACTTAAAATAAGTTGTTTTTATGCAATAAAAATCTTAATGTTATTTTTGGAATATTAGGATGTCATAGAAGTCTAAACTATATTATTTCTAGGAAATTATTAATATGAGACTATCTAGAAAATTGAAGGGAACAACCTTTATATATATATATAAATTTATTTGATTTTATTTTTATTTTTATGTACGCCAGTGTTAAAATTAAATTCAACCAAGTGAGCATGCCGAGCTTCAACAACTCAGATTGTCAATAATAGTTTTAGAAATATAATCTAAACTGTTATCCAAATATACACTTAGTTGTCCCATATTTCTAATTTATTTCAAGGTATAATATATTGATATGTGTAATTTTATTATAAATGATACTCATATGTAATTTATATGTGTTGTTTTTTAATTTTAATTTTTTCAATTATGCAAGGATTATAATTAGTTCTAAATATGTTTTACTATCACTAGGTCTATATTGATAAGGAAATAGAACTTCGAGGACTAAACTATAAAAGATTAAATCTTATTATGACATAATGTATAATCAGGGGAGACAATTAAGGTTTTATGTTTTGATGAAGGATCAATATGCAATTAAACCCTTTTTATAACCGTTTCTGTTACAACTAAGTCCTTGAGCCTCTATAGAAAGCCCAAGTCTAATAAAATAAAGCACGACACTTTTGGGATTAACAACTTTGGTTATTATACTTTATCTCTTTAGATTTTATTTACTTCTTTACTTATCTCTACTCTATATCGTAAAACCAGATAAATCCTCACTAAATTGGCACCTCCACTTGGGACATTGGTACCATGATTTCTTAATAAAAAAAACCAAAAAAATTTCTGAATTCTTTCTTTGTTTCGTTGAATTTACATTAAAATCGACTTCCGAAAGCAAATTTGATCGACAATGAAACAAAGTGAGAACAATCCTTTGGTTCGAAAGGATGTAAAAACTCTGAAGTTAGGATTGTAAGGAAAAAAAGGTGAAAAAGATGATTCAGTTAAGGCTCAACAGGCTCAATCGGATGTCGAAACACGAATGAACCAGCTATTAGACTAGACAAAATTACACCATTGAATGAGAAATATGATCAAAGCGAAAAATAAATCTTCTGATCCGAGGTGAGGAAATTAGATGAAGTTAATGCTGATATTGATCAATTTGATCGATCTTACACTGCACATCAAGATCTAAGGGAATAGAAGAAGGCGTGTTTCAAATCTGACGAAGAGCATCGTATTTTACGGTGAGAAAGGAATGATAAGCAAAAATATGTGACATCTAGTGATGATGAAATAGATAATTCAGAATTTGAATTCAGAATATATCGAAGAGATTCTAAATAGGAGAAAAATCATCCTCGGAAATCATCTAATGAGTATGAAACAATGAATGATGTTGTACCTCGTTGTTTAAGAGAAGTAGACATGAATGAAAGAAACATATATGATCAGTATGTTAAAATGGATGACTAAATTATGTATGCTATGGTGGGAGCACAAAACGATAACCAATATATTCAGGGATTCAATTGGAGGTCCCCCTTTGATGAGGGAAATAAGATCAATTGTCATTCCAAAGTGGTTCGATATTTCCAAAGTCGAAAAAATCGATGGGATGCAAGATCCCGATGACCACATTGAGAAATTTAAGAATTACATGATGAATTTCGAAGAAGACAACAAGTTAATGTGTATATATATTTCCCAAACATTCCAGGGGACAACCTTAAAGTGGTATAATAGAATTCTGAGGGAATCTATTCCCAATTTTATATGCTTTTATAAGGTTTTCCGAAGACAATTCGTAGGAAGCAAATAGATGAGAGAAAATTAAGATACCATCATACGATGCAAACAAGTTGTGGAAAGAAAGTTGAAAGATTATACTAAGCGGTTCATGTTAACGAAAGCTGGGTTGGATAACTGTGAAGAACAAGTGGCAATGGCTGCATTTCGATAAGGCTTATTGCCAAGAGATCTGTCTAAAGAAACGACGAAAAGAAGAGTTTTAACTTTTGGAGAGCTTATGGCTCAGGTCGAAGGCCAAATGAAGGTGAAAGAGTCTGCTAGAGTTCGAAAAGCAATTAAGACTAATAAAAAAGGTTCGAGATAAGCGATAACTCATCAAGGACAATCGTCTTCAAATGCAGCTCAACCATCTCGTCCGAAGAACAATAACACGTACCCTCCTCGAAGTGAGTGGTACCACAATCAAAATACTGGGTATCAACTTCAAAGGCCAAGGTCTAAACAGTGGATTAGGCCAGAGTATTATGCTGATTTAACTGAAAATGTTGCTACAATTTATGAAAATAAGAAAGATTATGTCAGTTTTAAAAAACCAACCCCGATTAATAGGCCAAGAAAAGAGAGAAACCACACGTTTTACAAATATCATAACGATATCAGACATGATACAACATACTGTATTGCTTTAAAGAAGGAGGTGCAAACTATGATTGAGAATGATAAGTTATTAGCCTATGTGAAAGGGAAAAACATGCATCAAAGGCACCTGTCGCATCTACTTCACAAGCAGCGAATCCAAATACACAAGCTGGAAATTTGATTATTTTGGACTCAAAAGTTAATAATTTCGATGCAGCATCAGAATATTTAGATGCTGATCCAGACAGATTGATTTTGATTGCAGTAGAGGAGTCGGTGAAGCAAGGCCATATTCGAAGTCTTTGTAAGTAGTTTGAGTCTTTGATAATATTTGGGGGTGATACCATGACTGGTAATACTGACAGATAACTAGGAAAAGGCACGTAGTAATTTTAACTACGCAGATAGAGGGAATAATGTCTACTCATTTATATGGTAAGGGAGACGTTCCTTTTATCATTTTTATGAAGATTATTTTAGAGGAACTACATGACCACATGAGGATGCAGTTGTTATTGGAGCAAAGGTTGCTGGTGTTGAATTTTGACGTGTGTTAATAGAAACAGGAAGCTCTGCGAAGGTTTTTTTAAGGCAACTTATGATAGAGTGCAAAACGCTCCTCGAATTTCACAATCATAATGTACTATCATTGGTTTTTACTGGGGTGGCAACACAAGTAATTGGGAAATTCGACGGAGAGGTAAGTTTGGGAAAGGGACCTTTCAGGAAGAAAGTTCAAGTGTTATTCATGGTGGTGGATTGTCCAACAAGTTACAATGCCATTCTTGGAAGATCTTGGTTATCGAGAATGTATGGAGTTGTGTCAACAATCCATCAATGTTAAAATATGTCATCGAAGATCAAGTGTGAGTAGTTCAAAGTAATTAAAAGGTTGCTAGAGAGTATTATGCTACAACTATTCAAATTCGGAGGACTGAATATCAACTAAAGGGGTTGACCTCGGATCTCGAGGAAGAAGTTGATGATCCGAGGGAAACCCCAGGTTCTTTAACAGTAAATGAAAATATTGAAGAATACACTTTCCCTAATGGAAAAGTATTATGAATATGAACTTTATTAACCCCTCTTTTGTGTTAACAACTATTTTAAATTTTATCTTACAATTTGGATGTCTTTGCTTGGAGAACGACGGATGTAACAGGAGTTCAAATCGAGGTGATTTGCCATAGCTTATCAATAAAATCGAAGGTTAAATCTGTTATACAAAGAAGGTGTGCATTCTCTTTTGAAAAGGCATAAACAATTGTCTCTCAGGTGGATCGTTTATAAAAGGTTGGATATATAACAGAGTCACAATACCCTTTATGGACAGCGAATCCAGTGGTGGTTAAGAAGAAGAATGAGAAAAGGAGAATGTGCGTAGACATCACAGATTTGAATCGAGCTTGCCTTAAAGACCCATTCCTCGTTCCTCGGATAGACCAATTGATTGATTCCACTTCGGGGAATAAAATATTAACCTTTATGGATGCGTTTGCAGGATATAATCAAATTCAGATGGATCCAAAAGATCAAGAGAGTACCACCTTTATCACGGATCGAGTCTTGCATTTTTATTGGATTAAATAACGTTGGAGCTATATATCAGAGGTTAATGAATAAAGCATTTTCTTTTCAAATCAGAAGAAACATGGAGGTGTATATTGATGGCATAGTGTTTAAATTCTTAATAGATGATGCACACTTGGAAGATTTAGAGGAGACCTTTTTGAATTTAAGGGTAATTAGACTAAAAGTTAAACACTAAAAAGTGTACTTTTGGAGTTCGATCATGGGAAAAATCTGGGTTATGTTATCAGTGAAAAAAGAATAGAGGTTGATCCAGAGCACATATAGGTTGTAGTATCAATGCAATCTCCTCTGATTATCAAAGAAGCACCAATTTTAACAGGGAGGTTAGCAGCTCTTAACAGATTTATTTCAAGATTTTTTTATAAATGTTTCCCTTTTTTTCAAGTATTATGCAGACCAAAGTACTTTGAATGAACTTTGGAATGTGAAGTAGAGTTTTCAGGCATAAAAAGTGTTATCTTCACCAGAGATACTTTCCAAGCTGAAGAGCAACTCTCTTTATATATTGTTGTTTCAAATTTCGCAGTAAGCGTTGTGTTAGTAAGTGAGGATGCAAGAATTTTGAAGCCGGTTATTATGTCAGTAAAAGTTTGGTGGCAACAGAAAAAAGGTATTTGAAGCTTGAAATATTAGATTTGGATTTAATAGTAGCTGCTAGGAAGATGCGCCCTTATTTTAAGGCTCATACAATTAAGGTTCGAACTTCATTTCCATTGAAAAATGTTTTACAACACCCCGATATTTTAGGGAGGATGACTAAGTGGTCAGTTGAGTTGGGAGATTTTGACATCACATTTTCGCCTCAAACGATAATTAAAGCAAAAACCTTGGCAGATTTTCTTGTTGAGTTTCATTCAAGCAGATCAGATGAAGATGTTAACAACTATGTTTGTTCAGCTAGTTCAATGTGGATTGTTCGAACTGATGGAGGTTCTAGTATTTTGGAATGTAGTGTCGGAGTTCAACTAATTACTCTATCCAGAGAAACAATGCTTCAATCTATTAAATTTGGTTTTCACGCATCGAATAATGAAGCTGAGTATCAAGTTGCATTGGCTCGATTGAGGGTTGCAAAGATATATGGTGAAACTTCAGTACGATTAGAGACAAATTCTCAATTAGTAGCAAATCAAGTGTCTGGAATTTCCAAAGAGAAAAATGATCACTTAATTGTGTATCTTCGAGAGCTTTAAAATCTGCTTTTTCTGTTTGATCATGTTGTTGTAGAGCATATAAACCGAGGGAATAATACAGTTGTTGATTCTTTGGCGAGTGTAACAAAAAAAAAGAATATCCTTGGATTTTATTACAAGAGAACCCATCTATTTTAACTCATTCAGAGCAATGTGAACATATTGATGAGTTATTCTTTATCCCAGACACGGTCCGAGGAGATTGGAGAACTCACAATTTGTTTTTTTCCGTTAGATGAGAGCTGCATGAAGATGTAAAATTGGCCAAGAGATCTTGAAGCAAAACATTTGGCTATATAGTATTATATGTGATTTTATACAAGAAAGGGTTGAATATGCCATTATTACGATACTTGAAAAGACAAGAATTGCATGCAATTTTGTCAGAGCTACATGATGGAAAGGGTTCAACACATTGTTCAAAGCAGTCAGCCAGACCATTCTTTGTATTCACAAACCTACTTATATACTCATTTAAAGACTCGTTTGGGTATTGGGAACAATGAATGATGGTATCCTCATTCCTCTTAACCTCTTTGCTTCCAACAAACTACCTTTAGAAAGTAACCTAGAACATATCAAAGTTCTCTATAAATCCCTGAGAGATGCTATCATACCATTTGAGGGCACTTCCTTTAAAGGTTTGTGAAAAGGCCCGACAGATCAACTTGTCATCATTATCAAAGTTCATCATAATTTTTTTTTAAATTGTTCGAGATGGTTGTCTAGGTCTTTACTCAGATTGTATTTCTCTATCTTAGAGCTATCAAACCTCTTGGGAAGATGTACATATAGAATTTTTAAAGACAAAGGCGATTATCTCCAATTATGACTACGACTAAACACTGAATCTTCATTATGGTGGCAACAATATATGGTTCGAAAGGATATGAAAATGGATCAAGCAACATACGGTCAATGTGCTGATCAGTCGAAGTCTTTACTTTTCCCTGATATCTCTTAATACTGTCTATTATTTCCCTTTTTCTCGAATGTTTCTTGGTCAATCTTAATTTCTTATTCATCTCATCTTCACTGCTACTATATGAGACTGATTCTTCAAGGTCCAGATCATCGGAAAAACTATCAGATGAATCTGATGTAGTACTTACAGCTCGTTTAAACCGATGTCTTTTCTTATAGTTGACTCGAGTCTTTGTGAATTGTTCATTTTTAACAGGCTCATCAGTAAGATGCTGTCCGGTTGCATCAGACTTTTCTTTTATCCCTTTCTCAGCCTGTTTCTGAGCCCTCAAATGATCACGCTCTTTTTGCATTAACTGTATTTCCTCTGTGTTGTGGTTGACATGAGACACAGTAATGTGCTTATTATTTTCTCTTGCTCTTTAAACCTTCGGAGGGGGAACATCTTGTATGTTGGGATCTATCTGCTTTGATGACATCCAAACTACTATTTCTTTCGTTGGTTTCGAATCTGGAATTCTGGCACCGTCACCTCCCACTGTGGTCGCCATTTTGGTGTGTATAATTTATGATATGAGGGTCCTTTAGGTAATTTGTAGATTGAGTTTATCTTAAGTAGTAAGTAGTGAGATAAGAGAGGAGTGTGCTTGTATTTAAATATATGTATAAAAATTTCAATTAAATGAGGTTGGTTGGTATTTATACTTGTTCTGTGACCCATGGGCCTTATGAGTCGGATTATGGACTCAGTTCAAATTCAATGACCCCAAGGCCCAAGATAGGGAATGGTTAGCAGTCTGCCAAGTCACAATCCACTTGATTGTACTGTTCATGTTGGTGTGGTATTGAATATGTCCGAACGAACCCTCCGAATGATGCAGTAAACCAGTTCTAAAATAATATGAACCTATCAAGTATCAATGACAAATTAATGAGCAAACAAAGAATTGATTATTAATAATTAGTAGCATCATCCATACGAGCTTGATGTTCACAGAAGGGGTTTAGAAGGAAAAAATCGCAAAACAAAAAATAAATAAATTAAACACCAAATCAAAGAATAAATGAAGGTTAAGAAGGCATACACTTACGTTTGAAAACTCAAATTTGGCTAATAGGATAAATTACTCTTCCATACTTGATCTCCCAGTTGTCTTAGATAATTTTTTGTTATCTTTCCATACTTTGCTATAAGTGGGAAGACCAGGGTGATCTTGGTAAATAAATGGTTGCTTCATGAATAGAAGAAAAAGTCGATCTTTTGACCAGAAACCTTGAACGCAGTTGGATCATTCATCCAAAAGTGTTGAAAAATGATTTTTGATAAAATTATGGCCCAACAGTTGGGAGCAAGATGTCGAGGACATACGTGGGTAATTCCGGAACATTTGACAAGGTCGAGAGCAACTGGATGCCGAACCCAGTGATCAAGAGTGTAACTAAAAAATAAAAAACAACTTTTCCATCACGAGTGTAGAATTCTCAATTTATCTCAAACCTAATGTTAACATCATTTGGAATCATTTATTTGACGAGCTACATTTCGTTCAGGTACTCATCTTCTATCCTTAGTTCAACTCGACGAACGTCAATGTCACCCCGTCTACTACCTCATACTATTGAGAAAGTCATACATTCGAGTCTAGAAGGAGCAATATAACAAGAGATAAAAACAACATCTTTGAATGATTTTCCCTCTTCTCCAGACTCTCTTCTTCTTTTTATAAATGACAAGTATGATGTGACACATTATAAATTTTTTCATGATAATAAATGGGGGCTACTTAAGGAATTCAAAAGAAAATTCAAAGACAAGGAAAAGTTCCTCAATATTGAATAAATTACAAAGTAAATAGTTAACTAGTATAGTCCTTCTTTCATCATTCACCAAGGGTTACGATGCTACTGGGATACCTTCATAACAAGTTCAACCAAACCAAAACTCCAACTACTCAAGACCATCACTAGTAGTCTTTATTTCACCATTCATCAAAGAGTAGGGGAGGGTACTCAACCACGATCAACAAAGTATCAAAGCACTTGTAACCTAGTAAGTACAAAACAATAAGTTAGTAAATAAAAAAATAGGCGATTCTCCTAGCGGCATACTGCATATTAGTTTTTTTCCTGGTAAAATAGAGTTTTTTTATCCTCAAATGATATTTTGACCAACGAAAGATTTTAATAAAGGAGGAACAATTCAGTACAAACTAAATCGGATGCGTCTTTTGTAACAGTTCAACTAAGGTAAATTAGAATAAATTAGGGGTGAGCAAAAACCAAAAAACCCGAACCGACCGACCAAGCCAAACCGAAAATTTTCGGTTTGGTCGGTTTAAAAATAATAATATTCGGTTTCGGTTTTTAAATGTCAAACTGAATTAAATTTGGCCGGTTTTCGGTTTTTCCGATTTTAGAACCGAATAAAACAAAAACGACCGAATATTATATATAATTGTATACCACCTCTATCACTTATTAATTGCTTGTCCGAGTGGTCTTAGATGACTACTTTAGCTATAGTTCGTCAGGTAAATAACCTAATATTTAACAATATTATTATAGTATTTATTATATTAAAATTATAACTATAAATTTATTATTATAAATATAAAAAATTAATAATTAATTTATATTATATATTTTTTTGATTTATTTATAAAAAATTCTTCAACTAAAAAAGTAATTTAAAAAAAACCAAACCGCACCGCACCGATCCAAACCAACCGAAAACCCGACCGAAACTAAAAAAACGATATTATTTTAGTAAATCGGTTTAATAATTTATAAACCGAATTATTTGGATTTGGTTTAACTATATATAAAAAAGTGACCGAACCGACCGAATTTCACCTCATAAAAATCTAACAAAAAAGGGTTAACATATGTAATACAATATTTAAAAGCTTAAACTATAATATTTTTGAATATGAAGAGAAAATTTCGGAAAACAAAAAACTCAAATGCGGTCAAACCAACCCATAAAATCCTTCCCAAAAACATTCATCCATCCCTAAAACGGGTACTTACGGACTAAAAAAATAAAATTAATAATTTCTTTTGAATAAACAACCATTTTATAAATATTAAAAAATCTAAAAGTGGTAGGATAGCTTTTGTCTATTCTTGTAATAATTCTCCAAATATCAACGCAAACAGATTCCATTCTTCTTGTTGCAGCAGCAGAAAAAAAATAAAAATAAAAATAAATAATAATAAT
The DNA here is from genome assembly GCA_036936605.1 of Limnanthes douglasii subsp. nivea. Lineage (NCBI taxonomy): Eukaryota > Viridiplantae > Streptophyta > Magnoliopsida > Brassicales > Limnanthaceae > Limnanthes > Limnanthes douglasii. Next base: position 402,297,669 of record JAUPFV010000001.1, read on the forward strand.
AATAAAAAATCATTCTTCTTAGTTGCAGCAATTTCGTTGAGGTCACACTTTTTTTTTTTTAAATTGATACCTATTTTATTACCAAATTAAAAGAATATAAATATTTTTATAACAAATCAGGAGACTAAAAAAGCTGAAGGAAAGTTACATGATAAAGAAAAGTAAAAAGACTAAAAGTAAATCAGGCTAATTGAGACTAAGCCCAACGAAATCAGCCTCGAACGACAACCCTAGCTTTCAGCAACTGTTTTCATTATCGCCCAAATCAAAGACCAAACCCTAGAGTCCCTAAATCCCAAAATTCCAGAATCACCCCAACACACTAAATCGATTCGCGAAACGTCGATTGTCCACATACGGCTGCTCTCCGACTCATCTCAAGTGCGAACCGAGGTGAAATAGCTTGCAGGATCATGAGGGCAGCGAAGAGGTTGGTCATTGGAACTGTCGCGGTTTACAGTGACGCGGATAGGGACGCGCTGCAAGTCAAATCGGCCGATGTGGCGGTTCAAATCGGTCCGCCGCCAGCTAGGCTCAGTTACCTCAAGATCCCGTTGATCGTCGAAGCTGCAGTTCGCACCGGTGAACAGGTGAGGTCTTGTTGGAACTTTTTTTTCTTTTTCTGTTTGGTTGATGAGAATGTATTCGAGATTGTTGATTGAATTTCGAACTTGTTTGGGCTTGAGCATTTGAGGAAACTGGTTTGGGCTTCGCACCGAAATCGAATCAAAAGCTTCTGAAGGCTTTAATCGAGACGTATAAATTTTCTTCTTCAAACCTAAAGTTACTTTCTCTAATGGAGTATAAATTTTCTCATCTTGATTGTTTTTCCTCGATCCATATCATCAAAATCTCTCGTTAATTTCAAGATCCGGTGAGTATTTTGGTTTCGATTGGTGTTTTTTTCTCAATTTCGGTTGGTGTAAGTTTACGAAATGCTTCCATTGTTTTCCCCCTAATCCGGATCCCTAACTTCTCTCTAATCCGTATCCCTAACGTAAATTTCAAGATCCTGTGTATTTTGGTTTCTTGGTTCGATTGTTGATTCTGTTTTCCCCTTTTATAAACCCTAACCTAGTTTCCTCCTTATTTTTGCAGGTTGTGTTTCTCCGTCTCGATTTGGTTAGTCTGGAACAAACAGAGAGATAGTGTAAGTTTACGAAATGCTTCCATTGTTTTTCCTGTAATCCATATCCCTAACCTATCTCTAATCTGTATTCCCTAACGCTAGTTTTAAGATCCGGTGTATTTTGGTTTCTGGGTTCGATTGTGTTTTTTTATACGGTTGATTCTGTTTCCCCCTTTTATAAACCCTAACCTAGTTTCCTCCTTATTTTGCAGGTTGCTGTTTCTCCATCTTGATTTGGTTAGTCTGGAACAAACAGAGAGATAGTGTAAGTTTATGAAATGCTTCTATTGTTTTTCCTCTAATCCGTATCCCTAACCTATCTCTAATCTGTATCCCTAACGCTAATTTCAAGATCCGGTGTATTTTGGTTTCTGGGTTCGATTGTGTTTTTTTTATACGGTTGATTCTGTTTCCCCCTTTTATAAACCCTAACCTAGTTTCCTCCTTATTTTACAGGTTGCTGTTTCTCCATCTCGATTTGGTTAGTCTGGAACAAACAGAGAGATAGTGTAAGTTTACGAAATGCTTCCATTGTTTTTCCTCTAATCTGCTCTTCTTATAGACTATGAAGTGCTAACAGTTTTTTTTTTCTTGTACCGCAGAAGTTTATCTTTCAATGGCAACAACTGCGCCACAAGCTTACTCCATTAACTTAGAGAGTTTCAGGATCCGGCTTAAGGCCTTGTATACACATTGGAATGATCACAAATCTGATATGTGGGCTTCTTGTGACGTTCTTGCCATAGCTACGCCTCCTTACTCAGAGGATCTTCGTTACCTGAAATCCTCAGCTTTGAACATTTGGCTTCTGGGTTACGAGTTTCCTGAGACAATAATGGTTTTCTTGAAAAAACAGATACACTTCTTGTGCAGCCAGAAGAAGGCCACACTGATTGAAGTTGTAAAACAGTCGGCAAAGGAAGCTGTAGATGTTGATGTTATAATGCACGTGAAAACTAAGAGTGAAGATGGTACTGCTCTAATGGACGCCATTTTCCAAGCTATTCGTACACAGTCCAATGTTGATGGAACATACTCTCCTATTGTTGGATACATAGCTCGAGAGGCTCCTGAAGGAAGCCTTTTGGAGTTGTGGGTTGAAAAACTTAAGAATGTTGAGTTCCAGCTTGGCGACCTATCCAGTGGTTTGTCTGACCTCTTTGCTGTTAAGGACGCTGGTGAGATTTTGAATGTGAAGAAAGCTGCTTATCTAACTTTTAATGTGATGAACAATATTGTAGTTCAAAAGCTTGAGAATGTAATAGACGAGGAGAAGAAAGTTACCCATTCTTCTTTGATGGATGAGACTGAGAAAGCTATACTGGAGCCCTATAAAGCTAAAGTTAAGCTTAAAGCCGAAAACGTAGATATATGTTATCCGCCAATATTCCAGAGTGGAGGGAAGTTTGACCTCAGGCCTAGTGCAGCTAGTAATGATGATTTACTTAACTATGATCCGGCTAGTGTAATAATATGCGCAGTTGGGTCCCGGTATAACAGCTACTGCTCTAATGTTGCTAGGACATATCTGATCGATGCCGATCCTCAACAGAGTAAGGCTTATGAGGCTCTTCTCAAGGCTCATGATGCAGTGATAAGTGCTTTGAGGCCTGGAAATAAATTAAATGAGGCTTACCAGGCAGCTGTTTCTGTGATTCAGAAGGAAGCACCAAATTTACTAAAATATCTGACTAGATCTGCTGGGACGAGCATTGGTCTTGAATTCCGGGAGTCTGGTTTTGCAATTAATCCCAATACCGATAGAGTGATTAAAGCAAAGATGGTTTTCAATGTATCCCTTGGATTCCGGGACGTAGATAATGCAAAAAACAAGCGTTTTTCTCTTCTACTTGCAGATACAGTTATTGTTGGAGACCAGAATCCAGAAGTTCTGACTGGAAAGAGCTCTAAAGCTGTCCAAGATGTTGCATACTCGTTCAACGAGGATGATGAGGAGGAAACAAGGCCGAAAGCAAAAGCTGAGCCTCATGGATCAGAATCTTTTATTTCTAAGACAACTCTCAGGTCGGTGAATCAGGAGGTCTCAAAGGAAGAGTTTCGAAGACAGCATCAGGCCAAACTTGCTCGTAAGAAGAATGAAGAAACTGCAAGGAGACTTGCTGGAGTTGAAAATGGGGCAGGAGATCATCGTTCGGCTGCCAAGAATTCAAATGATATAACCGCCTACAAAAATGTCAATGACTTGCCCCCTCCAAAAGATTTTATGATTCAGATCGACCAGAAGAATGAAGCCGTTCTTTTACCGGTGTATGGTAATATGGTCCCTTTCCATGTTGCTACCATTAAAACTGTATCCCACCGGGAAGATACCAATCGGAATTGCTATACTTACATAATCTTTTGTGTTCCTGACTCTAACTCATTGAAAAACCAAGAGGCTATTTTCTTGAAACATATGTCATTTCGTTCAAAGGATCCAAGGCGCGCTAGTAAAATTGTACAAATGATTAATACACTTCGAAAGCAGGTTGCGTCTAGAGAATCTGCAAGAGCTGAACAGGCGAATTTGGTTACCCAGGAGAAACTTCAACTTGCTGGAAACAAATTCACTCCACAGTTGAACGACCTTTCGATCCGTCCTGCTTTCAGCGGCCTTGGAAAAAGGCTTCATGGGTCACTCAAAGCCTGTGGTAATGGATTCCGGTATTCTATATCTAGGGAACATGTGGATGTCATATTTGCAAATGTAAAACATGCCTTTTTTCAGCCAGCAGAGAAAGAGATGATCACTCTTGTTCACTTCCATTTGCACAATCATATTATGGTGGGAACCAAGAAAACAAAAGATGTGCAGTTTTACGTTGAGGTTATGGATGTCGTGCAGACTTTGGGCGGTGGTAAGAGGTCTACTCATGACCCAGATGAAGTTGAAGAAGAAAATCGTGAAAGGGATAACAAAAATAAGATCAATCTAGAGTTTCAGAACTTTGTGAATCGTGTGAATGAACTTTGGCAGCAACCTAAATTCAGTGGGTTTGACCTCGAGTTTGATCAGCCTTTACGAGAACTTGGCTTTCACGGTGTGCCATACAAAGCATCGGCGTTTATCATTCCAACTTCCAACTGCCTCGTGGAGCTAGTGGAAACTCCTTTCCTCGTTGTCACGCTAAGAGAGATTGAGATTGTAAACCTAGAAAGAGTTGGGTTTGGCCAGAAAAATTTCGATATGGCCATTGTCTTCAAGGACTTCAAGAAAGATGTTCTTAGGATCGACTCGATACCCATCACATCACTTGATGGAATCAAGGAATGGCTCGACACCACAGACATTAAATATTACGAGAGCAAGTTGAATCTAAATTGGAGACAGATACTGAAGACAATCACAGACGATCCGCAGAGCTTCATAGATGATGGGGGTTGGGAATTTCTGAATTTGGAAGCTAGTGACTCTGACTCTGAGCAGTCAGAGGAATCTGACAAGGGTTATCAGCCATCTGATATAGAATCTGAATCTGAATCCACCGACGATGATTCTGACAGTGCGTCACTAGTGGAGTCTGAAGCCGAGGATGAGGATGAAGAGGAAGAGTCCGAGGAGGAGAAAGGAAAAACATGGGAGGAGCTGGAGAGAGAGGCAAGTAATGCAGACAAAGACCACGGGGCTGAGTCGGACAGTGAGGAAGAGCGGAATAGAAAGAAAGCAAAAGCATTTGGGAAGTCTCGACAATGGCCTAGTAGCAGTATACCAAAACGGTCTAAGTTGAGATAGATTGGAGTATGCATTCCTAAACTTATTAGACTATTTTAGCTAGATCTTTGATTTTGATTTTGATTTTGATTTTGTCATATCTACTATATTTCTTGCATCTACCAGTCTCATTTTATGTTTTGTTGACAAATTTAGATGATTGGTGATGAAATTGGTAGCTATCTTCGTTTGATTTCTTATATTAAAAGAATTGACTTTGTTGATCTTGAGTTTTTTTATTTTTATTTACGTTTTAATTATTGAATAAATTGCTTGGCTTATAATGGTTTTTTTTTTGTTTTTTTTTTTAATTTTAATTTTAGTTATAAATGGTATTCTTTCGGTACGGTTTTCAATTAATATTTTTATAATTGAATTAGCAAGCGGGCGTGTGCTTTTTTCACCACCTGTGCATTTGTTTAGTGTGAAACTGATTTCTGCTGATCTTTTTAAAAGGGTCGACTTACATATATTTAATTCCAAAATTTTGAGTATATTCAATTTTTTTGAGTATATTCAAAAGTGGTATAAAGATATCCAATTTTTTTTAAGAATATTTTTTGGGAGGTATATAAGCCATTTTTTCACTAACATTTATCTACCATTTTTTCCTACAACTTTCTCTGACTTCCTTCGCTCTTCTCACTTTTCTAAAAATTCTCTTTTCAAAACCACCCACTTCTCTCTAGCATTTTCCGGCGTAGACCCTGTTAATGCATGAATGATCGTAGAAGAAGAAATGAGTCTCCTACAACAACTAAGAGTTAAAGCAAAAAAATTAGGATAATTTCCAGAGGATAAAATATTTACTAAAAACTTCATTTACATGAGAGGCGAAATCTAGCTGCAAAAACTCCTCCCACCTCTCTCTAGCATTTTCTGGTGAACCACCGCCTCTTCTTCCCCTTCTCCTCCTCCTCCATCATGGTGAAGAACAAAAACCCACCACCACCAACTACGTAAGTTTCCTAATTTAATTTGTAGATTGAATTTAGTTAGATTTTTGTTAGAATTAGATTAAGGTTAGATTTTAGGTTTGAATTTAGGATTTAGGGTAAATTTTAGGTTAGAAATTAGAAATTAGGGTAGGTTTAGGTGGCCATTTTCCGGCCCAATTGCCGGAAAAAAAACTTAGTCTTTTTAAAAAAGAAGTTGATTTTTTTTAATTTATTTATTTTTAAAATTAAATGTATGTTATATGTATGTAGGTTTATGTTCGATTTGTAGTTTTTCTCTAAAGTTTACGGATTGTATTATATGTTATTAATTTTGTTTATATTTTGTTATTATTTCAGGTTTGATGTTGTCGAACCGCGACCCCTTCCTCAGTATAGGGCGGTTCCCCCGGGATCGAGGGTGACACACCCAACAAGAATTTGAAGACGGTACGAGCCGTCGAGGATGAAAGGGTCCGCGATGCTAAGCGCGGGCGAGATTCATCAGAGGACCCTGAGAGTAGACGTCTCAGGGAGGAGGATGAGGAAATGATCAAATCAGATCAGTCTTTGCGCTGAATAAACCACGGTAAGAGGAAGGAGAAGGTCGTTGAGAAAATAGTCGAAGATAGTAGAGGTGTAGGCTCCTCACGACGAGAGACGTTACACATACACCGATCACCACCTTCTGCTACCAGTTCACCACCCCTTGCGCATACTATTCTATATCCACCACCTGTTAGTGAGAGGATGGATGCTACCGAGAACCTTGAGCAGGATACGATAGATAAGGAGCATATTGATGCCATACACACTGAGGAGCAACGGAAGACGTTTGCATTTCTGAAATGCAACAAGATACCCCTATTTCCTGACTACAAAGAACATGAGTCATATCACGTCTTCATCGAGTAGGTAAGTATCAAATTATTAAATGATATCCTATGTTTTACTTTGATTTATGTTTGACTTAGTTTTTTATTTATAAGCCTATGCTTCCTTAGGCATACAAGCACATTATAATGTGCTTCGTATGTGGGACCTTAGTGCTCAGCCAGAGGTGCAACGACACTTGGCGCAGACTCCTTTCAGTCCTCTAATAGCTCACTTGCCTCAGTACTTCACGCATTCAGTACTTGATAAGTTTTTTGTTGACCGTTGACATTAGGAGACTAACACGTTTCATTTCTCGTTAGGGGAGATGACCATTACCCTAGATGATGTCATCCGCATTACAGGTCTCCCTCTAGTTGGCCGGACCTTAGATGTAGTCACGGCTCCGCGTGATGAGGCATACAACTACTATGCTAGTATGTTGGGGTTGAGTGTGGATGAGGTCCGTGCTGAGATACAGTCCCCTAGAGGCGTTGGCTTCAAGAGGGGTCGCTACATTGAGCAGACTGATGCAGACACTATCCACCATGTATCACGAGCATACCTGATGTTCTTATTTGGTTGCACTATTTTTGCGGATACTAGTCAGAAAGCATCAAGGCTGACTATTTATACGGGTTGGAGAATGTGGACTCCGGTTTATGGGACATAGCGTGGGGTAGGAGTGCATTGGAATTTTTGTTCCGTGGTTTGGGTGATGCTTCGAAAGCATCGAAGCATAACCTTTACGGATTTGTAGCCATGCTAGACTACTGGATTTATGACCATTTCCCCGCATTTAGAGCCTCTGAGAACTCGAACCATGTAGCGAGGCAACCGAAGATTGTCAAGTGGCTACTGAAGCGAATTGTTGGGCAAACCATCCGCCCCAAATCGGTTGTGCGTACTCTCCATTCGGATCAGAAGGAGAAAGATGTAAGTGTTTATATTTATTAGTAACATATTCATAGTAAGTTTTATTTTATTACGTATTCACATTTTTACTATATTTCGAACAGGTCATTTTCAAGCTATACGAGGAGATCAGAGTCTAGTTTCCCGTGTAGGAGATCCACACCACCGCTTATCCTTTGCGGATGATGAGCATGGTTGAGGGTTACATGCCAGATCCCGTTATGCGCCAGTTTGGACGAGTTCAAGATGAACCCGAACTCCCATTTGTACTTAGACCGGGTTACAAAAAGGGAGATTTGGCTAGGTACACATGACGTGAGACTGCATGGCTGGATTAGCGTCGACATTTACTTTCAGAGGATCGGTTGACTGTTACCGTCGACACTTATAGACAGTCTGGCGACGAACACGTACTGGAGGTACTTAGCTGAGTATGGTTGGCATACTATTAGTCCACCCCCGCGCACCACGGGTGATAGATTGTTATAGGGGTGTACGCTCGATTGTTACATTGCCTTTACATCGAGGGGAAGAGGGTGCGCTTTAGTGGAGGGATCAAGTGTTGCAACTCTTCTCTCCTTGGTTATTTGTCCTTACTGTTGGACTTATTTTAGCTATGTTATGATCTATCTTTTCATTCACGTTTTTGTTTTGGACGATTTGTTGTACTATGATACTATGACTGATAGTCTTTTCTTTCTTTATGAATGTTAGTATTTTCTTTTCATCTTCATCTTTGGTAATTCCATTAAACTATAAATTCACAAAACTTATGGATGCTTGATTAATGAACATCCAATTCGAATAACCAATTTTAAGTACCCATTCGACAATCAATTTTACGCTTAATATTACTCGTTCAATCCGCTTGCAAATTTAACTCGTTCAATTGTAAACATGCAACCTTAAAACCGGTATACAATATTTTTTTAAAATAACATCAAACGTTCTAACGACTCACTAAAAATAAAAAACAAAACAAATGACTCAAAACCAATTTTCTTTTACAAGTCCCAGTGCACCATTGGTACACAGTTATGAGACCCATGGTGCACACTACTCTGTACCCATGGTACACCTGAGTGTGCACCATAGGTACAATGTAAGGTGTACCTATGGTGCATTGTACCATCGATAAATAGGGCCTGTACCGATGGTACAATGCACCGGCCGTCACTCCATGTACCGGCCGGTGCTTGGAACCATTGGTACACAGCTAGGCGCACCGATGGTGCCTCACCTTGTGTACCTATGGTGCACCATGAATGCACCATAGGTACGCAGTGTATGGTACCTATGGTTCCATGGACTAGGCACCATCGGTACACCCAACTGCGCACCATAGGTACGCAGTAGGTTATACATATGGTGCGCAATTTTTTTCATCAAAATTTTCTCGTCTTGTTATTCCCGCTAAGTTTTTTTCGCACTCTATAATTCCCGCTAAATTAATATTATACTTTTCTATATAAGGAGGTCTAAGTTGGATACACCAAACACACAAACCTCTTCTTGCAACCTAACTCATTTGTTTCTTTATGGAGTGGAGTGTATTTGACGATGCTCATCTACTCAAGGCTGCAAAACACGTGAACTTTACTAGGCCGAACGATGATACCAATGAGTTTTTCGATGATGTTTTGTGTATAATGTATTTCATGTACGACGGGATGTCTACTTCTACATAAATGCCTCAATCTCTTAGTCGTGAGGATGTAGCCACTAGGTACAAGTGTATAACTAGTTGACCAATATTTTTGGTGTTCAACGAGCCACCCAAAGTTAGGAATGAGGCATTCAACTCATTTGGTTTAATGATCACAGACTATTTGTCTTTAGAAATGATAAAATATGTTCATTTCTCAAATCTCCATGAAGGAGGAAACACTACGTATCCTCAGCAACAATGGAGGATACGATTTTGACTAAAGATGTGTTTAATCTCAAGTTATGTACCCCAGTTTTGTCAACTCATGTACCCCTGTTGTGTCAGGTTATTGTTGCTTATTATAATGTTTAATTTAAAGTTATGTACTCTTGTTTTGTCAGGTTATTGTTGCTTATTTGTAATATTTAATTTTAAGTTATGAAATGATGAGTTGCTTATTGGTATAAGTTGGAAAATTTCATGATTTACCGTCAATATTAAAACAAGGTACCAAAACACAAACCACTAACAAATGAAGTACAAAACGTTATGGAAAAGTAAATAAAGTGCTAAACAACATAAAATCGACCAAATAACATAAAACGACTAAACATATTCATCAAGATCAGTTACTTCTAGGAAAGAATAAACTGGCATTCTCCCTTCGAGCTTCGTATATGTTTTGCAGCGACCAAATATTGGTAGCTCCCAAGTTGTAGCCTCTTTATTCTTCAACGTATGCCACATAGGATATATACGTGCGCAAGGGCATAAAGGCTTGATTGATAGCTATTAAATCAGACTAGAATTAGAACTAAATCTTGAGTAATACAATCGTACTTAATATCAAAACTATTAATCGAATGACTTACATTGACGAAGTGATTCGTATTAACGAATCCAAACCTAATGGGTGGTTCATCGCGCAGAGGTAGAAACATTTGACTGCAGTTGTGAGACCCATGAGTGACACAAAATGAACAATACATTCGAACTTGGTTGCAATCGCAATGCCCATCTCCAACATTGTCATCCAATATTTGGGGGATGTTGGAGTGTCGTAGTAGTTTATACTTTCTTCAACCTTCAAGTACTCCTCTTTACCGTTATATATCTTGCTATAAGTTCCATAGTTGTCCATTAGTTCATCGTAGATTTCCTTCCGAACATCTTGCCAAACTTCTTCATGACCTTATAACCCAAACGAAACTGCTCTATATCCACAGTAACCATCTGCCCTAACATCATTTATGCCAGATATAAAAGGATTGAAGTGAGTCGGAAACCAACGCAAAAAACCTCTCGGATCGTATATAAGTTCTTTGACTCCACCAATAGATGATTGTACGATGTTTCTAGCAAGCGAGACAATGAAAGAAATACGAGTACGAGGTAATTTAGGTACATCCGCTCGAATCTTATTTGCACTAGCAACTGCTTTACCTTTTTTTAACTTTTGGTACTTTTAAAGAGTTCATCACTGAGTAAAGACTGGTCTTATCAACATCATCCATATGTTCCTATTTCCATTTGTCTCGTTTAATGGATGATGTATCAACAACAAGTTTTTGTTTAACCTGCGGACGGCCTCGATGTTTCTGCTTCTCCAATGGCTCTAGCAAAGAGGATGTTTCAGGATAAACAATTTTAAACCATTTCTTGTAAATGTGTTTTATACGGATTTCGTCTTTTGTCTCCATAACATCGATTACTAGTTTTTCCAGATCATCTTTGAGAATATCCATCGTCGTACGGTGTGTACGAGGTTGTATTTCTAACCTTGTCAGTGGCTGTGAAACGCTTCTAACGATGAAACTTTTCTGTTTTTACGCCACTTGCGGATCTGGTGGTAGCAAGGTATATCATGAGTAGATTTTATCGCACATATGCAAAGGTCATCGTGTTTAAAATCCGACCCATGTTCGATAGCGATCATCTTGCTATCTTTAGCCTTCTCTACTTCGTCGAAAAATAGTTCTAACGCCATGTGGGAAATCTTGCCTCGAATTTCATCAAATAGTTTGTCGGCGAACTTATGCAGCGCTATGTCAAGACTCTTCTCAAAATAACTCAAAGTTTAATTTTCTTGTACATAGGTAACACTTTAAGTTTGAATGAGCACTCTCGACTCGATTAGTCATGCAATGTCTCAAATGCAAGTTATTGTTCGTTTTCCAAACAACAAATTTGTCCGTGTATTTATCAAGCCACGAATTTTCAGTGTATTCAATTGCAAGAGGATAGTCTTTATACTCCAATTTAATGTCTCGTCGGGCATGATCGAATTCAATTTCTGATGCTGCATACACAATCTTCTTCCAGGTAGAAACAAACTTCACATGATCACTTTACTGAGGGAAGTATTTCCTTGTTTTCCCTTGAACGTTTTGGTTTATGTGCCAGCGGCATAATATATGCATTGTCTCTGGGAATACCACTTCTATGGCGTTCATTAACGCTAAATCTCCGTCGTTCAGAATGACACGCGATTCTTCAATCCCGTGAACGACAATCAACAACTTCAAACACTCTAACACACATTTGAAGTTGTTTAACTTCTCACCGGACATGAAAGCAAAAGCGGCATAGTACGTCAAACCAGTATACGTCACACCTACTATCTCAAACAATGGCATACTATATCTTATGACTTTATACGTACTATCCATAATCAACACTGTTGGAAATGTCCGCAAAAGGTCAACACTAACTGGATGGGCAAAAAATATATCTGTAATGACTTGTCGTTTTCACCAAATTTATGACATTCATAATAATTATGTGATTTAAGCTCTCCGAACAAGAACTGGAGTTGTGACCTACTCGCCTTCTTTAAAACCTTACTTTTCTGTCGTGCATTGTAGATGGTGCGCATAGAGGAAAAATTATCTTCATTTAGCTTCTTAAAACCATTTAGTATATCTCTAGGGTTAGTTCCAATATAGGTCCCTCGTTCAACATATTCCATCTCTTCATCGTTCAAACGACCAACAAAAGAATGACCGTCTAACTGTTTTGAACTCTCGTGGTTGTGAATACCACATTTCACTTCTAACTTCCATTGATATGGTTCCACCATTAACCCGAGAAGCTCAAATGGGCAGCCAATCTTTTTGGTTCATGTATACTTCCATTTACGGTCTTTCTGAGCTACTCTTGGAGTATAATTTCCCGACCTCTCACACTGGAAAAACATCATAAGACTTTTTCTACTATGTACTTTATCGCGCCGACTTAGGTTGATAGTCAAACCATGGCGTTTTCCTATCTTCGTCCTCCACTTAATCAACGCTTCTTGTGTATAGAACTCGGTGGTGAAGAACAAATGACTGTAGTCAGTAGCGAAAGCTTCCTCGGACCCATGGGCGACATCTGTCCGTTGTTATACAACAACAAAACACAACTCGCAATGAGGTATATTAAAAAAAGGGTAAAAACGTTTTTTTTGAAAATTTGCACGCACCACCGGTTCGGGGCCCTAAAACCGGTCGTACACAAAATAGTGTACCACCGGTTCCAGGGCAAAGAACCAGTGGTGCTGGGGCCTCAAGCCCGAGTGGACTGAGGCCCCAACACCACCGGTTCTGTGGCCTTGGAACCGGTGGTGCGTGGCGAAAACGGCCGTAACCTTACCTTTTCCGGCGACATCGACTTCTTCTCCGGCGACTGAAGCTCCTTTTTCTGGCAACATTTCATCATCGCCTTTCTCCGGCGACATCAACTCCTCCATGCTAATCCCTAGTTCCGGGTGCGTTATGATCGATTTTGTGTTTTTCTTTAAAATGAGGTTGAATGTTCTTGATAGTAGTTTGAAGTTTGAAGTTGATTTTTAAGATTTTCAGAAAACAAGACTCTTTTGATGGTAAATTTACTAAAGAATACGGTTTATTTGGATATAGATAGCGAAATAGGTTATTGTGTGAATTGGTTATACTTATGATACATTTAGTAGTTTTCTTTTACTTTAATAATAATTAGGTAATTAATTGGAACAACGAGTGTAATTTGATCAGAAAAAAGTCAAACTAATATCAAATGAAGTTTTTGGATATATTTAAACCGCATTTGGATGTATATAACCAAACCCTTTTTAAATTTGACTATGAATTTTGGTCGGAGTTTTCGTGTTCACCAATAATTTGTCTAAAATTCCACGTCTTCTTACTCTTCAGAAATCACATTTTCTGGCTCTCCACTTAGAAAATCAGTTTTATTCTTTGTATTCAGCCTAAAATTATTTATGTCATTAAGCAAATCCTGTCTGGGTTATTCACTTTGCCGATTTAAGCCGTGGCTAATAAAATAACAGAATTACAATAATCCATAAAACTGTACATCTATATCAACGTGTGAAGTTAGCACCTCTGTTGAACCTGTAAAATAACAAAATTACAATGATTCATAAAAATACATTATTATCTTTTGTCAATTGCAAAGTTTGTATATATACTAACTAGACACTGCGAATTTCATGTAATATCTTAAGGATGGTCGAGGAATGATGAGAGCCAGTGAACAACGGGATTCAAATCAAAGATCGAAAATTTCATCCCAAGACTCTGGCTTAAACTGGATCAAATTAGTGATGGTCGGATGATTCAACCAGCAGAAGGGAAGAAGGAACTTCTTTGATTAAGAAGAATCTGCAGAAATGAGAAAAACCGATAGAATCTATTAAAAGAAATATATATTATGGTTAGCTACAAACAGAACCAGGACACAAATAAACAAGAACACGGTGCATTTTCCATGCTTTCACCAGTTAGAATTATTGAAACCCCGCATAACTTCTTATAGCAATCAACTCTACTTGATGCAGACCCACTAGTACCTAGCTTGTTACTATCGGAAAACTTGTTTGTGGCAGCTTCAATTATACTGAAATTAAATTGCAATGAATCCGCATATAGAATTTCTTTACCAGCTCTTTTAGACATTTCGTCGAATGTCTTATCTTAGCTACAAACTTAATTTTAGCATTAGCGAGGTTCATTAACTAAGCATGTTCCGCTTACAGATTTCAATACATGTTCATTGTCGCAAAATCCAGATTTCATAAGTAACCATAAGACACAATGGAAAGTTGTTGATTCTTTAATCAAAAGACACTAACAGAATATAATATTCAAGACCATATAGAATTTCTTTACCAGCTTCAATAGTTTCTTATTTTGAAACGAATTAGATTGTTCAAGACAATATCATCATCCGCTGTATTCCTTCGCTGCATTCACTGCTACCTTGGAGAGCAACTAGACTTTCAACATAGAGGAAACAATCAAATGCTATAAACTCTTTACTAAGATGGTTCGCCGGATTTGTCTTCAAACACGTGTCAAAATTCCTGAATGTTTTGGTAGCAGGATCATATAGCACCAATTCATGGTCGTCGTCTTTCATAAACATCTCACCATTTTTCCAAAATGATAAAAAGTTCTTGGCACACATATTCTCCACACTAACTCGTTGTCTCGTCCAAGAAGTTTTATCATCAAGATCTTTGATTTTCCATATGTCCACACAACCATTTGTGTGTTTTAAACTAGCAACCACGCCTAGACATTCACGAGAAGAATAAAATCGACAATCATATTCTTCAAATCCGGTGCTTGTGACCTTAAATGTCTCATTAGTCATATCGAAAGAGAGGATGTAACATTGTTCATCAGCATCAACATCGCTTTTCCAATGACAACTTCCATTCCAATTTTGGAACTTAGCATCAACTGTATTCAAAATTTCATTTGTACCATAGGAAAGTATTTTCCACTTCTCGCTACGCAGTGAATACAGTTCTACGCTATGATTACTCACCATCTCATCTCCATCTCCAATAATTTCTGTATCGCACACATATTGGACAATCTTAAATTCTTTTGTTTTACTATCACAGCCAAAACCTACGCCAATATAATATCTGTTTTTCGGTCGATCAATAAGCTTAAATTCTTGAGTGGCCGGATTCCACAGAGCTAACTTCTCATAACAGGTTAAACAAAACACACCCATACATTCACCTTGAATATACCAGCTGTTTGTTTCGGAAGGAAATGGGAGCAAAATGTTCTCTTTTGCTTTCATTTTCATATTATTTTCTTCAAATTTTATAAAATAATAAAAAAATGTAAATGGCCCTGCATCAGTTTCATAAAAAATATTTTTACGAAGATAAAAAATATTCGAATTATCAAAATTGTCTCCATCTAGAGCCTTTTGCTTAAGATAATGAGATCTAATGAAGATCGGATTCCGAAATCTGACAAACCATAATTTAGAAACACACCTAAAACGAATGAGTGATTTCACAGGAAGTCTTAGCTGGATCTCGATGATTAAATCTTCCGGCAATTCCTCAATCTCCATTTGTGTTTTGTCAGCTTTATGATTTTGTAATAAAGTCGCATCTTTCATCTAGATTTATAGAAGAAGAAACCTATAAAGGAATAAACTAGTTTTCTATTAATAATTAATGTTTGTTACAAATTAATTATGACCTTTGAATGATATTAATATTATTTATAGGTAAAGTGTCTGTGAAACCTCAAATTTTATATATCTCTCAAAATACCTCTTTATTTTCCTTTGAATAGAAAAGAAATGAAACCTCAAATTTTATATATCTCTCAAAATACCTCTTTATTTTCCTTTGAATAGAAAAGAAATATTTAAGACATTCTAAAATATCATCTTCTTTGAAATTATAAATCACATTACATGCTACTTTTGATTGGCCGACTGACTAATAAATGAAATATATATATATATATATATATATATATATATATATATATATATATACCACCAACAAAATAACAGAATTAATAACAAACTAGTTTTCATTTTTATTTTTAAATAAGCTCAAACTTTTTATGAATTTTAGAGGAAATATTTATTTCTTTTTTTTAAAATTTTAAAAACTCTAAATATATATTTACAAATTTATAAGATAACTGAGGAGTGGTATAAAATAAAATTTAAGACTTTGATACGGTAGTTTCTGCTATAATATAAATAATATATCTAATTTGAACCTTAAAAATAGGTAATGGGTCGGGTCGGATCCGATTCGGATTGACCCATTTCGGGCTGTTTATTTTTTACTTCAATCTTAATCCGATCACATTCGCTGTAGGTTTAATATTTTTGAATCCGAACCCGATCTGTATATATATCAGCGAATCAGTCCGACCCGATCTGTAAACACTAATTTTACTATGTTCGTTTAGATACGAACCGATCCGAACCCATTCAAACTTGACTTTATTTTGAACTTAAACAAAAATGAAGATATACAATTTTAAAATCAAAACAATCACGAATAAATAAATAATTTTATATTATTAAAATAAACAAATATAAATTTTTAACAAAACAAACAATTTAAAAATTGGAAGTTAAATGATAAAGGCTAATGGTAATTTATAATAAAATGAATCAATAACTATAAAAATTTAAATACTTAATTTTGGGGAGAAAATTTAATTAGTGAGCAAATTATTGAAAATAATATTTTATATATATATATTTATTTTTTTATTTTTTATACTTCATTTATATTGGATAAAATAAATATTCATATCCGGCCCGACTTTTATATGGGTCATAATTTTCATAAACTGGCCTTACCATAATATGTCTCATTACAATAATATAAGTATGGCTAACATCTTATAAATTAAATTTTAACTTCAGTTAGAGGTTAGATTTTAACACTACGTTGTTCAATTTGAAGCAATGAAGAGTTTTTATTTGAATAAGTATATTTGAATAAAATATAAGTAATGAAACCTTATGATATAAGTATATTTGAATAAAAAAAATAAGTTTCTTTGATGATGTTCAGTTTGAAGGAGACTTTAAGAACATATATTTGTTTTGAACAAGAATCCATATAAATTTATGAAGGTTCTAACAAATATAAGTAGGTTATGAAGCCAACGTATCAACGGTGATCCAAGATGATGAATAAATACTCATGTATCATGTGATATGGTTTCAATATTAGTTATTTGAGTCATATTAGAGCATGCAGATACTAAATATGACATTTTTCTTCGACATAGGAAACAAAAAAAAAATCACGAATATCAAACTATACCTCCTAAATAATTCGTTGTGTTTTTGTGAAGCAATGAAGGGTTCTTATTCTCAGTTATTGATCAATACTATGAAAATGAAAATTATTTATCAATACAAGATAACGGAGTTTGAAGCTTGATTAACTTCATCTAAAAAACTCAAACATCATCAAGTGTAATGTAGGTAGACGTAAAGCACGACTTGTGATAGAAGGTTACACTCCAAGTGAAATGATTGACTTTAAAGAGACTTTCTCATCGGTTTTATCAAATAATGTAGGGTAATCGTAACATTAGCTGAACAGTCTAACCTAGTGATTTATCAAATGAATGTAAAGACCATTTTTCTTAATTGTGACACTGAAGAAACAATCTGTATTGTGCATCATAAGAACTTTGTATCTGGTGATTCAAAATCAATGGTAAATAAACTTAAGAATCCATTTATAGGGGTGAATAAGCTTCTCGAAAATGGTACCATAAATTTTTTGAGGTAATAATCTCCTTTGGGTGTGAGATTAACTTGGTTAGAGAATATGTGTATTGAAATTCTGGTGGGAGTATGTTCATATTTTTAGTGCACCCATTATATATCTATTGCAAAATTCGATAAATTAAATTTAACCCAACGTCCAAATATAAACTTTGAGATTGAAGAAATACAAAAGACTACATATGATTTAGTAGTCTAGAGTGTGGTATATGCTCAAGTTTTTATAAGTTCGAACATTGTCTTTATTATTAGGTTGTTAGACAAGTACATATGTAATACAATGATCAACTATTGTAAAGTGTTTGAAAGTATAAAACGTTAGATAATCTAAAGATCATTTGGTACATATATTTTGGTAGGCTATATGAACATATTTGGTACTACTTAGAGTATCAAATTCCTATTAGTTTGAGGTGCAATATTATGAAAAAATATAAAGAAACACTTGTTGCATCATCTGCTATGCCGATGTAACTTTTTGCATGTTTTAAGGCATCCAACCATGCATTGTAGAAGAGATAGAGAGACCATTAAGGATATAAATGATGATAATTCTACATTTAATTAGTAGGAGTTTGGCTAAGTTCAATCATATAAATATCTAATTTTGTCTTCTTGAAAAAAGAACAGATAATCGTCAAATCAATATAGAGCACGCCCGTACAAACTCTAAGGTAGTAGATCATCTTACAAAAACAATACTACCAATAGTTTTCAGGAGCATACTATCATGATGGGTGTCTTTGTTTAAAATATCGTTATTTTCAGTGAGAGTTTTACGATAGGTCCCAATATATATTTTTGCTTGGTTGTATACTTTTTAGTTTAATTGGATATATATATATATATATATATATATATATATATATATATATGCTCATTTATGTTTCATTAACTTCTTCTTCTGATTAAGTAAAAATCCACTTAAGTAGGACAAATGAAGAATGAATATGTGATATTACTATTCATATTATTCTTATTTTGAACATCATTATAGATCCATGTAACTGATTAATAATGATAATATAATTATGCTTGCGGGTGTTTACGTACATTTACATGGAAGTGGTCTTTGGTACTTTATCGTTCATCGCCATGCACAAGATTGTTCAATTTATTTATCAATAATCATAGTAATTTCATAAGTAAATGCATCCTTTGGCAGCATAAGATTATCCAAGTAGGATATCGATGAAAATTTATCGATTATGATGGATCATTATATGTTTGATAATGCATTGCTTATTGTTGATAAACGATTCAATTAATAAGTAATCGGATAAATAAAATAAATAATAATTGAGTATTAGATGAAAACAATTTATGGAGGTAATTATGCAGATAGTATATCAAACTTAAGTTTGTGAAAGATCAAACCTGATTGTTGGCAGTCAACTCTAATTATCCCTCCTAGTCAATTGTGTTTTAATTTCTTTTATCTTCATTTCCAAGTTTCACAATTCGCTATAGTATGTTGTAGTAGTCTCTACATGGGACCATAATTTATATTAGACTATAAATCCATAAATCCAAATAGTATCCATATTTTAAATATATAATACTTAATATATATATCAAAAATGATAGCCGGTTGGTGGAGTAAGCGGGGCTTGTGACCAAATGTTATGAGTTTGATTCCCTATACAAATGCTTTTTCAGCTTAGCATGTTACTTTGTATGGTTTACACGGTGCCCACTCACCTTATGTGAGTAGAAGCTTAATGTTATAAATATTAATTATTTTAATGAATCATATTAGTAACAATACATTTGAAACATTTTTGATTTGGTGATATTTCAAATCTAATTATTATTATTTTTAAATTTTAATTAGTTTGAGTTATTTTTAAAAATTAAAAAATATTTTAAGTAAAAGAAATTGTTAAATTTCTTCTAATGACCTTATCACATAGAATAAACAGATGGTAATTTTTATTTGCCGCCAAACATCTTCAAAACAAATAGCTACATAAATTAAAATATTATCACAATCACCATGGTAAATACTAATATATTTATGTTAGTTTACAGTAAAAAAAAACATGTTTAATATTACAACTAGTTCATTAATTGTCCAGGATATTCCAATTTTTTAAAAAACAATTGACCGACAAAATTTTTTATTATTGAGACAGGTTATATATATATATATATAAATACATGTTATTAAGTCTAATTTGTTGCACGGTACATGAACCAAACAAAAGTCGTAACGATTAATCTAGTTTGGATTTCATTAACTTTATTTAACTACATTAAAATTTCTTACAATGTGTCTGTTTTTTCTTCTGTCTGCATGTTGATTGCATGCTGATTTGGGTCTCGATTTCTTTGTGCACGATGTTCTGGTGCTACCATCCTCTTATTGAAGGATGATTTGGGTTGTGTGAGATTGATTGAAGGCATTGGATGATTGGTCGAGAATACAGGTTTGAGAAGATCGTGGTAAAGAAGGTTGGTGGCTGGCTATGGTTTGATTTTCTGGGTTCTTGCTATGACTTTTGTCTGTCTGTTGAAGAATCATAGTGTTTGAGCGAAAGACATGTCTAGACTTTCAAATTAGGACTTTTGGACTTTTAGCCTCGTGTTGAATTGCAATGTGTAAATATTCTTTGTTTCCTAATAAATGGTGAGACGGGTTCAAAGCCCATCAATTAAAAAAAAAACTACATTAAAATTTTCATTATTAAATTGGCTTTGCTGAAAATGGTAATACAAGAGAGGGAGAGTTTTTCAAAGACACACGGTTTCATTAAACTGGAGGAGCATCTTAAAATAAAATAAATTTATTTACCATATTAATATATATATATATATATATATATATATAGATAGTAGAAAGTAATTTGGTAATATCTATATATATATAGAAACAAATGGGGTTTTTCCGAATCCATCAAGGTTTGGATTCCGGTTACCCCGAGACTCCAATGGATTAAAACCCAATGAGTTGGTGGTTTATACGGAGGTGCTGAATTGGGGATTGAGATTCCCCCTTGACCCGAAAGTCGTCCGGTATTTCAGCTTAATCAAACTATGTCCGAACCAGATGATGCTGAACGCATGGTTTACATTGTTAGCCACTATAATGGTGTCTAAGCTATCAAAGATCCTAATTCCGATAGAACAATTTGCTACGGTGGCAGGGCTAAGTAAAAATCACCACATTCCTTTCTACCAGTATAATGTACCCAACAGCCAAAAAGTGGTGATTGACTTATTGGAGTCCGAGAAGCGGTGGAAAACACAATTGATGTTCATAAGTGGGGCTTGGGAGAACGGAAATAAGATTAAATCTACAGAGAACCCAAGCCAGCTAACTAACCGATGGACCACTTCGGGTAAGTATATCAAACTTCACATTTTTATTAATAATTTTGTAATTTCTTATCTTTCTCATTTCGAATCTAACTTGTAATTTTGGTAGTCTTTTCCAAGATGTTCTCCGAACACTTGGAACAAGGTAGGAAAAACTTGAAGAAGTTGAATGAGTGGGCTGACGAACACTAGGGTTTTGGAGTTCCACAAAGCTTTCACTTCGGGCAACCTAGTTTGGAGTCACCCGTGAAATATTACAGGAAAAAGAGAGGTGAGTTGGGAGAAGCTGACTACTCCTCCTCCTTCGCATGTTATACTTGATAAGGGAGTAATTCGCCAATCTTAATAGAGAATGAGTCAATTGTAAATAAAGGAAGAAGAATACAACGATTATTGTGTTTATTGTTTATTAGAGGGTAATTTGTAAACAAAATATTTTGTAAAGGACCAAAGGAGAAATAAAACAACACCACCAAAGGAATAAATGGGCCCACCCTTCCCCACTATAAAAGGGGGCTCATTATTCTTGGTAGGTGGGATATTCTTTTGGAATATAATATTCTCGTTCTACTTTCTATCTCTAGAAGATTGAGCTTTAGTCACATCAGGTTCAAAGTCCAATATTCTTCTTTCTCGTCATTTATTCTCTCATCATTGGCGTCGTCTGTGGGAATCTGTGATACCAAAAAGGAATCTTTTTTTTTAAATCGCAATCTGATCTTAAAGAATGAATGTCGAAGCAATCGGAGAGAGGGTCGGGAGAGTAGTTTCCCGAGCCGTTTCGTTGTCTGAAGGCGAGGAGGCTCCAGGACAGGACTACTACGCGCAGGGTCGGGACAAACGGTCGACCCTTATCATTACCAGGAGACAACTGCTGGAAGACATAGCAAAGCTAAACACCGAAAAGGATCGGGCGCTGGATGATAAAAGAGTTCGGGAAAGCAAAGGGAAAGAACCGGTCATAGACGACCGCGGTAAAGGCTACCCGACTGTTGGCCATCGTATCGATGCCCGACCTGTTAGAATCGAGAGTCTCGCCCGGAGGACAGACAGAATGGATGAGCCGAATAATACCCGAAAGATAACTGGGGGATCTCTACTGATTATACTTTAGATGATTCGTCGGGAAGGGAGTACCAACGTAAGGAAAGACTAAACAAGCGCGCGCAGAAAAGCAAGACCCGACGAGATAGGGCACCACGTTCTGACTCGCCTAAATACAAGAAGGGCAGCTCCGAGAAAAGGATGCATGTGTCTTTCGAAAAAGAAATGCACACCGGCCTGAGAGAGGAGAGGGTAGCTCTGCCTCAAGTCCCGTGGCATCCATCAAGCAGCCAGAACCAGGGATACCGGGTCAGTAACCAATTCATCAGCCCAGGAGAAGAAGTTCTATATGGGACTCAGACCGAGGGGCTTGGGGATGGAGTGTTCGGATTCGGAATGAATTGGAGAGCTTCACCGTTGTCCGACGAAATATTATCG
Organism: Limnanthes douglasii subsp. nivea; assembly: GCA_036936605.1. Lineage (NCBI taxonomy): Eukaryota > Viridiplantae > Streptophyta > Magnoliopsida > Brassicales > Limnanthaceae > Limnanthes > Limnanthes douglasii. Next base: position 402,320,252 of record JAUPFV010000001.1, read on the forward strand.
AGACATCTCCCAAAGATGTTCGATATTTCCAAAATGGAGAAGTACGACGGGAAGAGGGACCCAGATAATTACTTGGAAGCTTTCAAGAACTTTATGTTGAGCTTCCATAACGACGATAAGCTATTGTGTTGGGCATTTTCGATAACCTTCAGGGACCGGACGTCAAAGTGGTATAATTGGTTACCACAGGGTTGTATTAAAAACTTCGGGATGTTCTGGACGATGTTCCGTTTGCACTTTGTCGGGAGCAAGAGTTTCCGAGCCAACGGAGACACAATCATGAACTGTAAGTAGAGGTTGGGAGAGAGCCGCAATGATTACACTAGTCGTTTTATTGATGCTAAGACCGACCTGGATCATTGCGAAGAACACGTAGCACTAACTGCTTACCGCTTAGGGTTGTTGCCCGGACCGATGAAGCAAGTGGTCATGAAAAAGCAAGCTTTTACTTTTTCCGCCCTTCTGGCTCAGGTGGAGAAGCAGATACTGATCGAATAAACCGAGGCGTCTGAATTGGCTGCACAAATTCAGCAGAGCGCGCAAGCGTCGGTCGTTATAAAGCAAGGGACTCTATCTCACTATGCTCAACAAGTCCAGCCAGTCAGCGCGGTACCGCCGACCCAATCCTTACCGATCAAGCCTCTGGCTCCCAAGAGCCTAAAAGCGAGACAGGCGAACCAAGTAGTTTCGCGACTAATGTCTAATAAGTGGACCCGACCTGCTTACTTCACTGACTTGACAAAATGCGTGTCTTCGATCTATGAAAAAACTAAGAAAAGCGGGATATATCGGAGGTCGTTCCCCATTCCAATGCTTCGGGAGCACAGGAACAATCGGTATTGTCGTTACCATGAATACGTGGGACACGATACTAAGGATTGCATTGCCCTAAAAAAGGAGATACAAATGTTGATAGAGCACGGAAACCTTCTTGAGTACGTGAAAAAGAAAGCGCAACAAAGCACTGCTTCGAAAGAAATCGTGACGATACGAAAGCCCGAGGCAACCATAGAGTCCAATGACGAAGCACGCATAGAGCATATTTATAAAAAAACGGTTTGTCGTCGTCCATCCCGAAATAACTACCATTTTGGAGCCATTGGTGAAGGAAAAAGCACGTGGTCGTCCACCTAGCAAACGTAAGTTGTCTATTACCGCTGATGATACATCTACTAAACGCGACAAAAACGGGCACGAGTATATGCTCGAATCGGAAAATGCTAGTACGCCATCCTTAATTGGAGACTCAAACTTCCGACCGCAACCTCAAGTAAAGGGAAAAAATGTTGGGGCCTACACGTGGTTCGGAAAGATCCCCCGCTCGTACGAAAGGTAGCGTTATTCTAACACAAGCAAGTGGGACGATGCTTTGTAATGAAATGGTGGGTTGTAGGTCAAGCTCTACGATGCCGGTCAAGGAACGTTTTTTAGACCCCAAAGGATACTTAGACCAATTCTCCATCTATATTTGACCTTTCGTAGAGTCCATTAGCGACGTTAAATCTGATGGCCATTACGGGTACCGCTCGATAGCTTATGCCTTGAATGGGCAACAAGATGGGTGAAGGGGAGCATGTGAAATGTTCTAGTGATGTAGGTACTAAAGACCATTGGATGTCCATGCCCGAGATGGGAGTGGCAGTTGCATCTGCGTTTAACTGCATACTCCATTTTGTTGGCCGAAGACAAAGGATCTTCGACACTAGCATCTGTAAAATGTGACCCTAGTTGATAACATCTAACAATACGATTTTTCCAAAGCAACTTAGATTGAATGAGTCTTTACTCACGCATTCGTAAAATACTAGGGGGCTACTGATAAGGGAGAAAGATATGATTAGACCTTGTTACGATTTATTTGTAATTATAAGAACCTAATTTGTAATAAGAGAAGTAGGGGAATAAGGAGATAAATATGCAATTAATAAGGACTATTTGTATAAAATGGACCCACCACTGTCACTATATAAAGAGAGTTCCCTTTGGAGGATAGGGAGGTATATCTTTAATATGAATATGACCCTGACACCCTTCTCTCTAATCCTCTCTTTCTCTCTCTTACGTGTAATACCTTTCAAGTAACAAAATCAACAAATCTAGGCTCTCAATATTTCTAGAACCATGAATAATGAGACCCCGTTATAATGAGAACTCATTTGGATATAATAGGACCCAGATATTTTATTGAAATACCCTTGATATAAAAGCTCTTTTTCAGGCAACTCTCTCTTTTCTCTCTTCTCTAACCTAAAACCTCTCCAATTCTTCGATCCAACAAATGTGACTTAAATCCAATGTTGCAAACACTTTAAGGTATGTAATCTCTACTGTTTGGTTTAATTTTTTTAGAATTTAGTTTTGTATTTTTAGTGATATTTAGAGTTTCAGTTTCAGCAAAAAAACTCTAATTTTCCTATAATTCTTGTTGTTATTTGGAAATATACGTATAAGTATATGATTAGTTAGGTGTTTATCTACGTCATTGTATGTTTTTTGTTGATTTCGTGTAGTTTTAAAGGATATAAAGTAGATGGGTATAGTTTCTGTTATGAGCAATTTCGCGAGAACTAGGTGCCCAGTTTTGGCGTAATTGCGAACCCAGTTTTCACAAATTCGCTAAAACTGGGAACCCAGTTCTTGCGGTTTGGATAGATTTATTTGGCCAAATTGCGAAGTATGTGGTCGTGATTTTTCCAAATGTGGGCTTATTCATTTTAGGATTTGGCTTGTTTAATGAAATAAGATATAATAGACCTTATTTTACTTTTTCTTTATATTTTCAGCATGTCTTATAGAGAGCTCACTCTTGTTAGTGGATTGGACTCTGATGGTACGGAGACCAAGTAACGTGATCCTACTTGTCGATCAGTTAGACATCAGCGACGTGTTGATCTTCATGCGCATGTGGTTTCCCGCAGACTTGGGTCGTTGGATCAACAATTCCAGAAAGTCAATCCTTATGTGCTGGGGATTTATTCGGTGATGAATGACTACAAACTTCACGAGGCATAAAACATCTTCAAAGGAGAGGTAAGTTACGATTGGTTTAACATTTACTAAATGCTTTCGTATCTATTATTTAATTTACTTAAACATTGTGTAGGATCATTGATCCTTACTCTGCCACCCGATGTATGGTACCTATCATGCATTGGATTCTACTAGTAAGATTAAGGTAATGGAGCAGGTTATGACTTCTTGTTTTGCTCTCCTTATTAACGGTTTCACGCGTTGGTCTACCAACATGCACTTTGTTGAAGCGTCCGTTGAGAGGTGGCATATGAAGACCAATAGCTTGCACTTCTCGTTCGGTGAGATGACAGTCAAATTAGACGATGTTCACGCCATCACTGGTCTTCCGGTTATAGGTGAGGGTTTTGACCTTCAGATTGATCCTAGTGATGGTTAGCGTCTAGCTTGGTATTCAAGTGCACTAGGTATACCTTGCGATGTTCTTAAGAGGGAGCTAGAGAATAACAAGGCTGGTAGTGGTAGATTAGTGTGATTAAAAATTTTACGTGAGGTTTACATCTAGGATTTCTTGATGGACAATGTTATTTTTGATGATATGGTCAAGTGCGTCACGATGGGTTATTTTCTCTGCATGCTAGATTGTTGTGTTATGACCAACAAGACGGGGAACAATATATCTCTGGATTTCTTGCAGTTTGTAGAGCACTATAGGTCATCGGTTTGGTATAAATAGGGCCAGTTTGCTTTATATTAGTTGTATCGCTAGCTAGGCCGATCGTCCTTACACGGCACGTTGGAGTTTACTGGTTTCGTTCTTTTTTTTGATACGTGAATCTATGATCACTTTCCTTCCTTTATGACTACGGTCAACAGTCTCTATCAGATTTCTTTACCGACTATGTGTAGGTACGCACCACCACATTTTCATACAGATGATGAGACTCGTATCAACAACTACCATACATTGTCTTCATTGAGGGAGCATAATGTAAGTTCGATGCTTATATATTTATTTGTTGATTAATATTTATTTCAATAACGTATGTAGTTTATTGTTTACAATGTAGGTGTGGTTCATGCCATATAAGCATATACGAGACCATTTCCTTTTTAGTGATGTGGCTTGGATAAACCACTCGCTGAAGGCATGGGACATAATTGATGCTTATTATCCAATATGCGTAGCTCGACAGTTTGGGAATATTCAGAATATACCACCAGGCTTACGACCGACTACCGTTTGACTATGGACAAATGCCTCTTCTTCTACTTTTAGTCTAGCGGCTCGTGAGTGACCATCCAAGTGTAAAAACGATTGGTGGTTGTGTTTCCCGTTTACCATTATCAATTTCCAATAATCGGATAGCTCGAAGACTGATTTTCTCCTTAACAAGAATAGACACCCATATTTTTTGCAATGAACATTCTCGGCGCTTCTTAACATACCCTAAGGTTTTATATACTTTTGCGTAATCGGTCATCGATAATGGCGGTCGGACAGGTTCCTAAAAATGGCGTGTACTGATTATATCGAAACATACTTAATTTTAACTAAACAAAATTATACTTGTAATTGAATAAAATTGCGCATACTTATGCATGTAACTAAACCATATCTCGCAAACCGGACACTCAATTTGTTCTCGAATAAATAATATAGGCTACCACTAATTTTTCAAAATCGCAAACATGGTTCTCATGATATTGACAAATCCGCGAAGGTATTGTTCGCGATTTTGTCAAAATTACGAGAACTCTATTTGCGATTCTAACATGAAAAATATGCAAATTCGCGAGCTTTGGGTACACAATTCATCCACTTTATTGTGCAACGTGTGCGATATTCGCACTAAAATTTTAAACATTACGAAAATACCTCAACTTGGGTTTCAAGATGGTCCGTCAAAGGCTCATCCACCTCTCATGCAAAATCATCTATATTGCAACTAAACTCGTCATTCAAATCACTCAAATCCATGCATTTTCATGTTTTTTGGGATGTTATGTTAGTTAGAGCGAGAAAGTTAGTTGGAGAAGAATAATAAAAAAATTATTTTAGTTGAAAATTGGGTTTTATATAAAATAGGGTAACATGGTCATTTCCCATAAACTGGAAAAAAGTTTCATTTTAGGGTCTCATTAGAGCCAAAAAGGGTCTCAAGATTGATGAGGAAGAATAAAAGACATGGTGAAATTGTAAAGAAGAAGTTTGTTAAGGAGAAAATTGTAAAGAAGAAGTTTGTTAATGAGAAGTTTGTTAAGGAGAAGTTTGTTAAAGAGAGAATTACAAAGAAGAAGTATGATAGGAGAGAATTGTAAAGAAGAAATTGTATTAGGGGAAAATTGTATAGATTACTAAAGAATTAGCCATTGTGAGAAGATGAAAAGATATAGGGACCAAAAATGTAATAAACGGGAGTTAAAGCGTGTGGGGCCCACAATTGTACTATAAAAGGACCACACACGCTTCACAGATCCTGAGAATGATATAATACTACTTTCTCTCTCTACTTAAGCTGATTACTACTTTCTCTCTCTAAAAAGACTCTCTAGCTAAGTTCTTAAACCTATTTTGGCACTGAAAGATCTTCGTAACACAAAATCACCCCTGAGAATTCATAAAACTCTTCAGTGGCGCCGTCTGTGGGAATCAAATATTGTTCTAACGACAATCGCTTCCTGGAAATTATTCCTAATCCGAGGGAAATTATGGAAGAGCAAGGGGACGATTTTGTTAACAACTGCGAGGAAATTTGGTAGGTGACGATTATCGGAATGACATGGAATACGAAGCTCATGGGGGCCAGCGCGTCAGATACACCTTTGATGACTCATATCTATTGGCTCGAAGGAACGAATTGTTGCTGGAGATCGAAAGATTAAAGGTGGAAAAGGAAACTGTTCAGGCAAATCTTCGCTCCGAGGTGAGAAGGGAGCCAGACAGTGGGAAAGAGGAGCGCGAAACCGATTTTCGTCCGAACACCAAGGATGACAGATATAGAGGATATGAACGACGATCTACGAGGAGGAAAGAGAAACGACATCTGGATTCACCTGACTCAAGCGATTATTCTCGTTACACCTTGTCAGATTCGACTCATAGGAAAAATCACAGAAAGAAAAGACATAGTCGTGGATACACAGATCACCGCAGGGGAAGGAGTTCGGAGAGGAAGTCTCTGAGGAGGAAGAGTTATCATACCCGAGTTAATGAACGGGGTTATGACGAAACAAAATTTCCTACTGGAAACCAGAATGTTGGCCAGCAAAATTCGGAGTGGCAGTATCAATACACCTTACCATCCGAGGAGGGATTGTATTTTCCGAGCAACGAAAACTTGAGAGCCAATATTTATCGGACGGTTCATAATTGGAGGGATTCCCCTTTGTCCCCGGAAATATTGGTGGGCAATCTCCCAAAGCATTTCGATATCTCGAAGTTAGAAAAGTTCGATGGAACACAAGACCCTGATAACCACATCGAGCAATTCAAAAACTTCATGATTAATTTCGACGACGATGATAAATTGTTGTGCAGAGTGTTTTCTCAGACCTTCAAGGGGGTAGCTTCCAAGTGGTATAATAGGCTTCCGCAGGGCTCGATAAAGAATTTTGATATCTTCTGGAATATATTCAGACAACACTTTGCGGGGAGCAAAAAGTTCAGAGCTAACGGAGATACGATAATCTATTGCAGACAAAAGTATGGGGAAAGCTTGAAGAATTATACCAATCGATTCGTCAAAACGAAAACTGATATGAAATATTGTAAAGACTCAGTGGCACTTGCAGCTTTCTGGATGGGCCTACTCCCCGGACTATTAAAGGATACAGTGGCGGAGAGTCATGCCATGACCTTCAGAGCTTTGTTGGATCAGGTTAAGAAGAGAATCCTGGTGGAGGAGACTCAGGCATCTGAGAAAGGATCCGGTGACCAATTGGATCAGAACCAGTTTCAGAGATCTGAGTCTAGTAACCAAGGGCCTTGTACCAATGTTCAGGCCAAAAGTACGGGTCAGTATCCGCCGAGACAGAAAACAAACCCATAATATTATGGCAACAAGCAAAATTACAATCAAGGGGCCAGACCAATGTCGAATAAGTGGGTTCGACCGGACTACTTTGCGGAGTTAACGGAAAATGTTACTGCTATATTTGATAAGGCGAGGTCCACAGTGTCATTCAGGAAACCTTTTCCTATTCAGACCCTGAGGGAAAGTAGAAGTGTTAACAAGTATTGTAAGTATCACGAAGATATTAGGCACGACACCAAGGACTGCATAGCCTTGATTAAAGAAGTGGAAGCTTTGATCGAAAATAGAATGTTGTTAGAATTTGTCAAAAAGCACTCTCAGAAAAATGTTGTGGTAAAGGCTGTTCCAAAAAACACTGATACAGCAATGGTGATTTCCGAGGAGGTTGATGTCTTTGATATTGAGCAAGAGTATCTGTATCCTAATGAGGACAGGAACAATATAAATATGGTGGAAGAAGTTATTCTGAGGGGGAAGGTGAACAACCTATGTGCTTTCTTTGAGTCGCTGACAATCTTTGGAGGGGATACCATCGCAGGGAATTCCAATAGCTCGCGGAAGAGGCACATGGTCAATCTGACTACCCAGATTGAGGCAGGGGTGTTAGCACAAATGCACCGATTACCCTCCCCCATCATATGTTTCGATAATGATGATATGCGAAATGTCGCGGGCCCACACGAAGATGCGGTGGTGATTGCCGCGGGTATTGGTGGAGATCAAGTTCAGAAGATACTTGTTGATACAGGAAGTTCAGCGAATATCTTGTTTTTGAGCACTTATAGGAGAATTTCTGACCCACCAGTTATACGACGTTCCGACAGAACCATAGTGGGGTTTACTAGTGCCATCGCAGTGATGGTTGGAGAATTTCAGTGTGTGGTCGAGTTAAGGTTAGGATATAGATCTGATTAACAAGACAAAAAATAGGGTTAGGATTTTATTGATTAGAATAATACGTCTTACAAATAACTCTATCTATAAATATATAAAATAATAGTCCAATAAGCTAACACGCCTAAACAGTAATTGACTATATTATTAATATTATCCGCCAAACTCACAATGCAATATTAATAAGTATTGAGAGTTTGTCACAAAAAAAAAAGATATCGAGTGAGCCTTCGTGAATATGTTAAAAATATTCAAAGCTGATTAAACAAATGAAAAACGAGATGGTCTTGAGCTGAAGATGATAATGAGTAAAAAGACAATTAATTTCAATATGTTTTATTGATTAATGAAACAATGATCTCTTGAGAATCTACATGATACTTTTGTTGTCATAATGTAAAGAAGTGAGTTGCATAATGTTTACCCTCATATCTGTCAGAAGTCACCATTGATATGTTGTTAGGTTTAATTTTTTGATTGAATCAAGTTTTTATATTTACTAAAGTTTTTTTTTATTTAATCGGCTATCTTATTTAATCGTTCTTCCTATATTATTTGGATTTCATATTAATTGATATTTCTATTTAATTATATTTTCTCTTTATTTGATTTCCTACTTATTAGTTTTCCTATTTTATGATTAAATTATTATTATAACTGTTGATTGATACGATTTAATCTAAAGCATCTGCTGGAATCAAGGTTCTCTCCAAGTCTATAAATAAAAAAATACACACAAAGCTATGGTTTATAACTTGATCAATATTATTAGTGACTTGTGAGACAACTTTGCTCAGTGGCAACATGAGAGGGATCATGAGGCAAGGCAACGTTTTGATCAAATTGCCAAAACCCTCCGGTTCTTGAGCGTGAAGGTCCTCACAGGGGGGTATTGTTGGACAATATGTTCTATTGGAGAACGGCGAGGAAAACCTCACACATAAAAGTAAGATTCGTGCTCATAGAGGCGAATGCACCGGCGAGAGAAAAAGAAATAAACAAAGGAAAAAAATAGCAACATATTCTCATCAGGACGATTTATCCACTAATGGAGCGCCTGGGGAAAATGGAATAATTGAGGCCTCTGAATATGACCAGGTAAGACCTACTACGACTGTGTATGTTTTGCAGAAATCCCTCTTCATGAAGAGCATCCTCGAGAGGAAACTTCTAAAGAAATTCAACCCACATAAGATAGATTCGTATGAGAGGTTAGGAGACCCCGAGTACCACCTCAAGCAATGGAACATTATGATGGAATTCAATCCCGACCATGTGTTGTTTTGTAAATCATTTTCAATGAAGTTAAAAAAAGCACTAGATTGGTTCAAAAGCCTTCAGAATGGGTAATTCAAGAACTTTGAAGGCATGTGGGTTGCATTTAGAAACTACTTTATAGGAAACAAAGAGCACAGTCTTGAAGGTGATGCCATCATAGATTTGTATCAGTGGAGGGGGGAAACTAAAGACTTATGTGCAACAATTTGTACGAGAAATAAACTCCATGTCGGGTTTCGCTGAGGTAGTGCCGATAACAACATTCAAAAGAGGGTTGGATCAGGATGGCCCCTTCTTCATCAACCTTATTGGGTTTCTAGTCAAGACGATATGTGATATCCTCGCCCGATCATATCAGTTCATTCGAGTAAACGATTCGAAGAAAGCAAACCCCATGCTAAAATATCAACACAAGAACTTGAAGTTTAAGCCAACCTCCATTGAGAAAAAATGATATGATGAGGGACCCATATCTTGGACGCATCATGTTTTTAAATTAATCGTTCGCACTCTTCTTACTATGAGAATCCGACAATAAAATTCGCTCCCCTGACGAATAACATAGATGTTATCTATGAAAAGATTAAGGGAAAATCTAATTACCAACCACCAAGGAGTATGTTGGCGGCACCGTACAAATGATCCCATCGATACCGTTGGACCTACCACAACCATCATGGGCACCCGACAGAGAAATGCTGGTAGCTGAAAGAGGAGATTTAAAGATTAATCAATAGTGAGGTCCTCGTCCATTTTGTGAAGTAGAGAGAGAGAGTGTAGTGGTAGAAGAAGGGGTACCCAATGCTGAACCGACCGAGGCATCAAACAAAATCATGGAAAAATAACAATGATTATGTATAATTTTTAAAGGTGACACTTTGTTTGGAATCGATCCTGCAGTACGAAAGAAACACCATAAATACCTTGATATTCACCTAGTTCGCGGCTCTTCATATCACAAAATTAGGGAGCCAATCACGGATTTCATCTTCAACAATGACAATTTGAGAGGAATCATCAAACCCCATGAGGATGCACTAACAATTAGTGTTAACATTTCGGGAGTCATGGTAACGAGAATATTAATTGATAATGGTAATTATGCGATCGTTATCTTTAAGGCAAGCTACGAAATGATGTTGGGAGTTCCGCCTTACAAAATGACAGATAGACAGTTGGTCAACTATGAGGGAAAATCAACCTAATGCATAGGAGATATTGAGCTTCCAACCATTGTCGGGTACAGCAACACCAAAAAAATGCTCCATACCTTACCTGCATGATTTTTTTTATATTTATATTTTCTATTCATTTTACCGTTTTATCTTATCGATTACCGGCCGTTATTTTATGATGGTGATTATGGAGCACTCATTGATAGGGTTAGTTATAACTAATTTAATAGAACATTAAAAAAAATTATTTTGCGAGTCAGATGTATTAATTTTTTACAATTGTATTTTTGTTTGATTTGGAACTGTTTAGGAAACTGGTGTCCCATAAGCGAAATTTACAGAACTTGCTTTCAGCGACAACAGTAACAAAAATCTCAGGGTCGACAGGATGAACAACAAGTGCGGTAACCTAAAAGAAACAAAATTAAACCTAACTGGAAAAATGAGAACAAAAAAATAAAGTTAAATTACTTATATCATTAGGATGACTTACGAACATCTTGTACTTCTCCATTAGTTGGGTTCAACACACATATTCTGGCATATGTTGAAAGCAATATAAACTTTTTAACATCATGCACAAATTTCGTACATGCCAAACAAGAAGTCATCATCAGTGCAACATAAAGAAACTAAACATGATAAGAAAAAGTAGAGAATCTAAAAACATATATGAAGAGTGAAATTTCAAATCATGTATAATAAATCTACCTAACAATGATAACTTTATTATGGATAATTTTTCACGGTTTTTTGATATAATGGATTACAAAGACTTCATCATTAGGTAAATATGTGTGTATTGAAATTGGTTACGGCTTGCTTTATAAGGATACCCCCCATACAACATCTATGTCCCTTAAATGTCAACCAACTACTACAAGAAGAGAATGGTACCTACTTTTGCATAAATCCAAGCAACTTTTGCATTCGAAAGCTGACTTTCAGCTAGGACTCCTTAAAGACTACATTGACAACATACCATTCTTGTTTCTTTGTGTCTACAGTATCACTAAAGTTTGGATTGGTTTTGATAAAACAAATTGGTCACTAAAGTTTGGATTGGTTTTGCTAACACGATGGTTTTTTGACAATAAGACTAATAAAAGAAGATTCTATTACAACTACTTACTGTTGCTAATCTGAACCAGAAACACTCTATTCAAACTGAAATTTGAGCTCTTAATATCAAATTTATAATTATAAATGATGGTGGAATCAAATCGGTAAGCAAACAAACAAGACGAAACCTCAAGAAATGAAGAGAATCATATAGACCATAACTTTTATAAACGAATTTCAGTAGACAAAGGGTCAGAAGAATCTAAAGAACAATTATTCTCTACACAAACATCATCTTTCAAAAAACAAAAAGAATACGAAGACTTCTAAAAAAAAGAAATCAATTCATAAAAGGCTTGATTAGAACCAAACATCAAAATAAAAGGACAATGATATTTAAGAAGATGAAGAAAATAAATTATTAAAGCTTTACAATCAATTGCAATAAGTTTTATATTTACTTCAACCAATGACCTTGATAACTCAATATATAGAGCATGACTCATCTAAATAGATAACTACTGAAAGTTTACATGCATCTCCTATTCTTTTTGGTAATATTGAACATGAAAAAAACTTTTAGAAAGTACTAAGTAAGAAAGTGAAGAAGGTTAATGTGTTTGGCAATATAATTCGATGACCAATGTGTGTGACAATATACTTCAAACTGCCAATGTGACAAGTTGGTAAAATTAAAAAAAAACTTAACATTTAAAACAAACAATATTATGTGATGAGCACTTACGAACACAAACAGTGATATGTGATGAACACTTACAAGTACAAATAATGCCATGAGATGTACACAACAAAAATCCATAGGATGACATGTGATAATCTTTAATACCAAAATATAAGTTACAAACACAAAGCTACAGTTGATGCCTATTTCTTTTGATCATAACATGGTAATTTATCCGAGTTACCTTTTTAGGAGCTATTTTCACTTTTTAAACTCTCACCACCCGACGAGGCAGATTGTTGTCTTTGTTTTCTTCGAATTCAGACTCCTATGAATCACTTGCAACAGTTGTGAATGTATCCTTAGGGCATCTATTTTCTGGCACTAAGTACCAATAGTCTTTCATGTTTTCCTTCAAAAATCTATGGTGGAAGTCAAAGATCATGGAATTTTTTGTTTCCTTTTCACGAGTATTTATTGCATTAAGAAAATCACTCGCACTAGCATTCACAAAAGCCTTTATAACAGCAATTTTTTATTTCTCGGATGCAACCTTATATGATTCCAAGTCTTGAAGGGCCTCATTTTTTTCTTCTTCACTTCCTTCGTATAATATGTTGATTGTTATTTGGTTGACATGCTCTTGCTCTAATTATGCTTTTTTTGTGCCTCAAAATTAGTTGCTCTAATTCCTTTATTTGGATGCTATGAAACTCCGACATGTCCTTTTAAAATGCTTGAAATTGTTTACTAAGATTTCTATTAGAAATAGAAGCCCATTTCTTTTAATTGATAGTTTTGTTTTTCCACCAGACAACATCTTTTGTAACTTTTACCAATTGATCAAAAGACTGAAATTGAATCACACTCCCCTTCAAGTATGAGCATATATATTAAGCTTGCATTACTTGTTGCAAATATAATTAATACATTACTCATTAAAGGCTTTTGTGAATATATCTCATAATTATTCTCCTGTTTTGACATATTCTAAATGAATAAGATTTTGTTGAATCTTTTCGCAAATAAAATGACAATCAAATTTAATATGTTTCGTTCTTTCATGAAAGACAAGATTAGACGTAATGTGCAATGATGCTTGATTATCATATCATAACTTTGCAGGCATGGTAGTCTTTATGCCAACATTATTCAAAAATTGGTAAATCCAAATTATCTCATAAGTGAATTGATCCATGGCTTTATATTTAGCTTTAACACTCCATCTTGATGCAATATATTGTTTATTAATTTTCTAAGATGCCAAATTACCCCTTATAAAGACACAATAACTAATGACCGATCTTCTATCCGCTTTAGATCCTGCCCAATATGCATCAGCAAAACACTCTATATTAGTATTACCATTACTGCCATACAAAAAAATCGAGTTCATAAGCTAGTTTGAGATAACACAACTATGTTCTAGTGTTACTCAATGATTAATCGTCGGGGACGACATAAATTGACATGCAATACTAACTGGATACACAATATATGTTCGAGTTACTATAAGGTAATTAAGTTTTAATACTATTCGATGATCTTTTTATGGATCACCAAATAATTCCCTATTATTTTTTAGTATCAACAAATTAAGAATTATCGGTATATTACATGGTTTTACTTATAACTCGCCTGTTTCCATCAATAAATTCATAACATATTTTCTCTACAATTGATGATTGCCTTCTTGGTTCTTGTTATTTCTATTCTCATAAAGAACTTTAATGGTCCTAAATCTTCTATCTGAATATTTGAATGCATAAAAAATTTAAGTAAATAAATACATTCACTATCACTCCCAGCAATGATGATGTCATCAACATACATAACCACGATACCATTCGTAAAACTTTTATGAAAATATAATGATCACAAATACTCTTTTAACCCAAATTAATTGAGTGTCTCACTAAACATTTTAAACCAAAAATGTAAACTTCGTTTTAAACCTTATAAAGATTTATAAAAAAGATATACATTTCCTTTTTCCTCTTTCCTCATGAACAACAAACCTATGTGTTTTCTCTATATACAATTTTTTTGAAGATTTTCATGTAAGATTGTATTTTTTATGTATAACTGATGCAATGGCCAATTATTTGAAACCACCAAAGAAATAAATAAACGAATAGAAGTAAACTTAGCTACCAAAGAAAGTGTATTAGAGTAGTCAACACCGTAAATTTGAGAATATACTTCACCGAAAAGTCTTGCTTCATTTGGATTCACTTTGACAATAAACATCCATTTATAACCAATAACTTCCCTTCTGGCAGATAAAATAACCAACTTCCAAGTAATAATATCTCCTAATGCTTTTGTCTCTTCAAACATTGCAGCTTTCCAACGAGAATGACATAAAGTTTCAAAAACAGTTGTTAGAATATAAATGGAATCAAAAGTTGCAATAAAAGCTCTCATAAAAGGTGAAAAAATGATCATATTTTGCGAAAGAATGTATTGGTTAAGTATATTGTCTTTTACCTTCTCGATAAACAATATGGATGTCAAGATCATACTCACTATAGTTTGTAACATGTCCCGAAGATGAAATAATAGGCACTGGGCATGTTGCAAGAGGTTTCGTACGTTTGGAATAAACATGTGTAATGAAAAGACGAGATGGTGGAGGAAGTGCAACAGATTAAGTAACATAGTTAGTTTTAATATTACTAGGGGATTGAACTACGAACAAATGAGGTGGTCATTGTCTTTTTTATTTGTGTAAAGGCCGACACTAGGTACAATTGGAAAAAATAAAACATGTTTAAAAAGATGTAACATTTCCATACACAACTTACCGGTTAAGAGAAAAGGAAAAATAATTATAACATTTTTTGAACTCTAGAATATCCAAGAAAAATACATTTTAAAGATTTAAGATCTAGTTTTGTACGATTTGGACTAACATTCATAACAATACAAGTATAACCAAATATGCGGGGTTCAACATGGAATAAAAGTTTTGAAAGAAAAAACACACAATATTTAATTTTATTATGAAGAACAACAAACGACATTCGAATCATTAAATATCAAGTAGTGGAAACATCATATGCCCAACATACTTTTGGTACTTTTCATCTGAAAAAGAGTGCACGATCAACCTTTATAAATGTTTTTTTTTAATTTCAGCAACACCATTTAGAGATGGTGTTTCCACGCAAGAGGTTTGACGCAAAATTCTATGTTGTTCCATAAATGATTGAAATGTAGTTGACCAATTCTCTTTACCATTATCACTTCTTAAATACGAATCAAACAATTAAAATGAGAATTAATTTATGCATAAAATTTGCAAAATATATAAAAAATAATTCAGAACGATGGTATGACGGAACACGATAATGTTTAGCAAATTGACTCGACTTATATTCTAATGAGATTAAATATTTAAATTATGGAAAATTTGTATACGAGAGGCTAAAGATGGATCACCCATACAACAATGCGCTTCAAATGGAGATTGGACACTAGAACACGTAATTAAATTATTAATATGTAAATTGAGATAATTGAGACCTCCGGACTTTTGCCCTTTAGCAATGATTTTTTTTTTGTGCAAGATCTTACAACAAACAATAATCAAAGTATGATGTGACAAAACATTTTAGATCTTTAGTGAGTTTGCTCACGTAAATAAAGTTAAATAAAAATTGAGGAATATTTAAAACAGAATTAATAAAGACTTTAGTAAAAAAAATAGATTGCATGTCATCTGTTTTGTAACAATAATATCAATGATTGAATCTAATGACGAAGAAAGAAAATATATTGAATTACCTGATCCATAAGCTTCACTATATGTAAGATTAAAAGACTTTAGTGATTTACGCTACTTGAAAAACTGAGATTATTCTTCAGCATAAAGAATAATTGGTTATTTGAAAGTTTTGTTTAGTAAAATATTGTTGCTATGTTTGTTATGAACATCACTTTGTGTGACCGAATTTATGATAATATGTATACTTTATATGATAATAATTTAGTAAATTATTCTTTCTTCTATTAAGAACTGATATGTACATATATTTTTTATTTCATAAAAAAACTGTGTTGATTACATAGTAATAAAATCAATAGCACCATAAACCATAAAATTAAACTCACTGTAAAAAAACCCAGACATAACATGCACAAAACACTTTAATAACGCCCCCAGGGGTAGCCGAGTTGGTTGAGTATGGCATTCTTATGACCAAAAGGTCATGAGTTCGAGTCCCTCTACATACACTTTCTCGGCTGAGCCTGTCACCTTGTGTGGTTTACCTTCTGACGTTGGTTTGCAGGCTATCGCGTCAGACTGAGGGTTTACCATGTGCGCACTCATTGCACTCTGAGTAGCGGCTGTGGGTTCCCTCCGAAAAAAACACTTTAATAACCAATGTAAAACCCACCATAATACCACTTAAAACATTTAATAAATCCATTATCGACACTCTAATTATGTACAAGTTAAAGTTATATATATATATAGAGGTTGTGAATATATCTTAATAATATTATATTTTACTATAATAATATCTAGTATACCATAATAATATATACAATAAAACATATTATAATAAAATATTGAGTCAATATCTTTTATTATTTCCGTTAACAAATGGTAATATAGTTTGGTAAACAATCATGTTATGCTTTTAAGTTTTTATTATTTAGGAAAGAGATGATAGGATCAAATCCGACATGGTGTTGCTGTTCCATGAGACCTTCCCTAAGAGAACCCTTGGTCCCTTATGGAAGTATGTGGAGTATGATGACATCCCATTCCACACTCTAGCAGATGGTGACAAGCACAACTATGCTAGTGGAGTCCTAAATACTTATAGAAAATACTTTATTCTAAAAGACCTCACAGCTTTGAAAGAGAAACTGAGAACTATGCTGAACTCAAAAGTCCTAAATATTTACAAAAAATACTTTATTCTTGATATAACCTGAGATGCTCAACATTCCATGGATGCTTTAAAGCTCTTCCTTCTTTGTCTTGAAGCCTATATATCCCTGGTTTGACCTTTTCACATACCATATAAGGGAATTCCCAGTTCAGAGCCAATTTACCGAACTGCCTCTCCTTGGTATGTAAAAAGACTTTTCTTAATACTTTACCCCCTGCTTGAAAATCTCTTCTTTTGACTTTGGAAGCAAATCTGCTTCTCATTAAGCCTTGGTAGTGTGTTGTTCTCAAATGTGCTTTAACCTTTTTTTTTTATTCTATTAAGTCCAACTGATTCCTAACTGCTACATCATTAGTCTGTTCGGAATAATTATGGACCCTATATGATGGAAAAGTGACTTCTATGAGAGTAATTGCATTCATCCCATATACTAAGGAAAAATGAGATTCTTGTGTGGCAGCCCGAGGAGTAGTTCGGTAGGCCCACAATACTTCTTGTAAATAGTTTGTCCATTTCCCCGCAAGTCCCTCGAAATTCTTCTTTAATCCGGAAAAAATGGTTCTATTTGAAACCTCAATTTGGCCATTTTCTTGAGGACGGAAAGAAGAGGAAAAACAATATTAAATACCTCTAGAGGCACAGAAAGTCTCCATGTCTTTGTTATCAAATTGTGGCCCATTGTCTGTAGTAATCTTTTGGGGAATTCCAAATCTACAGCATATGGTCCCAACCAAGGAAGCTGCCTCTATCCACTTAGAGAAATAATCAATGGCGACTATGATAGTTTTGCACCCCACGGATGCCATTGGAAGAGGTCCAACTAAATCCATCCCCCATCTAGCAAACGATATTTGCTCAGAAATAGACTCCATAGGAACCGCTGGCACATGAATTTCATTCTGATACCTTTGACATGGATCATATTTCTTCACCATTTCTTTAGCATCTTCCATTATGGTTGGCCAATAGTATCCAGCTAACAAGACTCTTCGGGTCAGTGCCCTGTATCCACAATGCGTTGAGCCTTCCCCATCGTGTAGTTTGGATAAAACAACTTTGGATTCTTCAAACCCCAAACAGCGTAAGAGAGGTCCGCTGAACGATTTTTTTATAGAGAACTTCTCTTATTATCAAAAAACCACAAGCCTTGTATTTTATCCGAAGGCAATGTCCCATCGGAAATATATTGAAGGAGGGTGTATCTCTAGTCCTTAGGCTGGATCACAAGTATACTCATATTTTCTTTATCTTCTTTCTTCTGATCTAACTGTATGGACGGATATTCTTGTATGCGAATCCAAAGGTAGGACTCATAATAAGTTATAGTTGCTAGAAAGTCTGCCATTGTATTTTCCGATCTAGGAATATGCTCATAACAAATACTTTTGAAGCTTTGCCACTTCTTTCAAAATGAGTAAGTACTTAACCAACTGTTCCTTCTTGGCCTCAGACTGTGCTTGGGCATGGTGGATGATTAATTGAGAGTCACTCATTAACCGGACTCTCTTAGCTCCACAGAGGAGAGTTAACTTAAGATCGGCTATAGTTGCCTCGTATTCAGACTCATTGTTGGAGGCTCTGAATCCAAAGCATATAGATTGATACATTTTATCACCATACGGAGAGGTTAAACAAATTCTAGCTCCACAACCCATAGTGATTGACCTCCATCAGTTCGAACCACCCATTCTTTCTTGAAATTATCTTCTAAGCTTTGTCCAGAAGACCTATGAGCATGAAATTATACCTAGAAGCCAGCCACTGATTGAGCTTTAATTACAGTTCGAGGGGCGAAATCAATATCGTAGTCACCCAATTTCACTGACCACTTGGTCATTCTGCTTGATATATCTGCCTTTTGAAGAACATTTTTTAGCGGGAAAGATTTTCGAACAATAATATAATGAGCTTGAAAATATGGCCTAATCTTCCTTGCTGCAATTACTAAATTCAATGCCAACTTCTCCAACCTTAAATATCTTCTTTCAGCATCCAGTAAACTCTTACTGATCTTGTACACCTGACGAGGATAATTTTCCACTTCATTTACCAAGACAACACTTATAGCACATTCTGACACAGCCACGTATACATACAGATTTTCTCCTTGAACGGGCTTGAAAAGAGTCTTGGGTGAAAATAAATATTTCTTTATTTCAACAAAGGCCTGGTCACACTATGGGGACCAATCGAAGTCTTTAGCATTTTTCAATATTTGGAAAAAAGGAGCGCACTTGTCCAATGACCTTGAAATAAATCTATTTAAAGCAGCCAACCTTCTGGTGAGCCTTTGAACTTCTTTAACATTTCGAGAAGGAACAATTTCCAATAAGGCATTAACCAGATCTGGATCAAACTGGATACATTTCTCACTTATTATGTAACCCATAAATTTTCTAGATCGGACCCTAAACACACACTTCTCTGGGTTTAACTTCAAATTCACAGTTTCTAAGTTAGCAAAAGTTTATTTGAGATCAGTTATGTGTAAATCCTACTCCAGGATTTTAACCATCATGTCATCTATGAACACTTCCATGTTTCTACTGATCTGATTAGCAAATGTCTTGTTCATCAGCCTCTGATAAGTAGCCCCATCATTTTTTCAATCCGAAGGGCATCACCTTGTAACAATGGAGACGTCTATCTGTGATAAAAGTGGTATGATCTTGATCCTTCAGATCTACTTGTATCTGATTATACCCTACAAAGGCATCCATGAAGGACAATAACCTATTTCCAGATGTAGAATCTACTAGCTAATATATCTGAGGGACATGATAAAGATCCTTTGGGCAAGCCCTGTTGAGGTTAGTGAAATCAATACACATACGCCATTTGCCGTTCTTCTTCTTGACCAACACCGGATTGGCAGTCCATAGATGATATTGGACTCTTTAATATGCCCCATCTTGGTCAGACGATCAACCTATTGAACTATCACGTCTGTTTTTTCCTTGGAAAAAGCTCTTCTTTTTTGTACAACAGTTGCAACATCGCTCATGATAAATAACTTATGTGAAATAACGTCCACTAGTACTCCAGTTACATCACTATTGCACCATGCAAACACATGTTAATTGTTCAGCCAAAAATACAACAATTTATTTTTTAACTCTGGCGCTAACTTGGAACCAATCTTGACGTTCTACCCTTTGCAAGGGAATGAGTTTCAACTTCTTCAATAGGTATTATGACACTGGGAGCCTCTCTGGGGTCATCAATCTCACTTTCCTCAGTAGAAGGCTCCAATAACTGCTAATATTTATTAATTCGAACTGCCCCAAATGTCTTAGGATCAAGAGTTGTTGCATAGCACTCTCTGGCTATCTTCTGACTACTTCGGACAATGTCTACTTGTCCCTGAATCGCATACTTTAAGCACTGATGGACTGTAGAGGCCACATCATGCATTCTGGAAAGCCAAGACCTCCCAAAAATTGTGTCGTATGATGTGGGGTAATCTACCACAACAAATAGTATTCTTGCCATCTTTTTAAAGGGCCATTTGCCCAACAATATTTATTCTTCAAACTCCCTAATCACATCCGCAGAACTCTCTGTAAAGCCCACAATGGTTATGTTCGAACATTGAATAAGAGCTGAATTCCTCATCTATTTGTATGAGCTTAAGAATATGATGTTTGCCAAATTGGCTGTATCAATCAGAATTCGGCGTATATCAATTCCCCCTATGGAAGCTCCTATAACCACCGCATCCTCGTGAGGCCCCATAATATATCTCAAGTCATCTTCATCAAAGACTATAAATGGGAATGAGGACTGGCACTGATGGGAAGACATTCCCCCTTCTAACTGAGTAGTCAAATTGTGGACATGCCTCTTCCTTGATGAAGGGGTAGGTGCAGTTACAGTATCTCCTCTAAATATAGTTAATGATTCGAAGAAACTGATTAATCCGGATACAGTCTTAGTTTTGTCTGTTATCACCTCCACCTTATTCCGAGTTGGATCTGGATCCAGATACTCATAGTCCATATCAAACCTTTCAAGGATCAGCATTGCACCTTCTTGAGCAGATGTTCCAAGATTGTTCAAAGGACCTGTCTGGGGAGCAT
The DNA here is from genome assembly GCA_036936605.1 of Limnanthes douglasii subsp. nivea. NCBI lineage: Eukaryota > Viridiplantae > Streptophyta > Magnoliopsida > Brassicales > Limnanthaceae > Limnanthes > Limnanthes douglasii. The sequence goes on from JAUPFV010000001.1 coordinate 402,341,336, forward strand.
TGTCAGATCTGTTTCCATTTCGTCATTTAACGTACGCCCCCACTTTCCCCCTCTCAATAAGGTTTTAGACTTCTTGTTTCAACGCTATGTAATCCTGAGTATTATGGCCTATATCATTGTGATATTGGCAAAAACAAGTGTTTCGGTTTTCTCTGGGGGACTGCAACGCCGCCGGCTTTCGAAAGTATACTTCATCCTTAGTTTTATCATAGATTGTACCCATATTTTCTCTTAATTTTGCGAACCACTCAGGGTGGACCTAAGGACCCCTCTTACTCCTTGATTGTTGGCTCTGGGTCTGAATCTGTTTGGATTGAGTTTGCTTGGATCAGTTAGATCCTTGCCCGGTCTCCTTTGCCTTGTAACTGGACTGGTTAGCGGTTGTAAGAGCTGTGATGGTGGACCTCACCTGACGGTGCACCCTCGATTTCTTTGTTTCTTCCACATAAATCTACTTTCCCACTTGGTTTAATAAGCCAACCCAGGTCATAGCTTTCTTCCCGGTCATAGAACCAGCTAAGTTCCCAGTATTCAATCCCTGCCTAAGAGAAGCAATCGCCACTTGCTCAAAGCAATATGCTAATTTGTTTTTTGTATTCACAAATTAACTTATGTAATCTTTCAAAGATTCGTTGGTTCTTGTGCACAGTGGATAATGATATCTCCATTACCTTTCATTTCTTTACTCCCAACAAATTGCCTCCGGAAGGCAACCTAAAAGGTATCAAAGTTTCTAATACATCCCTGAGGCAATCTGTTATACTATTTAAGAGCATTCCCCGTAAAATTTTTGGAGAAGGTTCTGCACAAAAGCTTATTATCGTCATCAAAATTCATCATGAAGTTCTTGAATTTCTCCAGATGGTTGTCCGGATCCCGACTTCCATCATATTTCTCCATCTTAGAGCTATCAAACCTTTTACAAAGGTGTCAGGACAATATTTTTGCAGACAAAGGTGACTGCCTCCAGTTTTTATTGCGACTAAAAAATATCTTCATTAGGAGTTGCAAAAATACATGGTTCGGACTGAAAGACAAAGGGATCTATCAGCAACTGATCAACATGCCTATGGGATGATCCTTTACCCTGATGTCGTTTGAATCTACCATGTCCGTCCCTCTTTCTTGAGTGCTTTTTAGTTAACTTTATCTTTTTTTCTTGATCTCCCCTCATTACTGCTTGAGGACAAAGATTCTTCAAGCTCTGCCTCATTTGAAGAGCTGCTAGAGGACTCAGATCCATAACTTCCAACAAGCTTAGATCGGTGTGTCTTCTTTGAACTGAGGTGAGTCTTTAGAGATATCTCATTCTCTCCAGGTTTTTTAGTATGGTGAAGTATTGAAGCTCTAGATTTCTCCTTGATACCTTTATTTGCTTGTTTTGTGGCCCTTAGTGCCTCTATGTCATTCCTCAAGTGGTCTCGCTCCTTGATGGTATATTCCTTATTTTTGTTCACTGTTTCTACCTCAGGAGGTAGAGTATTTTGCTCATTCGGATCCATTCGAACTACTTTTCTCACTGTTTTTTAATGTAAAGTTCAGGCATCGTCGCCTCCTATTGTGGTCCCCAGTTTGGTTTGGTTTATTTTGGGCTGGGGGTAGATTTGTAAAGTGTTTAGAAAGTGTTTTTAATAATTTTGGGGTGTTTTGTGTTTAACGTGGAGATTAGAGAGATAATTAAGCTGTATAATAGTATTAAATTCTGATCATCTTCATTAATGAGAGTGGTTGAGGTATGTATACCTTAATTACTGACCCATGGGTTTATCGGGTCGGGTCATGAAACTGGGTCGAATTCAAAGACCCATTAGTCTTAAGTTGATTAACAACTAGCTTAGTCAAAAGTTAATACATTTTTTCTTGTTCGGATTTTTAGTGGTGTGATATGGCCTGAATTTCCCCTCATCGGATAGGTGAATTTTGTTTAAGTATAATGACCGAAATATCCGAACTCATCGGTATTTTCAGCATCCCTATCAACAATTTCTTATTTTTTATTGAGAAGAAATTCTCTTTGGCCTAACAGCACGTTCCCTCCCAGCCGATCTCACCTCGACCACTATTTCATAGTCAACATCCACTTGATTTTCTTCCCGGCTATTAGCTTGATGTCATCCCCGAACATCCACCTGCTTGTCTTCCTAGACCTCTAACCAAATTTGATTGCATGAAGCATCTATGGAATTTCTAGCCCCAATTTCACCTGCCTATAGGCTTAACTTCTCAAAGACATATCTTTAAGGATTTAACATAATTCTTGAAGGGTTTGGAAATCCCTTTCATAGTTATTCACAAGTAAATGATTTAGGTTAACTAATTCAAATAAATAAAAAGAATAAAAGGTTGAAACAAGTATCTCGCTCGGTCCACTCTAGAGTCAACCGATGGGGCATCTCCTCTGAACTCTCAAATTCGGTCTCCCACATCCCGGAAATGAAGATGAACTGTTGTTTCCAAAAAAATTCAGCCTCTAAGAAATATTTTACCACCTTATACTGCTTTGCAAGCCCGAGAGAGTAGAAGGGATAGTGGGAATTCTTGGCCACACCAGAAATTGAGACGAGATGTTCCATTGAGAATTCGTTTTCAGAGCTCCTATAGGCCATGATGCAAACCATAAGTGTATACCACATATTGGGGCCAACTTGAGATGAGAAAATGTCAATCAAATGAATTAACTCCACTAAAGCACGATCAAGGGGCAAGCGATGACCCTAGTTCATAAGTTCCGTGTAGAGAACCAATTCATGGTTACGAACGGGAAGGGCGTCTCTCCAACAGTTGGGAATGAGATCATGATATTTTTTAAAATTTTCCACCAACCCCTTAGTTTTACCTCCTCAGTTAGGTGGAAGTATTTGTAATTTACCCTATAAAGTGCAAGTAAATGGTTGGTTTCAATATCACGAAGGTTGTTTCCTAAGATGTCCTCTATGTTCGAAGACAAGTCTGAGGCATGCTTCTTATTTTGTTTCTTCTTCTTTGTTACCCCAGAAGTTTATCCCCGGTGAGTAGGAGAGATGGTGGTAATATTAGGAACAGTAGAAGAGGACTCACGACCGTATACATGACGTCCAGGGGAGGATAATAATGCTGGAATAGGCTGAATAAACTTCACTTCTACCGGGGCCATGAGATCAACCACTCGGTCAGTATTAGATTCGTCGGTTAGCCTATTTTCCAGTGATTCTGGGATATACTTCAAAACTTTCCCAAGACAAATATTTTTAGAAGAAGGTTTTCGGAGACTAACTTCAAATGTAGTTTAAGGGGTTCCATGTGGAGTCACTTGAGGGGTCGTGACAGAGGAGGAAAGTTTGGTTTTGATAGATCTTTTAGTAAGTTCTGGGGATTGTTTCTTTTTGCCCCCATTTCATCCGCCCGTCTTGGTGAGTTTATCATTATCACCACCCATCGGTAAGAAAGGGAAAGATTTGTGTTTTTTCACAAAAGGTGAAAGGTTACCCTTGTTTTGCACCAAATAAGATTGATCGGGGGACGAGCGATACGTGAAACAGATAATGAATTATTACTTGAAGTTCCTACTACGTCAAAACACGATCGAAAAGAAGGCCAGTTGTCAAAAAAAGTCATTTGAAAAATATCTGGAGGACTAGGGTGCTCTCTGATACCGGAAGCTCTCATTTTTTCAGCTTTGTTCGAAATGTTATACCACCTTTAAAGTTTGTATCTTTCAAGATTCACAAACTCTTCATGCATGAAATGTTACAAAATAATTTAGTTTGGAAAGTTGTTTACCTCTCGAGAATAAGCTTTCTTTTTACTTTAATGAGTTTAGTTAAAGTGTGTAAACTTGAAACTATAAAAAGAGATAAGTATTTATAGAGTAACGGTTTCCCCCAGACGTAAGTTGAAGATTTAAGTTCAAACGTCTTGTCGACACGTTATCCTCTTCGCAAGAGGTTCCGAAAAACATGATGGCGTATGATAGAAGATGATCGACACGTGGACAAAAGTGATGTCACCACCCTAAGTTATTTATGACACCACAACGGATAGATAAATGCATACGATGCTGAAAGAAATGAAGGGCATGATGAGGTCACCATGACCAAGGGTGAAGTCACGGATCCGAATAGATTTAAAAGGCACGGTTCGAGGGAGCTTTGTAGAAAATTCGCTTAGGAAACATAAGTAACAAATTCATCCGATTAGAGTTTAAAGCAAAAATGATATGGGGAGCATTGCAGAAGGTTATGGAAAGAAGCCCGGAAGAAAAAAAAAATTAGAGGCTTAAAAGGAAAAATATTAGAGGAGGCTCAAAATGAAGGAAAATTCGAAGAGGCTCAGAATGAAGAAAAATTCGAGAAGGCTCGAAAGGAAGAAAAATTTGCTTCCTAAAATCAGTCATTCCTCAGATACTTTCACAAGAACTAGGGGACTACTGATAAAGGAAGTATTATATGGTGATAAATATATAATAAATACAAGGATCAAATTGATGTAATTAGTTGTCAAGTACTAATCTAATACAAACACAAAGACTAAGGGGGTCAAATGTAATAACTAGTAAATTTGTTTATGTAATCATTGATTACCTCATCTACTATATAAATGATATTTCTTTTTTTGTAAAAGGACCAATGATTAATGAATGATACATTTATTATTTTTATCTCTTTATCTCTTACTCATCTCTACTCTCTCACCAAAATTACTCCCATACGAACATTTCTTGAGCATATATTCTCATACGTACAAGGTTTATCTTGGATTAAACACTAAATAATATATAATTTCATCGAATTTCATTCTAATTTTTAGAACTCAATAGTTTGAATTATGTTTTTTATATGTTTTTTTTACTTACTAAATATAGGAGTTAGGAACTAGATTACTGCTTTCAACTATATCAACCGGAGTTACTTCCTTAAATAGTTCAATAAAACAAGTGAAATTTCAAAACGTTGTTTAACCATTAGGTGAACAATAAATTTCTAGTATTACCAAATAAGAATGGAATAGAATATAATCATAACTTGCTTTTCTAATATGAAATTGAGTAAGCTTACTAACTCATCCATAGCTCGAAACTGAAATATGGTATAAAACCAATATAAAGCAAAAATGCCTTATATATGATGGTGAATTGCACATTCCAAATTCTGTAATACCATATGAAATATACATTTAGGAATATGTAAATAAAAAAACTTCTAATACTATAACGAAGATGATAGACAAGAGGATTTAGACCGGTCTTCTTCCAGTTATTTACATGTGTATGCAAATATATTTCACATACAGAAGATGAGCTTCTTGATTTTGATTGTTTACATTGTGTTTCGCCAGGAAAAGAATGGAAACGGCGGCAGGGTCTTTCAAAGAGAAAACCCTAAAACCTAGAGAGAAAAGAGTCTCTCTGTAAGTAATGTTAAATTAATTGAATAGAGTAATCCTCTTCTAAATACTACTAAATTGAATAAAATTATACAAAAAGCAACACCATAAAGTCCTGATAAATCTTTTGTAGGTGTTTGTAAGATTACAGATAAATAATTATTTTATTTGAAAATACTTTTTTTAATTTGAGTTATGAATCTATCATAGAAAATAAAAAGAAGCAACGAGCCCTAAGAGGTATCCGAGTTGGTTGAGTATGGCATGCTTGTGACCAAAAGTCATGAGTTCGAGTCTCTCTGCATACGCTTTCTTGCTGAGCCTGTCACCTTGTGTGGTTTATCTTCTGGCGTTGGTTTGCAGGCTATCGCGTCAGAACGAGGGTTTACCCGCACTCATAGCACTTTGAATAGCGGCTGCGGGTTCCCTCCGAAAAAAAAACAACGAACGTAATTTACTTTTCTCACCTTATACTTTCTTTGAATTCCCTAAAAAGGTCTCTAAGTAAAATTACATTTGGCTTGTATGATTTTGTGCAAGGGTTATTGGATCCTTCCTAAATTATATAAAAAAAATTAATTAATAGTACATAATGTTGTTGCGCTTTGACCAAGAATCTTTTATTTTGGCTTGTAGTGAATTATGGATATAGTTAATCAACACAAAATTATTCTTTCCAACGATCTTCTTATACTCAACATTTAACAAAAATTCCAAGAACTCAAAAATTTCCATAAACTCAAAAATCACAAATCAACTCTCAAACTTCCAAAACCAATAATTTTTTTTTAAAATCCAAATCATTGAATGATGGATTCAGGGCGTGAGAAGTTTTCTGAGGAGCATGAAACTCCAAACAATGTAGTGTTTCTAACCAATCTTTTCAAAAAAGTTTCTTTTTTTATAGTTATTCTTATTTTAGAAAATTGGCTCCGATCTCCCCCGTCGGTGGAGGCCAATTCAACCGGTCGGGATGAAGAACAAACATTTTTTATTATAAAGGTCCCCCGCCGGTTGGGTATGCCAACCGCCGGTGAAATAAGAAGTGATCCGTCGGGGTTGAACTTACTATACCGGCGGTTGAGACACGACAATCGCGCTCGACATGTCTTGCGGTTGTGTCATACGAACTACGCACGGTATGCCTTGTGCACACAAAATCTACGAGTTTGTTTCGAAAGGCTTAGAGGTGCCTCTAGATTTATTTCACGAACATTAGAAGAGGTTAGAGATCCTAGGGAAGAGGCCCCATGCGCGAGGATCAGGGGCAACATCAACAGTCGTTGGGGAGTTTGAGTGCTTAGTGGAGCTTGGTCGGGGACCATTAAAAAATGGAAGTTGAGGTTTTGTTTATAGTGGTAGATGCACCAACGTCTTATAACGCAATTTTTGGGTCGTTCCCGGTTATCAAGGATGCATGGTGTTATCTCTATGGTACACCAATGTTTGAAGTACGTGGTAGGAAACAATATCGGAACAATAAAGAGCAACCAAAAGATGGCTAGAGAATGTTACCAGATAGTTATGTCCACAAAACAAGTTCGAGGAGGCGGATTAGCGAAAGCATAACAGCTAAAAGGGACTCTCTTAGCAACGATGCCCTGTGATGATCCGAGGGAGTCCCCCGGGTTTTTGGTTCCGGACGATGATCGCGAAGAATACAAATATCATGATGGAAAAATTCTAAAAATATGAGTAAAACTTTCTTTTGAGTGTAGAGAAAAGTTGATTGCATTTTTATCAACAAAGTTGAATATGTTTGCCTGGTGTGCAGAAGACGTTACAGGGGTGCCACGAAAATAATTTTTCATAAGCTAGCGGTGCGGAATAATGTTCGGTCTATTGTACAGAAAAGAAGACTTGTTTCTCTGGATAAGTCTGTAATTGTAGTTACAGAGGTCGAGCGGTTATTAAGCATATGCCATATTAGAAAGTCGCAATATCTTGTATGGCCTCGAATCCAGTTTTAGTTAGGAAAAAGAATGGTAAGTGGAGAATGTGCGTGGATTTATTCCATTTAATTTTCAGTAAGATGATCGTCACTCTCGACGACGTCCTTGTCATCACCGACTTTTCAGTTACATGTACAATTTTGAAGTTTTTACTTTTGATGATGAGACAAAAGAGTTGAGTATATATGGTATTATGATAGACGTACGACGAGGATAACAAATCTACCTCGTCGGGTAATGAAAGTTCAGAAAGTGACAGTAGCTCCTCAAAAGGTAACTCAGATAAATCACGAGGTTATGGTAAAAAAAAGGCATCAACTGTATCTTTGTGTTTGTAACTTGTGTTTTGGTATTAAGGATTATCACATGCCATCCTCTGGGTTTTTGTATGTGTATATGTCATGACATATTTGTACTTGTAAGTGCTCATCACATATCATTTTTTGTGTTCGTAAGGCTCATCACATAACACTATTTGTTTTAAATGTTAAGTGTTTTTTCAATTTTGCCAACTTGTCACATTGGCACTTTCAAATATATCGCCACAGACATTGACTCCTCGAACTGTATTGCCACACACATTGGCTCTTTGAATTATATTGCCACACACATTGGCACTTCGAATTATATTACCACACACATTGAATTATATTACCACACATATTGACATTTTGAATTATATTGCCACATACATTGGCACTTCAAATTATATATTTTTGTAATATCTTAAGGGTGATCAATTCCTTTATAAAATAAAATTTTGATTTTCTTTCGATCACCTTTTAAGTTCATAATTGTTTTCCCCAACAAAAAAAAACTATACTCATAAATGTTTTGTCCAAATAACGTTTGTATTTATAACTCCAGCTATATGGACACCTTATTTAAAACTTCCTCAGCCACTAGGAGAAGAAAGAGTATGTTAGCGGTCAAATTTATAATAGATAAAATAACAAGCTCATAATCGTAAATGTTTACTATTCCAAGGATCCTGCAAATATCTTACCTCTTCATCTAGGAGGAGATATGTCACTTGCTTAACCTTCTTTCGCTGAATACGGTCCTTCCTAATTCAGAGTAATCTTACCGAATATTTTATCTTTTGTTTGTAAACAAACCTTCCTCAAAACTTTATCACCTATTATGAAGTCCTTTCGTTTCACCCTCGAATTCTAACGACTTCTCATTAAAGTCTGATAATGAATAAATTCAAATGTGTTCTAACCCGTTTTTCCTTAATCAAATCAACCTTTGTTCGTCTATCATCCTCGTTATCGTCCTCATATTAGTTAAGTACTCTGTAAGATGGAAATATCGACTCCGTCGGGCTTATTGCATCCATCTCGTATACCAAAAGAAAATGATATAATGAGTGTTGGTTTGATTTCGAAATACACAAAAGTCACCTTTAGTCTCAAGATGTTTAGATTAAACCCTAAAAATTATTGGTTTGTAAAATCATTGATCTTTCTCTCAATTATCTGAAACTCAATGAAAAATAATATATATAATTTAAACCAATCAATATAAAAATAGAGATCGTCTCCCGACAACGATATTGACATTGTAAACTTGAATAAAATATTGTAATTGTACAATTTACGTTGTAGTTATAATGAATATTATGACTCATGGAATAATCATCAACTTTTATTATATAGAAATTTAATATAAAATATATTAATAAAAATGTATATTAATTTGTTATTAATAAAAAAGAATTTAATTGTTAATCTAGATGATCAAAATGCGTGAGAGAGAGAGAGACACGGTTTTGTGGAATACGATCGTGTTTGGGCTGGAGTAATTCTAATAAATCCTTGGAATATCACAGAAGTTGTTGCTTCCATTGGACATGCTTTGGAGATGTCACCCAAAGAAAGAGAGAAACGCCATAAGCATAACTGTTCTCATGTGACGACCCATACTACTCAATAATGGGCCGAAACATTTGTAAGTGTATTGAATGACAACAACAATTGACCGTATACTGTGAGAGACAGTTTATAGTAAATCAATGACAACACCAATTGAATATGTCACGTGTGTTGGTCATTTCTTGGGGAAGTGATGACGCGGCAGAAATATAAAAAGAAGTAACGATAACGATAGATGAAACCTTAATTCAAGGGTAACATGTTGAAACCCTAATCTAAGGGTAACAAAGATTAAAATTTTCAAATAAAAAAATATATTATTCCAAAAACTTAAAATAACTTAAGGCATATGAGGCTTTATATAATAGCTTCTCAAAACCCTAAATTGTAATACAAGGAAATAAAATAAATATTTTAAAATAAAATCAAATCAAAACAAATCAAAACAAATCTTAATATAATTAGATTTGATTTAAATACATAAGATATTTGAATAAAATAAAATAAAATAAACAAGGCTTTTGTTTGCACTTTCTGGGCTACATCAGAAAGGCCTCAAGGTACGGTGGCACGCACAGGCTATGGTACTTCTTAATTGGGTCTTTCAAGATGAACATTTTTTTCAACTACTTGGTAGAGAGATCACTAATATTATTGTATACAATAATGATCGTTATTTAGCGCTTGTGTGGTGTATACTTGTTCCTTGTCTTGTAGAGTATGAGCATAACGTGGATCAACGTTTACTAAATGGGATATGGGAGAAGCATATTGCCTTGCTGTAGATGCTTTCCTCACATACTCCCCATCTTTGTGGCATTGTACATAGACAGAGCATTTCGCAGGTTGGATACAAGTTACCAACTCGTCTCTCAATGTCATGACATGACATGAGTCTTTACCCGGACGAGACATGACATGGTTGCGGGCATACTTTCAACTGGTTAAATCAGTGGGCTTACTCGTGATTTTTTGGACTTTTAACCCCTTGGGACGAACAGTTCTTTGCATACATTAAAAGTATTATAGCCCTCGAACCAACACATGCCTTTGAGACTAAAAATAATGTAGGTGGAGCTAGTGTGGTTGAAGCTTTTCTCAGTTCAAATGCTTCGGCTAAACAAAAGCCCATATTAGCTATGAAATTGCGTGGTCATTTTGGAGAGCTTGCAATGTTCATCCAAGCAATGCCTCTTTTTGAACCCCCTAGACATGACAGTGTTGAAACCATTAGAAGGGATTTGTATATTGGTGTGAACGGTAAGATAATTACATACCAACAAAACTTGATAATCACGGACAAGTTTGATCAGCTTAATACTATATATATGACGTTTGTTTTCAGTTGTATCAACAGGAAAGATATCTTACTGTTAAGCACGCTCGGACATTATTTGATCAACTTCAAGACTGGTTTTTTATTGTAATTTCAGAAAACAATATGTTGGCATCAACCAAACGGGAGTTAACTGAACAGCTCCTTGCCATTTTGGCTGAATTTGTTAGGAATATGCGTGTTCGGTCCATATATTCCACCTTCGTATATAAGTAAGACTCTGATACCAGAGTGTTGGGAATATGCATGTTCGGTCCATATATTCCACCTCCGTATATAAGTACGGACACAACCGATCTCAACACTAGTATAATATTGTCCGCTTTGGCACCCGAAGGCCCTCACGGGTTTACTTTTGGTTCACGCCCAAAAGGCCTCATACTAGTTGAGATATGTTCTTACTTATATACCACTGATCCTTCCTATGTTTAATCGATGTGGGATGTGGTACTTTGGTCGCCACCCTAACAAATCCTCCTCTCGAACAAAGTACCACCTTAGCCTCCTCTCAATTGACTTTCATCCGCACACTCTAATCAGGTTGGAAGACTACCTGACCAGAAAGGCACTACGGATGTTACTGTTCACCTCCTCTTAGACCACACTGTCTTGTTCCTTAGTGCCACTCCAATCAAGCCACACTGCTTGATGATCCACAGGCACTCCGAACTAGGATATCTAGAGCAGATCACCTTGAGCATGGCTACTGGTTCATCATGTCCGACCTCTGAGAATTTCACCACCATTGCGTTCCGTCTGGGCCTGACGCTCTGATACCACGTGTTGGGAATATGCGTGTTCAGTCCACATGTTCCACCTCCGTATATAAGTAAGGCTCTGATACCACAATATTGTTAAACAATACAAAATCTGTATAGTAACTGTATGATATGAAGCTGAAAACAAACATGTAGTTTTGCCAGGAAACCCTGTTTATAATATTGCCAAACTACTTCAACATAAATAGAAAGATACAAGAGCGGTTATACTAGAAACTAGGACACGATCCTAAAATATTGCTTACTAGGACTCTACTATCCTGATTTCTAACTCAAAACAAGCAACTAACACACTGCACGTCTATAGTTCAAACAATAAACTAGATGTTGACAACAAAATAAATAAACTAAATTTAGGATTAACCAACAGAATTTCCGTCAGCAAAGCCTCCACTTGGTGTTTTCTTTGTTTAAGTTGCTCCGCGTTTGCAACCTTGATACTACTCAATCTCGTCTACTCCAAAATTTGCACCATCTGGAATTCATGTGACTTGTGCACTGATTTATGAGAAAACTCAGGTCGGGTTCACAAAGGCAGTTGGTCAACTTGGGTGAAGAATGTAGTCCCGTTCGAGGAAAACCAAAATAGTTCACCAACTGATAAAAACCAATTAATGAGCTTCACACCTTCAATGGTGTTACTCTGCACAAGTCTTTCCTTTGTACAGCTGCCAACATCATTATGAATTCTGACAGTTTATTTAAAGAATTCGGGCTTTTGAAAGCTTCAATTTTTTTTATTGGAGTATGTTGACCCAAAACACCCATCACGTCCGTTTTATATGAGTATGTTCCAAAATGCTAATGTACGATAAATTTGAGAGAAAATTCTTTCTAACCAATAGACGCTGATGTAGGCGGAAGGCCTCCACAAAATCTAATTAAATATTTTAATTTAATTTAATTTTATTTTAAGAATTAAATATGATTATATCTAGATTTAATATGATATTATTTTATTGCGTTTAGTTTTGTTTTTCTATTTGGGATTTGCGAGATTCATATTTAAGTTTTGGGAATTATATCTATGAGTCTTCTTACTTTCTAACTTAGGATTCGGGTTTCATATTTACTGTTTTTCTTATAATCTTCCGCCATGCCATCAGTTTTGCAATGCAATGATGCTGACCATCGTCTTCTTCCTTAAATTTTGAAGATCTAAATTTTTCCCGGTAAATATACATACATATATATATATATAAGTAATTATACATCTTCCACTACCGTTTTCAATGGTGTTTTCATGAGAGTTGCGATCTAGACATACATCTTCTTTGTTTGTTTATACCATGTGATGAGATATGAACTTGAGGAGTAATTTGTATCAAACAATACTACGAGGGATTAATTCGTGAAAATAGTTTCTTAACCACTAGTCCTTTAGAGAGAGAAAGTTTACAAGTGTGGAGAGAGAAAGTATATTATATTAATGATCATCTCTTTCTCAAATCGGGTGGGATCCTTTTATGATACAATTAATGAGCCCCACATGCCTAACTACCTCTTAATTACAAGCTTGGCACTTACTTTTATTGTTTACTTATAATTAATCCTATTTTAATATTTACTTTGCAATCTTTCCCTAACTTTAGTGTTTCTTTGCAATTTTCCCCTTTATCTTTTATTCTTCCTGATCAATAGCCCCCCCAGTCCTTGTAAAAATATTTTTGACGAGGACTGTGATATTCTTCGAATTTCTTCTCATCTTAAAACTTTCCTCAAGAGACACATCCTCAGAAATAATTTTCCAGCCTCCTCAAAGTAATCATTATGTCTATAAAATCCATCTTCGAATTTATTCGAAAACAATCCTCTTCGTTGAACATTTGCGTAACACTTTACCTTCTCGACGAAATTCATATAGCCCCCAGTCCTTGCAATATGTTAGCAAAGACTAGAACGTGGCTTAATATTTTTCCCCCTAAAAAAAATCTCTTCGAAATCATTGATATGAAAATATTTGGTCCTCAAAATAATCTCTTCAAAATTATTCATATGAGCATGCCCCCCCCCCCCCAGTCTTAGCTAACATATTTCATAAACTGGATCATATTTAAACGTCCTTCGAAAAATTCTTGCCAGTAAATTCCTTCGAATTTTACAAACATAATTTTCCATATTCCAATCAACAATCTCCCATTTTTTCCTTAGTGATGTCATCCTAACAAAAATCATATCACTAAATCTTTTTAGAGATACTATCACACTTCTCAAAGTTTCTCATCATTCTATTTGCCTCTTCACATTCCATCCCATTTCCCAATACAATAAAAGTGCACCTATGTTACCGATAACACCCATAGGCAAACAACGGAAAATGTCCCCATGCCTTCCTCTTCTCAAAATCCCATATGCCTCTATAAATATTCTCTCATTTCACATTTTTCAATCCATACTATATTATGTTCAAAATTTTCTAAAGAGAGAAAGCTAGTTTATGCACCCTAAGCCTCGTCGAATTCCAGAGTGGTTATTCATTAGTCAAAAATTCGAAGAAAAACTTGCTGCTGGTACTTACGTTGAACCTCAACCTGAACCTCTTATAACCACATTCTTCGGTACCTGGCCTCCATCGGAAAATTATTCTGCCATTATACCCTATCGACATTTCTTGTCAAACCAAAAACTGTAACCTTAATCCCCTCGAATCCATGGGTAAAGATAAACACCACAAAAATTCTTCAAGTAAGAGAAAAAGACATCACAAAGTTAGGAAAAGTTCTAAAGAACATAAACGTTCTAAAGAAACCCCTTCAGAACCACAAAGTCCGACCCAACTCCAATTAACAACAATCCTCCTCAGAAAGTTGACGGTTCTGGATCAGACCTACCAACCACCCCTTCGATAACAAGGAAATGAAGTCCAAGAATGTCTCCTTCAAGAGTTACAATCACTGACGAGGAGGTACAATCTGCAAAAAGCGAGGCCCTGAAAAACAAAAGAAAAGTAATTGCCTCAGAAAACCCCAACACAGAGCCAAACGAAGCACCCAACACAAAGAAAAACAAATCCGATGATCCTTTCTTGTCCTCATCGAGTCAAGTATCTACAACCCCTCCTGCAAATTTCAAAGAACAATCTCTAAGAATTGCCCCAAAGTATAAAGGTGATATTACTCTTCTTTTGGAACTCGAAGCCATTGTGGGCAACAATATCTGAGGCATCGAAAACAAACATATGGTAATACTTCATAATATCTCATACAAGTAATTCTTGCAATCGAAAGAAACCATGATAAGGACTCGATAGTGCATTCCTCCATACATTACCATCAGATTCCCGGTGGAAGGTGAAACTCCCTTGTCCGTTAGGAACAATGAGCTGGTATTATATACAGAGATCATGAATTGGGGGCTAAGGTACCCCTTAGACCCATTCTTCATCGAATATTTTTCCAAAATCGATCTCTTCCCCACCAAACAGGTCCAAACATGTGGTACACGCTCATGGCGTATATCATGGCCTTTAAGATTTCTGGTAACAAATTTTATTCAGAGGAGCTCATCGAATTGTCTGGCTTGGCAAAAAATACATTTTTCGCTTTTTACTCACTAACCTTTGGACGAGGACAAAAAATATTGAAAGATTTACTTGAAGCCGACAAGAAATGGAAGTTACAATTTATCTTCTTCTCCGAACATTGGGAGACAGGCTCTGATTCAACCCCCTCGAATCCACACAAGTTTTCTCTTTTGTGGACTAACAAAGGTAATATTTCCAACTCCCACCTTAATCTTCTTCGTATAATTGTTTTACTAATTTTAGTCCTCGAATTTTTGCATAACCATGACTGCGTTTTTAAACCCTACACTGATTATGTGGAGAGTTCCATCAAGGTCTTTACCAAACTAAGTGAATGGGCCAAAGAAAATTGGGAAAACAAATTTTGCCTCTGCTTCATGAATACCAATCTGGCCAAAAGTCGACTTTGGAGGCTAAACTCCCTAGACAGGCTAACTATGAAAGAGTTGATGGCCCCTCCCCCTCAACAAGAAGTCCTTGATCGATTTGAAAATAAAGACATCGTTATTTACCTTCCAAAGTGCTCACGGGCCAAAAGTCATTTGGATGACTTCGAAGAAGAAGTATCAACCAAAGATCTACAATCAGATTCTGAAGGACTAGCTACTACTCAAGATCCATCCTCTTCAAAAAACACTACAACCACCACCTCAGTTTCTCCTCCTCAAAAAACAGTTCATCCCATAAAGAAGAAATAACCCAAGAAAAAGCAAGTAATTCTGGAGCCTATCCAAGAATTCTCTGAGGGTACTAGAGACCAAGATGCTTCAACTGGAGATAAAGATAAAGATAAAGAGAATTCATGTCAAATTCCAACCTCCCAAATTACCCTATCTCCAAGTCGCTCATCGAATAATGATCATCTCCCAAGATTAGCACCTCTTTCAATTCCTCAAAGTGATCCTCCACAAACTGTTGACCCCATCATACTGATTGGGGATTCCTCGAACTTTGACTCCACTGAAATGGGATCTCCCAGCAGTTCTTTCGAAATTCCTCAAGGAGATGACTTTTCTCTTAGTGTTCGAAGACTACTTCATGCCTCTGTCAATATGGGGAAAAAGATGGAACATCTGGAAGACGGAAAAATCACTATAAGTTCAAAGCTTCCCTTGCCTCTTCCCAACTTGAAGAGATGAAAAAACAACACTTTTATCTAGAAAAACAAGTTGATGCACTTTGGGAGAAATTGGTTGTCTTGGAAAATTTTATTCTTCTTTTAGAAAAATGATGTAAAAAAGAAAGGGATCTCTATCACAAAAAGACCGGTGCCCAAGAGAAACTTCTTACAGCCCTCAAAGAAGCTCACCAACTTTCAACAAAAGGTTTTAAGGAGTGTCTAGCAGACTTTGAGAGGACTGTAGAAGGAAATAGATATGTGCTGAGGAACATTGAGACAGAAAAAGTAGCAACTGTGGATGCCTATGCAGAAAAATGTGTGGACAAGCTCAATGCCAGAGATTCTACCATCTGAGCAGTATTGATCACTGAAATCCATGATAAGTATCCTGAGTATGACTTAGGTAGTTTCTGGAAACTTTTCTCCTCCGAACTTCGCCCACCTAATATTGTTGTGAGTGAAAGTGACACATCTGATTCCTAGGAGAGTGACTCCTCGAAACTATCTAAGTAGTCAATAGTCTTTTTTGTTCCATCTTTTTTGTACAAATCCTTGTTAGTTTTGAGGCAATTTTTGTAATGGTGTCAGCATTATACGAAGAATATTTATCTTACTCCATTTTTTGTATGCTATTGTTTGGAACACTATTTATCAACTTATAAAATTTGTGACTTCATATTGGGTATGAAAATGGTTGTATGTCAACTTGCGTTGAATACAATAATTGTTTTATGCCAACTTTTGTTAAACATAATAATCATTCTACGTTGACTTTAGTCATGCGTAATTATAGTTGTCATAATTGTTGATCTGCTTATCTGATCATAACTTATAAACCAGAAACAATAATTTGAGGCAAAAGTTCAAATATATTTATCAGCTAATAATAACACCTCGTTAAAACTTTTATGTGCCTAACATGATAGGAAAGAGTATGTCTTCGCTGTTTTTCCAAATTTGAAAATAGAAAAGAAACATTACATGTCAAGATTTTCATTCTTACTCAAGGTACAACTTCAGATATTCTATGTTCCACGGATGTTTGAGGTTTCTCCCCTCTTTATCATTTAACCAATACATTCCCTGTTTTACTTTCTCTGTTACTTCCTAGGGACCTTCCCAATTTGGTTCCAACTTTCCAAGGCTTTTTTCTTTAAATAAAATCGTAACACCTTATCCTCCACCTTAAAATTACTCTGCTTTACTTGTGAGGTGTATCTACTCTTCATTAATGTTTGATAATATAGGGATTTCAACTATGCACACCGTCTTTTTTCTTCCACCAAATCAAGTTCTATTGCCCTATTTTGATCATTAAACTCCTCTGTATACGCTACCACACGGTATGATGGGAAAATAATCTCTGAGGGAACCACCACGTCCATTTCGTACACCAAAGAAAACAGAGATATGAAATCGTTGTTCGTGGTGTTGTTCAATAAGCCCATAACACTTCCTGTAAATAATCTGGCCATTTTTCAGCCTTTTCTTCCAAAAATTTTTTTAACCTTTCAAGGATCGCTCTATTGGTAACTTTCACCTGCCCGCTAGCTTGCGGATGAAAAAGATCAGAAAAGCATTGATGTATGTCCTTAGAAACACAGAAACTCTTATATTCCTTGTTGTCAAATTGGGTCCATTATCCGTTGTAATTTCCATTGGAACCCCAAAACGACAACAAATGTTCGAAATAACAAATTTAATAACATCCTTCGCTTTCGTCCACGTTAAAGGTTCTGCTTCTACCCACTTCGGAAAATAATCAACTACCACTATAGTCGTTTGTCTTCCCCCGGATGCCATAGACAAAGGACCAACCAAATCTATGCCCCATCTATCAAATGACAATGCTTCAGAAATACTTTCCAACGAAACCCATGGTTTATGTATTATATTGGCATATTTCCGGCACGTATCACACCTTTTTACCAACTCTTTAGCATCACTTGAAATAGTCGGCCAATAATAACCAGCAAGAAACAATTTTCGAATCAACACTTTATACCCACAATGCGCAGATCCTTCCCCATCATGTAATTCTGATAAAACAATTTGTGACTCATCCTTAGCCAAACATCTAAGAAAAAGCCTACCTAGGTATTTCTTGTATAAAACTCCTCCCGAAATGATATAACCGTGAGACTTGAATCGGATTCTCCTAGCCTCTGATTTATCTGTCGATAAAACATCATTTTCCAAAAATTCTATAATTTGCGACCTCCAATCTTTCGTAACAACATTATTTTCCTCATTTATTGTCATCAATTGCTCTGTATTTATTGTAATCGAGGGACACTCCTGAGTTATGACCCAAGGATAATTTTATGAATGTGAGGCAACTGCTAAGGAATCAGGAATCGAATTCGCTTCTCTTCGAACATGCTCGTATTTAACTTCGTCAAAAGTTAAAACCAAATCCTTCAACCCTTTCAAGTATTTGACTAACTGATCATTTCTTGCCTCTGATTCTCCCAACGTATGGTTAATCATAAGTTGTGAATTGCTGATTAATTTAACCTTTTTTTCCCCACATACTTGAGCCACCCTCAACTCCGCTAACGTCGCTTCATATTCTGCCTCATTATTTGTTGCTTTAAAACCAAAACGTATGGCCTGAAACATTGTTATCCCATCCAGGGAGATTAACCATACCCTGACACCACTTCCAGAAACATTCGACCCTCCATCAGTTCCAACTAACCATTCAGTTTTATCCTGCTGATCATCGATCTTCATATCTGCTCGCTCCGACCAAAAATTCGGCCAAGGCTTGAGCCTTTATAGTTGTTCGAGGCTCAAAGTTTATGTCAAAATATCCAAATAAACTTACTGGAATTTTTGAGCACTTTAAAGAAAGACACACATTTATCCGAAGAGCGAGAGATAAACCTGTTCAACGCCGCTAATCTTCATGTCAGTATTTGGACTTCCTTAATGTTTCGAGAAGGACTCATTATCGTCAAAGCTTTTATCTGCTCCAGATCAGCCTCAATTCCCTTTTCACTCGCTATATAGCCAAGAAATTTTCCAGATCGAACACCAAAAATAAATTTTTCCGGGTTCAATTTTAAATTGATTTTTTCAAATTATTAAAAGTTTATTCTAAATCAGAAAAATGGTCTTCATCTTGTAAACTCTTTACCAACATATCGTCAATATACACTTTTATGTTTCGCCTGATCTGCTCCACAAAAGTTTTGTTTACCAGATGTTGATAAGTCGCCCCCGCATTTTTCAGGCCAAACGGCATTACCTTATAGCAATATAACCCTCTCCTAGTTATGAATGATGTGCTTTCTTCATCCCTCGCATCTAATCTGATTTGGTTGTATCATGAATAAGCATCCATGCAGGATAACCCCGATGTAAAATCCATTAACTAATCAATCCGAGGAACTGGGAACTCATGCCGACGCTCGAGAAAGACCTATAGCAAATGGATGTTGATATACCAATAGGATATAGTGCCGGTGAGGAAAAAAATAACATAAACCTAGCCTAAAGCATAGTCTGATAACGCAAGTTCCACTTATGGAAATTGTTGTACATCGAGAAGCTACATAAGCTGACTCTCGCCTACAATATGTAATAAACATAAAAACAATAATAATAAAGTTATTTATTAAAATAAGTTGATACCAAACTATAATAGTTTGGTTTAAGATACTCGAGTTGGAAAGAAACTTGTATTTTTTTGGAAACTGCTATACACCTCACTGAGGGCGTAATCAGGATATTGTGGAGGTATGCGGGGCATGGCTCACTCGAACTCCCCTTAAGGTGCCGCCTACGAATATGACCTTGTAGAACTGCTGTTAGTCACTGCCCACTTAACATGCATACTTATCTCATTATCTACACCTCCCCCGATGTAGTTGTTGTTTTGTACGCGATCCCAATAATCATGATGTCTCCTCTGTAAGGACAATATATATATACCCACTGGTGTATCGGGGTCGTATCTTGCCCATGTTGCTTAGTAGTAGTTGTTTTTGTTCGCACCATCCCTAAAAAACATTCGTTTAGTATAGTACTTTAAGGCACTAGTGCGAAACATATTTACCCGGATAAATAAAGAAAAAATACATTTTAAACTACATATTATCAATTGAAGCATAAACAAAAGCATCAACCCAAAAAATAAATCATGTAATGAAACAAATACCTAACATCATATAGTTCGCATAAAGAATCATATTATTTTTTAAATCGCAATAAAAAGAAAAATCTTGGTTGATATGTCGCATGCAGATTTGTAACAAGCACTCTTCTTTGTCGCACGACATGTGCGAATACATCAGGCCAGGTCACACATGTTGTGCAATGAACATATATCGAGCATGCCAAAAATCTAAAACCCTAGAACACAAATTCATGCACCATTTTGCTCAAAATTAAACGCAAAACACATATCCACAACTCACAAATAATCCTAGCCTATTAAATCAACATAACAATAACTCCAACCATATACAAATCAGATTTTAAAAAAATAGAAATTCAAACCTAATTTCATACCAAAATATACAACGAAATCGATAAAAATATACACTACTGAGGTTGTATGGCATACCTTTATGTTGTTATAACGTGTTTTTAATTTTGGTTGATTGAGTACTTTATTTTTTTGAAAGAGGTAAAATTATCCAAATTTTGGTGAGAGATCTAGCAAAATGGTACGAGGTCCAGCGGTGTAAGATCAAACAAAATATGTCAAATTTATAGCATGTCAACATCTTTTATTATATCCGTTAGCACTCATCCTCAAGCTTGTGCAAAAGTACTTGAAATTGTCATAGCTTGAAAATAACAATATTTTTGAAATCTTAAACAAAAGTACTTGAATTGCAAGCTTGATCAAAATACTGAAATTGAATCACACTCCCCTTCAAGTCTGAGCATATATACTAAGCATGCATTACTTGTTGCAAATATAATTAATACATTACTCATTAAACGCTTTTGTGAATATATCTCATAATTATTCTCCTGTTTTGACATATCCTAAATGAATAGGATTTTGTTGAATCTTTTCGCAGATAAAATGACAATTAAATTTAATATGTTTCGTTCTTTCATGAAAGACAAGATTAGACGTAATGTGCAACGATGCTTGATTATCATATCAAAACTTTACATGCATGGTAGTATTTATGCCAACATTATTCAAAAATTGGTAAATCCAAATTATCTCATAAGTGAATTGATCCATGGCTTTATATTTAGCTTTAACACTCCATCTTGATACAATATTTTGTTTATTCATTTTCCAAGATGCCAAATTACCCCTTATAAAGACACAATAACCAATGACCGATCTTCTATCCGTTTTAGATCCTTCCCAATATGCATCAGCAAAACATTCTATATTAGTATGACCATTACTGTCATACGAAAATTCGAGTTCATAAGCTAGTTTGAGATAGCACAACATATGTTCTAGTGTTACTCAATGATTAACCGCTGGGGATGACATAAATTGACATGCAATACTAACTGGATACACAATATATGTTCGAGTTACTATAAGGTAATTAAGTTTTAATACTATTTGATGATATTTTTATGGATCACCAAATAATTCCCCATCATTTTTTAGTATCAGCAAATTAAGAATTATCGGTATATTACATGGTTTTGCTCATAACTTGCCTGTTTCCATCAATAAATCCAAAACATATTTTCTCTACAATTGACGATTGCCTTCTTGGTTCTTGTTATTTCCATTCTCATAAAGAACTTTAATGGTCCTAAATCTTCTATCTGAATATTTGAATGCATAAAAGTTTTAAGTAAATAAATACATTCACTATCACTCCCAGCAATGATGATGTCATTAACATACATAACCACGATACTATTTGTAAAACTTTTATAAAAATATAATGATCACAAATACTCTTTTAACCCAAATTCATTGAGTGTCTCACTAAACGTCTTAAACCAAAAAATGTAAACTTCGTTTTAAACCTTATAAAGATTTATACGAAAGACATACATTTCCTCTTTCCTCTTTCCTTATGAACAACAAACCTATGTGTTTTCTCTATATACAATTTTTTTGAAGATTTTCATGTAAGATTGTATTTTTATGTATAACTGATGCAATGGCCAATTATTTGAAACCACCAAAGAAATAAATAAACGAATAGAGGTAAACTTAGCTACCAGAGAAAGTGTATTAGAGTAGTCAACACCGTAAATTTGAGAATATACTTCACCGAAAAGTCTTGTTTCATTTGGATTCACTTTGACAATAAACATCCATTTATAACCAATAACTTGCTTTCTGGCAGATAAAATAACCAACTTCCAATTACTAATATCTCCTAATGCTTTTATCTCTTCAAACATTACAGATTTCCAACCAGAATGATATAAAGTTTCAAAAACAGTTGTTAGAATATAAATAGAATCAAAAGTTGCAATAAAAGCTCTCATAAAAGGTGAAAAAATGATCATATTTTGTGAAAGAATGTATTTGCTAAGTATATTGTCTTTTACCTTCTCGATAAACAATATGAATGTCAAGATCATACTCATTATAGTTTGTAACATGTCCCGAAGATGAAAAAATAGGCACTGGGCATGTTGCAAGAGGTTTCGTACGTTTGGAATAAAAATGTGTAATGAAAAGACGAGATGGTGGAGGAAGTGCAACAGATTGAGTAACATAATTAGTTTTAATATAATAGGGGATTGAACTACGAACAAATGAGGAGGTCATCGTCTTTTTTATATGTGTAAAGGCCGACATTAGGTACAATTGGAAAAAATAAAACATGTTTAAAAAAATGTAGCATTTCCATACACAACTTACCGGTTAAGAGAAAAAGAAAAATATTTATAACATTTTTTG
Organism: Limnanthes douglasii subsp. nivea; assembly: GCA_036936605.1. NCBI lineage: Eukaryota > Viridiplantae > Streptophyta > Magnoliopsida > Brassicales > Limnanthaceae > Limnanthes > Limnanthes douglasii. The sequence goes on from JAUPFV010000001.1 coordinate 402,364,143, forward strand.
AACTCTAGAATATCCAAGAAAAATATATTTTAAAGATTTAAGATCTAGTTTTGTACGATTTGGACTAACATTCATAACAACACAAGTATAACCAAATATGCGGAGTTCAACATGGAATAAAGGTTTTGAAAGAAAAAACATAAAATATTTAATTTTATTATGAAGAACAACAAACGACATTCAAATCATTAAATATCAAGTAGTGGAAACATCATATGCCCAACATACTTTTGGTACTTTCATTTGAAAAAAGAGTGCACGATCAACCTTTATAAATGTTTTTTTTATTTCAGCAACACCATTTAGAGATGGTGTTTCAACGCAAGAGGTTTGATGCAAAATTCTATGTTGTTCCATAAATGATTGAAATGTAGTTGAACAATGCTCTTTACCATTATCACTTCTTAAATACGAATCAAACACTTAAAATGAGAATTAAATTCTGCATAAAATTTACAAAATATATAAAAAATAATTCAGAACGGTGGTATGACGGAAGACGATGATGTTTAGCAAATTGACACGACTCATATTCTAATAAGATTAAATATTTAAATTATGGAAAATTTGTATACGAGAGGCTAAAGATGGATCACCCATACAACAATTCGCTTCAAATGGAGATTGGACACTAGAACATGTAATGAAATTATTAATATGTAAATTGAGATAATCGAGACCTCCGAACTTATGCCCTTTAGCAATGATTTTTTTTGCAAGATCTTACAACAAACAATAATCAAAGTATGATGTGACAAAACATTTTAGATCTTTAGTGAGTTTGCTCACGTAAATAAATTTAAATAAAAATTGAGGAATATTTAAAACGGAATTCAAATAAATATTTTTATTTAAACGAACGGTTTCATGACCTAAAACAATAGATGATGACCCATATGCCAATATCAAGTCTGAACGATGTGTGTTTGAAAAAGTAAAAAAATGTTTAGATTACATGTCATCTGTTTTGTAACAACAATATCAATGATTGAATCTGATGACGAAGAAAGAAAATATATTGAATTACCTGATCCATAAGCTTCACTATATGTAAGATTAAAAGACTTTAGTAATTTACGGTACTTGAAAAACTGAAATTATTCTTCAGCATAAAGAATAATTGGTTATTTGAAAGATTTGTTTAGTAAAATATTGTTGTTATGTTTGTTCTGAACATCACTTTGTGTGACCAAATTTATGATAATATATATACTTTATATGGCTAATGTCTCGAAAATCACATGTGCTATGACGATTAAATCTACCCCGATTACCATAATAAAGGTTTTGACAAATTATTCTTTCTTCCATTAAGAACTGATATGTACATATTTTTTTATTTCACAAAAAAACTATGTTGATTACAAAGTAATAAAATCAATAGCACCATAAACCATAAAATTAAACTCACTATAAAAAGAACCCAGACATAACATGCACAAAACACTTTAATAACCAATGTAAAACCCACCCTAATACCATGTAAAAGTGAAAAATAAATCCATTATCGACACTCCAATTATGTACAAGTTAAAGTTATATATATATAGAGAGGGGTTGTGAATATATCTTAATAATAGTATATTGTACTATAATAATAGTATATTGTACCATAATAATATATACAATAAAGTATATTATAGTAAAATATTAAGTCAATATCTTTTATTATTTCCGTTAACAAATTGTAATATAGTTTGGTAAACAATTATGTTATGCTTTTAAGTTTTTATTATTTAGGATTTGATCCTCGTAACATTTTATTATACATTTTATTATGATGACGGATCATATTTATTTACAAATTTATTGTTGTTTTTAAATTTTAAAAGATACTAACGAAAAAATAAGATTATTTCTATGAAGATTGCATTATTTTTTGCAAAATTAAAATAAGATTATTTCTATGAAGATTGCATTTTTTTTGCAAAATCAAGATTGTGAGGGAATTCATTTAGGTTTGAAAGTGAATACAACTCTTAAAATGGGTACTATTTTGAACGAGCTCTAGCACAATCACAACATCATACCCTAAAATATCGAGCTTAAGCTTTGTAATGTATAAAGATATTGAAGGTGAATAATATAGATGTGAATCTTAATTGTTTGAGATTTAATTTTTCATAAATTTTTTAACATGGTTTAGTTGGATTTAATTTTTTTAAAACCAAAATATCAAATAAAATTATAAATTTTTCTTATATGTTTCGTATTGACCAAATGAGTTTTTTGAAACTTCTAATATAATTTATATTGCAATGTTAAACAAATGAAAAATCTCGACTGATTCATATTTTAGCTTTCAAATTAGCAAACTAAATAAACATTTTGATAGTTATCACATGTTTTTTATTAGTGTAAATAAAAATAAGTAGTAAAAGTTTTCAATTTTTTTTATATATCGACCGAATTTAAAAACTCAAACTAAATATATATCTAGAGCATTGTTTTTATTACTTATTTATTTAAAACAATTTTTTTCTATGGGTTTGATATTAATTCAAATATATATATAAAATATTTTTAATAATAATATCAAAATTAATTAAAATTATTTAGAAAAATATAGTAGCAAGAAAAAAACTGAAAAATAATATGCAATACACGGAATATAAAACAAATTACCAAACTCAATACTTGAGTCCAAGCCCAAAAAGTAAGCAAATAAACCTAATCGTTTCCTTTTCCAAACACGTGACGCCTCATAACCCTATTTCCTCTCGGCCGCCGCTTGATATCTCTACACCTCGGTAAAGCTCTCTCTATACTTTAGGATTAAAGTTTTATGCTGTGTGTCTCACTCTTCATATCCTTTTCCATATGTGAGAGTTTTTAGGATGTAAAAAAATAATAAGAGGATGCTGATTTTTGAAGTAGATGGATTTTAGAAAGGTAGACCACAAAGATTCTTGTTTTCTGAAATTAAAATGTTTTGTTAGTAATTACTTCAATTTTGTAGAAAAAAAAAGGGTTGGTTCACAGTTCAAGAGTTTCTAGAATCCAAAAACCTTTGATCAACTGTGAATTATGAGGCGTCACGTGTTTGGAAAATGAAACGATTAGGTTTATTTGCTTACTTTTTGGGCTTGACTCACGATTAGGTTTATTTGCTTACATCCTAAAAGCTCTCACATATGATGTTTTTGTTTTGCTGTTTAAAATTATTAGTGCCTTTTAACATGTTTTTGTCTTGGTGTTTTATCTTATATTCTTTGTCATACGTGTTGTTGTTTTATCTTATATTCTTTTTTATATGATTAAGTTAAAATGTTGGATCCAGCTCCTAACGAGCTTCTCAGATTTTTTTTTTTTAAGAGAAATTTGGGCGGGTGTTGGAAGTAATTGTATCGGCGCATGCCATATCATCTTCAATTGTAAAACAGAGCTTGGATGTTGAGAGGTCTTAATGAGTAGTAGTCTCAGTTTTACAATTGAAGATGATATGGCATGCCCCGATGCTAGACGGCACAGTTACTTCCAACACCCGGCCGAGTGCCCACAGAGGAAGCCTTCTAACGGCAAGAAGACCCAAGGATGCTTCATGGACTGCAGCAGCAACTGCCAAGCTACCTGCAAATGTAAGTCTACTACTTACATCTATAAGAAACCTAACACTTAAGACTTAATACTAACCACGAACATATAAAATCTCGTCTTGGCAGGGAGGAAACCCAACTGCAACGGTCATGGCTCTATCTGCTACGATCCTAGGTTCGTGGGTGGTGATGGTGTCATGTTCTACTTTCACGGATCCAAAGGTGGAAACTTTGCCATTGTCTCCGACGATGATATTCAGATCAATGCCCACTTCATCGGCACAAGACCACTAGGAAGAACCCGTGATTTCACATGGGTGCAAGCGGTCTCTATCATGTTCGACTCACACAGTCTCGTTGTTGCAGCCAAAAGAGTCGATCACTGGAACGACAAATGCGATTCCATCATGGTCAAATGGGACGGTAAAGATGTCATAATCCCTACAGGTGAAGGATCCGAGTGGAGTACTAATGCTGCAGAAAGAAAGATAATCGTCGAAAGAACGGATGGCACCAACAGTGTAAGAGTTATAGTGTCTGGTCTGGTTGAGTCAGTTCTGAAGGTAAGGCCGATTGGCGAGGACGAAAGCAGGGTTCATACGTATAAGTTACCCGAAGACAACTCGTTCGCTCATCTTGAGACGCAATTCAAATTCGAAAAACTAAGTGATGCTGTTGAAGGAGTTTTGGGTAAAACTTACAGACCTGGTTATGTTAGCCCCGTCAAGGTCGGTGTTCCAATGCCCTTAATGGGTGGAGTTGACAGGTACCGTACTCCATCGCTCTCCTCACCTCTATGCAAGGTGTGCAGGTTCAATGGACAATCCGGACTCCTCCTACCTGAAGACTTGTCACAAGAATGATAGCGATTCCAAAGCTAAATAAATTTAAGAGATACATCAAGTATCATTGTGCCTTATTTCCTTCCATATATCTACTTTTCTGATTTAACTTTCTATCAAAGAGAATATGTAAACTTTAGAACTTCTATGAAAACACGAAATTGTTCTTCTTTTGTGAAACTACCTTAATCATGATCTTAGTACTCCTCAGATTAAGTTTATATAACTTTAGCTCTTGTTAAGCATGACAAAGTATGAATTAGACCCTTTAATATTTGTCAACTTAAAAAAAATATTTACAGATTGTTATATTTTGCCTCAGGTTATCAGCAGACAACACTTGCAGGATCTGGGATGTAGTAACTTCCACCAGGACTCACATATATGATCCTAATCAATTGGGTTTGCTTCTTTTTATCTTTTCGCTCACTTCTAATATTCTTGATAATTGGAACTGCTAAGATTGAGAAACTTTGTAAATATAGGAAATGCGAATCCTAAAGTATCTATGAGTTGTGTCACATTCAATGCACAAGGAACTTTTTATGCTACTGGTTACTTTTGGTTTTATATATTTTTTTCTAATATCTTTGTGTTATTTTACATAATTCTGTAGTACACTGCAGGTTTTGGATGTCACTTTACTCGGTTCTGAAGAGTCTGAGATGATTGCATTGCATGAGCACAAGTCATCTTACTCATGTGCAGTTTAGGTAATATTAGATTATGTTTTACACTAAAAACATTAAGTATTTTCTATTCTAAGCTCTTGCTTTTTCAGTAAAAGTGCAGAAAACAAAATTTTCAGTTCTTCTACTGAAGAGGCAATTGTTTGGGTTCGGAGTTCGAATGCCAGTGTAAGCTTTCATTGATACTACACATTACTTTCTTAATATTCTTTTCGTGTTTAACTGAAGTATCACTAGTTTGGATAATTTTTTCATTTTTTTTTCATAGTAGCATTGGCTCTTGGAGTTTAGCTTACCGTGTCGAGCTTCCATATCATCTTCATATGATTGCATGGAGCGAGGATGATAAATTTCTCATTTGTGGTTTGACTGGTATTCTTTTCGATACACATTTTTACTTAATGATGAAGTCATTGGTATCCATTATATCAAAAACCATGAAAAAGTGATCCGCAACAAATTTATCTTTGTTAGATTGATTTATTATACATAATTTGATATTATACTGTTCATATATGTTTTTAGATTCTCTATTTTTTCTTATCATTTTTTGTTTTTTATGTTGTACTGATGATGGTTTCTTGTTTGACATGTGCGAAATTTGTGCATGCTGTTAAATAGTTTAGATTGCTTTCAACAGATGCCAGAATGTGTGTTGAATCCAACTAACGGAGAAATACAAGATGAACGTGAGTGTCATCCTGATGATGTAAGTAATTTAGCTTTATTTTTATTTTTTCATTTTGGCAGTTAGGTTTAATTTTGTTATTTTAGGTTACTACACTTGTTGTTCATCCTGTCGACCATGAGATTTTTGTTACTGCTGTGTAAAGCAAGTCCTATAAATTTCGTTCACGATATGACAAAACAGTTTCCTAAACAGTTCCAGATCAAACAAAAATACAATTATAAAAAATTAGTACATCTGACTGCGATCAATCTGCTTTAAAAAATAAATCATTTAATTTTTGGTAATTTTCTAACAAATTAGTTATATCTGACCAGATCAATGAGTGTTCCAGAATAGAAACAACAAGATATAAATATAGAAAGAAATCATTTTCATTAAGTGGTAGAAACAAGTACCTGATGTAGCGCTTTATCTCTACCTCTTTTTTCGGTTTCACTCAATATTTTTAATCGACTATTAAACTTGTTTAGGATTATAGAAGTTCCGACTCTGTGTCAAAGAATTTGACAAACTCAATTAAAAAACTATCGATAATTTTTTTTAATCTATACAAAAACGTACTAACAAAGCTACCAAACAAACCAATTTGATGGTGAAAATGACATAAATGTTGTTGCATGAGTGGTATCCTCATAAAACAGGTCGTAACCAATTTCAATTGAACCATCTACGAAAAATACACTCCAGACATATTTTTCGTAAATGACTCAATTGAAATTAGTTACAACTGTTTTATGAGGATACCACCCATATAACAACAACATCTATGTCATTTTTCACCATCCGTAAGTTAAATTATAACAACAACATCTATGTCATTTTTCACCATCCGTAAGTTAAATTGGTTTGTTTGCTAGCTTTGCTAGTAACGTTTATGTATAGATTCAAAAAAGTTATCGGTAGTTTTTGAATTGAGTTTGTCAAATTATTTCAAACAGGGACGTGACTTCTATAATCCTAGGCAAGTCTGATGGTCGCTTAAAAATATTAAGTGAGACTGGAAAGAGGTGTACAGATAAAACGCCATATGACCGGTATTTTATTATGGTGATTCGGGAGTACTCATTGATCTGGTTAGTTATAACTAATTTAATAGAACATTACCAAAATTTAAATGATTTATTTTGCGAGTTAGATGTATTAATTTTTGGCAATTGTATTTTTGTTTGATTTGGAACTGTTTAGGAAACTAGTTTCCCATAAGCGAAATTTACAGGACTTGCTTTTAGCGACAGCAGTAGTAAAAATCTCAGGTAACAAAAATCTCAGGGTCGACAGGATGAACAACAAGTGTGGTAACCTAAACAAACAAAATTAAACCTAACTGGAAAAATGAGAACAAAAAAATAAAGCTAAATTACTTACATCATCAGGATGACTCACAAATATCTTGTATTTCTCCATTAGTTGGGTTCAACACACATATTCTTGCATCTGTTGAAAGCAATATAAACTTTTTAACATCATGCACAAATTTCGCACATGCCAAATAAGAAGCCATCATCAGTGCAACATAAAGAAACTAAACATGATAAGAAAAAATAGAGAATCTAAAAACATATATTAACGGTGCAATTTCAAATTATGAATAATAAATCTATCTAACAAGGATAACTTTATTGTGGATCATTTTTCACGGTTTTTTTGATATAATGGGATCACAAAGATTTCATTATTAGGTAAATATGTGTGTATTGAAATTGGTTACGACCTGCTTTATGAGGATACCCCCCATACAACATCTATGTCCCTTAAATGTCAACCAACTACTACAAAAAGAGAATGGTACCTACTTTTGCATTGCATAAACACAAGCAACTTTTCCATTCGAAAGCTCACTTTCAGCTAGAACTCCTTATAGACTACATTGACAACGTACCTTTCTTGTTTCTTTATGTCTACAGTATCAGAAAATCTTATCACTAAAGTTCGGATTGGTTTTGATAAAAAAATTTGGTCACTAAAGTTTGGATTGGTTTTGCTGACACGATGGTTTTTTGACAATAAGATTAATAAAAGAAGATTCCATTACAACTACTTACTGTTGCTAATCTTAACCAGAAACCCTCTATTCAAACTGAAATTTGAGCTCTTAATATCAAATTTATAATTATAAATGATGGTGGAATCAAATCGGTAAGCAAACAAACAAGACGAAACCTCAAGAAATGAAGAAAATCAGATAGACCATAACTTTTATAAACGAATTTCAGTAGACGAAGGGTCAGAAGAATCTAAAGAACACTTATTCTCTACACAAACATCATCTTTCAAAAAACAAAAAGAGTACGAAGACTTCTACCAAAAAAAAGAAATCAATTCATAAAAGGCTTGATGAGGACCAGACTTCAAAATAGAAGGACAATGATATGTAAGAGGATGAAGAAAATAAATTATTAAAGCTTTACAATTAATTGCAATAAGTTTTATATTTACTTCAACCAATGACCTTGATAACTCGTATATAGAGCATGACTCATCTAAATATATAACTACTGGAAGTTTACTAGCATCCCCTGTTCTTTTTGGTAATATTGAACATGAAAAAAACTTTTAGAAAGTACTAAGTAAGAAATTGAACAAGGTTAATGTGTTTGGCAATATAATTCGAGGAACCAATGTGTGTGGCAATATATTTCAAACTGCCAGTGTGACAAGTTGGCAAAATTAAAATAACACTTAACATTTAAAACAAACAATGTTATGTGATGAGCACTTACGAACACAGAAGTGATATGTGATGAGCACTTACAAGTACAAATAATGCCATGAGATGTACACAACAAAAATTCATAGGATGCCATGTGATAATCTTTAATACCAAAATACAAGTTACAAACACAAAGATACAGTTGATGCCTATTTATTTTGATCATAACATGGTAATTTATCCGATTTACCTTTTTAGGAGCTATTGTCACTTTCTGAACTCTCACCACCCGACGAGGCAGATTGTTGTCTTTGTTTTCTTCGAATTCAGACTCCTATGAATCACCTACAACAATTGTGAATGTATCCTTAGGGCATCTATTTTATGGCACTAAGTACCAATAGTCTTTCATGTTTTCCTTCAAAATTCTATGATGGAAGTCAAAGATCATATAATTTTTTGTTTCCTCTTCACGAGTATTTATTGCATTAAGAAAATCACTCGCACTAGCATTCACAAAAGCCTTTATAACACCAATTTTTTCTTTCTCGGATTCAACCTTATATGATTCAAAGTCTTGAATGGCCTCATTTTTTCCTTCTTCACTTCCTTCGTATAATATGTTGATTGTTATTTGGTTGGCATGCTCTTGCTCTAATTATGCTACAACTTCTTCACTCAATTGATTTCGAGCAGCTACAACTTCTTCACTCAATTTTTTGACAGCCCTTTCAAGGTTGGAAAAAGAAAGAAGTAAGTTCATAACATTTTTAGATGGTTCATTGGAGGGGTATAAATGAAATTATCTTTTTAATACATAAGCATAAGAAGGAGTACTGAGAGGACATGGTGGATGGTGTGTTTGACGCAATATAGGTCATGTGCCAACCAATACTAATTCATTCTCCGGAAGATTATTTCCCACATTCTCTAAAGTAGTTTCGACAGTTTCATTTGCAACATCAGCAACATGGTGTTCATTTTCCTGAAACTGTGGCTTCGTATCGAAGATATCCTTATCTTCATTTTACTTTTATTTCCCTTCAGCATTCGGTGTCAGATTTGGGGATGAGACATCAACAACTTCCTCAAGAGAAGTTACAGTAGGTGTTTTTGATGAGCAACTTTTTTTCTTTAAAGCATCTAACTTTTATCTTTTGGACACTTTTTCTACCATTTACTAGATCGATGAACTTTATTTTTCTATATTTAAAACTTAATGATGGTAGGTGTAATGAGTAATGAAGGCATATTTATAGGCAAAGTTGTGAAGATATGTATGGTATTTTTTAGGAGGAAGTTGGAGATTTTGACAAACGTTTATTGGGTAAAGTTTGATTTGATAGGTAATGGGTGCCTCGAAAATATAATTCAAAATAGTTTGGCAAGTGTAACGTGTCAGAATGAAGCAGCACATGTAACTAGAAACGTCTATTACCTTTTACATCATTTTAAGAAATCCATTGTAACCTATAAATTTCGAGGGGATACTAATTTAAAGTGAAGTGAATTGTAAAGAATATGTATATGACCAATAATTCGTCGAGAAAAATCGGTATTCACTTTGAAAACGACATAACTAACATAGTCTAAAAAACTTTTTAGAGTGATTCCCATGAGGTCTTATAGCCTTTTTACAGCAAGAAGATACCCATACATAGCAGTTTTTAGTCCTTCCTCAAAATTCTTCGCAAGTATTAAGAGGCTACTAATAAGGAAATAAATAGTTGAGAAGTAAAAACAATTACTTTATAATTATTTAATTGAGTATCTTATAAATATGAGAGAGATTTGGTTTAAAATGTAAATATAAAGGATTAAATGTGTAGTTTATAATGAATGTGTTTGTACTAAGTAATAAAGTGGGGTGAAGTATCCACGTAACAAACTAATTGTGTTACATGTAACTACCTCATCTATACATATGTGTACTTGTCTTGGAAATAATGAGTATTGGACACTTTTAAATCTTGATTACTTTCTCTCTCTAAAGATTGAGTAACCTTCTCTTTATATAATTTCTCTTAAAAATTCTTCTTAGACATCACTTTCTCCCTCGTAAATATCCATACTTATCAGAAGACATGCTGATTGTTTTTTATTGGACCGAAGACCTGACTGAATGTATAAAGACTGAAGCAGAATGCATGTACCAATGATCCTATCCAAAGAATGTTGTTGATGCCCCTATCCGAAGCTATCTTTCAGATGCTACATGGCCTATGATTCTTATGTTGTTGGGTTTAAGTTTTTGATTGAATCAGGTTTCTATATTTACTAAAGTTTTTTTTATTTAATTGGGTATCTTACTTAATCGTTCTTCCTATATTATTTGGATTGCATATTAATTGATATTTCTATTTAATTATATTTTCTTTTTATTTGATTTTCTACTTATTAGTTTTCCTATTTTATGATTAAATTTTTATTACAACTGTTGATTGATACGATTTAATCTAAAGCATCTGCTGGAATCAAGGTTCTCCCCAAGTCTATATAAAAAAATACACACAAAGCTATGGTTTATAACTTGATCAATATTATTAGTGACTTGTGAGACAACTTTTCTCAGTGGCAACATAAGAGGGATCATGAGGCAAGGCAACGTTTTGACCAAAACCCTCCGGTTCTTGAGCGTGAAGGTCCTCACACGGGGGGGGGGGGGTATTGTTAGAAAATATGTTCTATTGGAGAATGGCGGGGAAAACCTCACACATAAAAGTAAGAGTCGTGCTCATAGAGGCGAATGTACCGACGAGAGCAAAAGAAATAAACAAAAGAAGAAAATAACAACATATTCTCATCAGGAGGATTTATCCACTAATGGAGCGCCTGGGGAAAATGGAATAATTGAGGCCTCTGAATATGACCAGGTAAGACCTACTATGACTGTGTATGTTTTGCAGAAATCCCTCTTCGTGAAGAGCATCATCGAGAGGAAACTTCTACAGAAATTCGACCCACATAAGATAGATTCGTACGAGAGATTAGGAGACCCCAAGCACCACCTCAAGCAATGTAACATTATGATGGCATTCAATCCCGACGATGTGTTGTTTTGTAAAGCATTTTCAATGAAGTTAAAAAAATGCACTAGATTGGTTTAAAAGCCTTCAGAATGGGTCATTCAAGGACTTTGAAGGCATGTGGGTTGCATTTAGAAACCACTTTATGGGAAACAAGGAGCACAAGCTTGAAGGTGATGTCATTATAGATTTGTATCAGTGGAGGAGGGAAACTAAAGAGTTATGTGCAACAATTTGTACGAGAAATAAACCCCATGTCGGGTTTCGCTAAGGTAGTGCCGATAACAACATTCAAAAGAGGGTTGGATCGGGATGGCCCCCTCTTCATCAAAAGAAGGTAGTCCCGATCATATCAGTTCATTCGAGTAAATGATTCGAAGAAGGCGGACTCCATGCTCAAATATCAACACAAGAACTTGAAGTTTAAGCCGACCTCTATTGAGAAAAAATGATATGATGAGGGACCCATATCTTGGACGCATCATGTTTTTAGATTAATCGTTCGCGCCCTTTTTACTATGAGAATCCAACAATAAAATTCACTTCCCTGACGAAGAACATAAATGCTATCTATGAAAAGATTAAGGGAAAATCTAATTACCAACCACCAAGGAGTATGTTGGCGGCACCGTACAAATGATCCCCTCGATACCTTTGCACCTACCACAACCATCATGGGCACCCGACAGAGAAATGATGGTAGCTGAAAGAGAAGATTTAGAGATTAATCGACAGTGAGGTCCTCGTCCATTTTGTGAAGTAGAGAGAGTGTAGTGTTAGAAGAAGGGGTACCCAATGCTGAACCGACCGAGGCATCAAACAAACTCATGGGAAAACAACAATGATTATGTATAATTTATAAATGTGACACTTTGTTTGGAATTGATCTTGTAGTACGAAAGAAACACCACAAATACCTTGATATTCACCTAGTCGCGGCTCTTCATATCACAACTTTAGGGAGCCAGTCATGGATTTCATCTTCAATAATGACAATTTGAGAGGAATCATCATACCCCATGAGGATGCACTAACAATTAGTGCTAACATTTCGGGAGTCATGGTAACGAGAATATTAATTGATAATGGTAATTATGCGATCGTTATCTTTAAGGAAAGCTACAAAATGATGTTGGGAGATCCCCCTTACAATATGACAGATAGACAGTTGATCAGCTATGAGGGAAAATCAACCAAATGTATAGGAGATATTGAGCTTCCAACCATGGTCGGGTACAACAACACCAAAAAAATGCTCCATACCTTACTTATGATTACACATGCCCCCCAACTTCTAGCACTCTATACTAGGGAGACCATGACTTCATAAGCTCGAGGCCACAACTTTCTCGTTTAGTCAATGCATCAAATACCCGATGGGCAATCTGGTGGGAATAATAAGATTCAACCAAATAAAATTAATGAACTCTAGGGTATGAGGTCGTTAATGACTAATCGATAGAAATGATTTAGAGGTGGACGATTGTAGGGAGAATGACAAGGAGGAGGATACCCTATTCGAAAAGGAGAGTGTAACGTTAGAAAAAAGAAAAGATGTTAAGATAGGTAATAAACTTGAATCAAACTTTAAAACAAGTTTGCTAGCTTTATTATAGGAGACAATGATGTATTTGCATGGGATGCTGAGAAGGTGACAAGCGTATACCCAACTGTTATTTCTCATTCATTAACCATCGATAGTAATGTTCAACTAGTAAGGTAAAAAAACGGCAAGCTTTTTCCCCAAAAAAGTCGAAATAAAATTGTAACTCTTTTTTGTAGTCGTGTTGTTTATCGTCAACATAAAGTGTTACATTCATATTGTTGTTTATCAAGTACTACATTGAAATAATAATTTTTAGAAACATCTTTTTTATTAACTTATACATGTGTTGTAAACTATATGATTCTTACCATTACATTTTCAAATATGACTTTTGCTGGAAAAACTGTTCCCTGAAAATCAAAAGTAGCATATGGTATTTTAAAATTATTTTGTTTGAGGTACCAGTATATATAATCTTCGATTACCTATGCATTGTCAAAAGTGTAACCTACAGTTAGTTCATTTGTGTAATGGGAGGCAAATCAAACACACTAAATGTTAAATTAATTTTTAACTTATAATCAATCTCTTATTCACCTAATATTTTCATCATATTACTAACAAAGACATTAAATCATGCTATTTATTGAACGAACCATATTGTCAAATATTCATGGTTTTTTTTGAATCATTTCCTAATTTGTAGTAGTGATTTATTTCAAATATTTATGCTACTTCATTTTCATATGGATAATATTTTCTGGTAATTGTCTAGTTAATTTCTTCAGGTACTTGAACTTGAATATGAACCAATTCTAATTCAAATAATGACCATTTTTCTAATTCTTTCTGAATAAAATATGAAACCAACATATTAGTTTATACGAAAATAGTCCAATAATAAATGATGATAGACCATATCATGCAAAACCAATACAACTATGAATGATGAAAGATCACACATGATATCATGCTAACTATAAATGATGAGAGACCATATCAAGTAAAACTTGGCCAACTATGGATGATAAGATACCACATCCCATGAAACCAGGATAATACCAACAAAGAATGATGAACGACTGTATCATGCAAAACCAGACTAACTATGTATGATGAGAGACCACATCATGCAAAACTAAGATAACTATGAATTATGAAAGACCATATCATACAAAACCAGGCTACTATGAATGATGAGAGACCATATCATGCACAACCAGGCTAATTATTAATGCTGATAGATCATTGCATGCAAAACAAGATGAATAAATGAAAGTTACATGTGTGAGAAAATATGAATGATTAAAAACTATATCATCCGAGACAAAACCATAAAAGATAAGAGAAAAAATAATTAGAGAATGGAGCAAAAATAATTCACTTACTTTGTTTCTTTGTATATATGTTCTATATGTATAATCTCATCCTCAACAACAAGATCTGAATCAATTATTGGTAAGAGTTTCAATTTATTGATGTTCAGTAGTAAGATCTTTTACAAAAAAAATTATATTAGTAATTCAACACCAAATAATAACGAGTTTACGAAAGCAAGGCAAAAAACAAGGGACTATACAATGTGGGACATTATATGAATTATATGAGGCAAAATCATGCGAGACCCTTTTTATGCGAAACGAGACATTATAAATTTGTTTCAAACTATATTATGAGAGGCTACTTAAAAAGAGACTATAACACGAGATATGAGACATTAAATTATTATAACATTATAATATTTAAGCAAAAAACAAGATAATACACCAATAACTACATATCCAAATACATATGTTTTTAAAAAGAGTTTTTGCCAATATTGAGTAATCTATATAACCCTTGTCCACAACAACAATAACATCAACAACATCCTGACTCACTTCTATTGCAGGAGAAACCTCCTCGTTTTCCGTAATAATTTTATCATCAATAGTATGGACATCATGTACCAAATATACAGTAGGAGAAACCTTTTTGTTTTCCACTACAATGTTAGGTGGAGTGTCTTGGTTTTCGACAACAATATTAGGATCATGTTATTCGATAATAGTGGTAACATTAGGATCGTGTCCTTCCACAACAATATTATATAAAGTGTCTTGGTTTTGCATACCAACATTAGGGTTCTCATGGGTTGAAAGTAGGTCTTTTTTTCACATCAACATTATGATGAACATCTTGTTCTTCCACAATAACAATAACTTTATGACATCATGTGTTGGAGTGTCTTGGTTTTCGACACCAATATTAGGGTTTTCTTGTGCTGGAGATGGGTCCGGGTTTTGCACAACAACATTAGGATTAACATCATGTTCTTCCACCGCAATAGTATTAGGATCCTTGTGGGCAAGAGTTTGAGTTATATTAGAAGCAGGTTGTTGTACAACGATTGTTGATCTTTCTAGTTTGTAATTATCTTTTTGCTTGCATTAGCATATGTAATAGTATTCACATTACATACTTTTTTATTTGATGATTGTTGCACTTTATCATGTTTTTCGTTTATTTTCCTTTCATGTGTTTTTAGATTGTTTAGCTATTTTTTAAGTTCATCCGATGTGTATATCTTCTAAAGATATACTTGAAGCGTCTTTTGTTGATCCATCTCTATGTGCATCTCTTCAATTTCATGTATCTTCTCTTTTTAATTCCGAAATGACCTGGTATTTTTCAGTGACTTTATTTTTTAGTTTTGCAATATGAAGTTCAAAATTATTACGTTTAATTGCATTATTTTTTGTCCATTATTGATAAGTCAGTGATTTGGCTAGACACTTGCTTAATTTGTGCTGGGATTTTTTGTTAATCCTCTACAAAATAAATATGAAACCATATTAATGATGCAAAACTATTAAAATATTGATAGACGTAAAACTTTGTTAATGATGCGAAACCATGTAAACTATTATGGATGAGAAACCATGATAGATGAGAGACCATTAGAATATGAGAAACCATTTTAATGATGTGAAACCTGTAAAATAATGATAAACGCGCAACCTTGTAAATAATGAGAAACCATGTAAGTTATGATATATGTAAAACCAATATAAATGATGATAATTTCGCAACCATGTAAATACTTCGAGATCATGTAAACTATGATAGATGAAAAACCATGATAAATGAGAGGCTATTAAAAGATGAGGGAATATTAAAAGATGATAAATATTAGATGTCTTTAGGTATTTTTAGATTCCTAAAAATTTGAGATATTAAATATTTCTTTTTTTGGAATAATAACACATTTTTCCAATACCAGCTTCTATATTTCTACATGACCAAATTTTGTTCCACATTCTGAAGTTTCTATTTGTTTAATATTATTCTTTGCTTTATAGTTTTAATAGTCCGTAATTTTTTTGGAAGTTTTCGAACAATTTATTTAATTTGTTTATAGATATTATGATATATATATAAATATTAGACAAAACATTGTTTCACGGACAAATCCATAGTTCTTAAACAAAGCAGTTTTGAGTTGGATAAAAGTTTCCAATATTTTTCCAACCGACTTGATAGTCTAAAAATATTTCGTAATCGAACTATTAATTTATCATAAATCTAACTATTTCAAAAATATTAATTACTCTATTTTATCTTAGAATTTCATCTCTTAAAAACTTAAAATTTTATATTATCAAACATATAAAGTTTAAAATAGAAGTTTAATTTACTGTTAAAAAGAATTGAATATTGTAAAAGTGAGTCTATTTTAAAATAGAAAGAAACTTTTTTAAAATTAAAAATGGATTTTAATGAGGTTTTAGAATATTAGAGAGGAAATATTTTTCTTAAAGTAACAACTTTAGGGAATAATTCGGTATATATAAATATTTTTCTTAAGAAATAATAAAAATGATAAATATTACCACTCCACGAAATAAAAACTGGTCCTTTTTATAATACCAATGCATTGAGTAAAAATGGTTTTTTTCTTTACAATCCTAGTTTCATAGGTATATAATATTTAAATGTCAAAGAAGCTATCTATCTCCTTGACACAAATCTCATGATCACATCTTTTATCTATTCTCCCCTCCAAGCCTCTCACCCACTAAAAACTAGACCCTATAGTAAATATATATAGAAAATGCTACTAGAGAGAGCTTAAGCTTAGCATTTAACCTACAAGGCTCAAGATTGGTCCAAAATAACCTATTTATCTCAACGGATAATTCCCTTATCATGGCCTATATATAAAGGTCTAATCCAATCAATAAGAACTTAACGTATCTTTATTATCACTTGTGCTCTATCACTCTTTTATTATATGTTCTTAATTACTTATTTGATTAACTCTTAGATACATTTTTACTTTGGCTTAACCTAACAAAAAAGTAATTTAGAAATCCAGAAAGAACGATGTGATCTATATATCCAGAAAGAACGGTGTTAGACATGGTCGAAAACGTTTATATGTCAGTCGACGAGGAGATTGAGATGAAATTTCCACCGAACGAACAACCAAATTTTCGATGGTTGAAGTCATAACAAGCGAACAGTACGCTCAGTAGTTGAAAAACAAACAAACAAGAGATTTTCTGTTTTAAGTAGCAATTTCTATCACAAGTTCACAAACTAATTTTGTTTATAGATATTATGATATATATATATATAAATATTCGCCAAAACATAGTTTCGCGGACAAATCCATAAATTTTAAACAAAGCAGTTTTGAGTTGGATGAAATTTTCCAATATTTTCCAACCGACTTGATAGTCTAAAAATATTTCGTAATCGAACTATTAATTTATCAAAAATCTAACTCTATTTCAAAAATATTAATTACTCCATTTTATCTTAAAATTTCGTCTCTTAAAAACTTAATTTTTTATATTATCGAACATACAAAATTTAAAATAGATTTTAATTTACTTTTAAAAAGAATTGAATACTGTAAAAATCAGTCTATTTTAAAGTAGAAAGAAACTTTTTTTAAATTAAAAATAGATTTTAATGCGGTTTCAGAATATTAGAGAGGAAACATTTTTTTTAAATAACAAATTTATGGAATAATTCGGTATATAGATATCTTTCTTAAGAAATAATAAAAATGATAAATATTACCACTCCACGGAATAAAAACTGGTCCTTTTTATAATACCACTGCCTTGAGTAAAAATGGTCTTTTTCTTTGTACTCTTAGTTTTCTAGGTATATAATATTTAACCTTACCGCAACTTTAACAAACACCATCACATTCATAGTTAATTTTAGAGTTTTGTTTCGATCATATGGAGTTTCACAGATCAATCCAACCCCGCCAGTTTTTTTCTCTAGCATTCGTTTATCAATGTTAATTCTTTAAGTGTTTATAATTTTTACGATCCGAGCATAGTTTTAAAAAATGTCATCGCGGCAATGAGACAGTATGCGAAAAACGTGTAACGCTCAAAAATCGTTAATAGTCCAAACAGATAAACGTCCGCTGCGACGGTGTTATAAAAATGTTACGTCGTAAAGGCGTATTCCATCGAGTATATCTATTAATTTTATTATTATATAAACTAATTTAATTAATTAAACTTTATAATTGAACATAAACTTATAAACTTTTTGTATAAAATAAAATAAATCCGCTCTCAAAATAACCGTTATTATTCGACTA
This sequence comes from Limnanthes douglasii subsp. nivea, assembly GCA_036936605.1. Taxonomy (NCBI): domain Eukaryota; kingdom Viridiplantae; phylum Streptophyta; class Magnoliopsida; order Brassicales; family Limnanthaceae; genus Limnanthes; species Limnanthes douglasii. The sequence goes on from JAUPFV010000001.1 coordinate 402,382,734, forward strand.
TTAAACAACTCGAAACCAAAAATCATGAGTTCGAGTTCTTCCATCTTCGCTTTCTCAGCTGGGTCTATCAGTTTGTGTGGTTATCTTCTGGAAGTTGGTTTGCAGGCTATTGCGTTAGACTGAAGGTGTATCCTGTGCGCACTCATTTCACTCTAAGTCATGGCTGCAGGCCGCCGGTTTCCTAAAAAAAATTGAAACCATTAACTTATTTTAAATATAAACTACATTTCTTAATTACCGATTTATTAAATATCTAATCAAGTTATTTATGTGGATAAAAGCTATTCAATATTTGAATTTAAAATTTTATAATATTTTTATTAATTTTTGAATTTAATTTCTTATTTTTTATATATTATATTATATAAATAATATTGGTAGACGAAATAACTTCTACCGCAACTTTCATCGCGTCTCACAATTTTTTGACACCTCATCGTCGCGGAAGTCACACGTCCCTGAAAACTATGGATCCAAGTAACCGGATATACGGATCGGGTTAAACATATCACGTTCAAGGCTTGGTCTATATTCATTCAATCCATGGTGGACCCTGAATGCTGCGACACTACACAATATAAGCAAGCAAGCTCTCTCGCTTCATGCATATATTTGTGGCCATCATCGACATGGACCACCTTCATTCACATGGCAAAAGAAAATCACTTGGTCGGCAAGCATTTGCTCCGTATCCAATACGGACCCTGACCCGGACCCATGTGAAGTAGCCATAAATCTAGAATGCGACTATAGTTATTATTGGTACCTACCAATCATATCATTACAAACCAATAAACCTACACGTTAAACCATTCATAGCGACACTATAAATAACATCGCATCTTGATACTTAGAACACAAATAAAAATAAAACATCTTTTTTTGTAATCTTCTTTACTAATATCGGTTGGTGCTTGGAAAAAGAATCAAACCTATCTTTGATATTCTTAGCCTTAGTGGTATAAGAAGGTTGAGATTTTATCAAACACTTCCCTAGTTTTAGCCCATTTCTTGCTTGGAAGCCGAGAAAATGGAGAAGCCAAAGACGATTCTAATGCAAAAGTACGAAATCGGAAAACTACTCGGCCAAGGGACTTTCGCGAAGGTTTATCATGCGCGTAATCTCAAAACCGGAGAGAACGTCGCGATTAAGATCATCGAGAAAGGTAAGGTGATCAAAATCGGATTGATAGAACAAATCAAGCGAGAAATTTCGGTTATGCGCCTTGTGAAGCACGCTAACGTTGTTCAGCTTTACGAAGTTATGGCAAGCAAGACGAAGATATATTTCGCGATGGAATATGTCAAAGGAGGTGAGTTGTTTAATAAGGTGGCGAAAGGAAAACTAAAAGAAGAGACGGCGAGAAAATATTTCCAACAACTAATCGAAGCTATCGAGTTTTGTCATAGTCGTGGTGTCTACCATCGCGATTTGAAGCCCGAGAATCTTTTACTCGACGAAGACGAGAATTTGAAGATATCGGATTTCGGGCTGAGTGCATTGACTGAGACGATTAAACAAGATGGTTTGCTTCATACAACTTGTGGGACGCCGGCTTATGTTGCACCGGAAGTTATAGGCCAAAAAGGGTATGATGGTGCTAAGGCTGATATTTGGTCGTGCGGTGTTATTTTGTATGTCTTGTTGGCTGGTTTTCTTCCTTTCCAGGACAGAAATCTCGTTGAAATGTATAGGAAGATCACGAAAGGAGAGTTCCGTTGTCCTAATTGGTTCCATCCCGAATCAAGAAAGCTTATTTCGAGGATTCTTGATCCGAATCCTAGATCAAGAATCACTCTTCTCAAGCTTATGGATAATTATTGGTTCAAAAAAGGGTTTAAGCGAATAGAAACCTCAACACCAACACCACCACCAACAACAACAGCAACAACAACAGTCCCAACGACGTCGCGACGAGAGAGTTTAATCAGTGATTTGGACTCGGCGTTTGATTTAAACACTAACGACGAAAGTTGTCGAGCGAATAAACAAAAGGAGGGTTTAACTTTGAGGCCAAGTAACTTCAACGCTTTTGATATTATTTCGTTATCCCCGGGATTCGATTTATCGGGTTTGTTCGAGAAAGACAAGAGCGAGAAAGCCGTGTCGAGGTTCACTAGCAAAAATTCAGCTTCGGATATCATGTCGAAGTTCGAGAAGATCGCGATGAGCGAAAGTTTTAGCCTCGAGAAAAGAGAGGGGACGTTGAAGATGCAGCATCATAGAGAAGGGAGAAAAGGACAACTTGCTATTGATGCGGAGGTTTTCGAGGTTACGTCGTCTTTTCACGTGGTGGAGTTTAAGAAACGTTCGGGTGATACGATGGAGTATAGGGAGTTCTGCGACCGCGAGTTGAAGCCGTCGCTAAAAGATATTGTGTGGGCGTGGGGCGGAAACGAACAACAGTCGTCTCAGCAGCAGATAGTTAAGTAGATGGACAAAGTCTATCTAGTTTCTTGTGTACCTATGAGTTGTATTAGAATTTCTTGGTTTGTAAAAAGTTTTAAGTTTTTGTATATATGTTTCTACCATTTTTTTTATACCAAAGATATATTATATACTTCTACTATATTTGGGATTCTGAAATTCTGATTACGTTTTTTAGAAAGTTTTTTTTTATAGGACATTACCAATTTCGTCAAATGTATCAGATAATAAAAGGAATAATAGTGGAATTTGATGAAATGTTGTAATTAAAATTGGGAAATTTGGAAACCGATCTCAAGAAGGGGTTCGCAATGAAAATCCAAAACTAAACTTTTTATAGGATATTATTCTCCGCTATATCAAAAATTATAATAGTTAAGAAAACACCACTAGATTAAGTAAAAATTATTCACGAACACCAAAATAAATATTAATCGAAGATTAATTGGGTTGAATAAGATAAATCAGGGATTAACTAAAGATATTAAAAAATATATAACGAACGTCATTATGAATGATGAAAACTACAAGAGTTTACGGAATCATTAAAGGATTAACATGTATCAAAAAATAAACAATAAAAAATCTGATTTTTATTTTTTATTTTTTTTCTATCAATTTTTTTTGAGAAAACATTGTATCTTCCATCACAAACACAAACGGAGCAATTTTCAAACTCAAATCAGACAAACATCAGTAAATAAATTATTTTATTCTGGTTGTCCACCTACTTTTATTTTCATTATCAATCTTTATTTTAATAAATAAATTTTGTTTTATCAAGTGAATTAAAAAAAATATTTAAATGAATTTTTTTATAAATATGATATCGAATTACGAAAAAACAAACACAAGTAAATAAATTACTTTATTCTTATTGTCCACGGATATTATTCTTTTCTTTTTTTTCTTTATCCATCTTAATTTTATCAAATAAATTTTGTTTTATCAAGTAAATAAAAAAAATTATTAACATTTAAATGAATTTTTTTATAAATATAACATCGAATTAAGAAAAAACAAACACAAGCAAATAAAGACAACAGATATTTTTTTTCTTCTTTTCTTTATCCATCTTAATTTTATCAAATAAATTTTGTTTTATCAAGTAAATAAAAAAAATCACATTTAAATAAGCTTTTTCTTTTAAATATTGTTTTTCATAAAATTAAGATTGATTACCTTGGACAACCATTTTTTTTTATATAAAATGACTATTTTTTTCACAAATTTAAAAAATATAATCAAACACTAAAAAAAAAAAAAAATTAATATTTTTTTTTTCCTTTATATTTTCAACAAATTTCGCATTTTTTATTTCTACTTTTGCGTTATATTCCTTCTTAGTTTTTTTCTACCAAACAGAAGCACAAACCAAAACACAAATCAAAATTAGCCGAAATGTCAAAAGAAAATTAAAGCATTACTATAAACAATAACTCAAATACCCCCATAACATCTTCAGTACATCACGCGACATGCAAAATTTTCTGATAAAAAAATATCAATCTCTCATTTACTCCACGTGATAACAAAGTGCCAATCTTCAAGCTTTGACCAGCGAAAAATACATAATTTTCAAAGTTATCATCAAGCAAAAAAACTGGGGTCTGTCTCGAATCATCAATAACGCCGGACTCCGAAGTTGACCCTTGTAACTGTCACTCCTTAGCCTCAATACTCTTGATTTACTTTGGTGCCAAATCAGTTTTATAACATTCTCTAGCCACTTTCTCGCTGTTTCAGACAATCCCCACATTTCTTCCAACCACGTACTTTAAATATTTGTGAACTATCGAGGCGTCTACGTGCATCCTTAATAACCAAGATATGCAAAAACATTACATTATACAACGTTGGCGCATCCAAAACTATGAACAAAACTGTCACATCTTTCATAAACGACCACGGCCTAGCTCCACCACTCAATCGAATTCTCTTATCACCTCATCGGTAACCCATGTAAAGTTCATAATTATTTAGTCGGTCAGAGAATACTTTGTGCATTTCTCATTTGTTCATACATGGTCATGAATAAACTATTGGCGGAACTATCGATGTCAACTAAGAATTTTTGGATCTCGCTCCCAACAATAGATACTGCAATCACCAATATGTCTTCGTGTAGGCCAACAACCTCTCTCATATCATCATCATCAAAACATAGCAAGAACAACAAATTTATGTGTAAATGGTCAAAGTGTATTCTTCCAGTTGGGTTGCCGAACTTACAATGTGTCTCTTAAGAGAGAAATTGGTAATCCGTGAAATAATATCTCAAAAATAAATAGTTAGAGATTCAAAAAATTTGCACAACTCACTAATGTTTCCCTTGATCTTCGGTTCATCAACCATCATAACAACCCTTCGGTCAAGGTCCGGATTCAAATATTCTGATGACACGTTAAAAGAGTCAACAAGATCTATAACCATCATTCTGTTTTCATGCTTCATGGCTACTATGACCACCTTATTTCCTGTCAGATTACCTGTCGGATTCTGCTGCTGAGCCCCAACATTATTTTAAACAAAAGTCGTTAATTTCCCATTTTCGATTAACGTTTGAATTTTTTTTCCAAATCTATGCAATCTTGTGTATCGTGACCGAGGTCCTCGTGATAGTTAATTTTCCCATCCCTCGGAGTCTGAATCGGAAAATGATTTATAAACTGAATTTCATTTCAAGATGTATCAAAAATCGTTGCCACACACTCTATTAATTATGCATAATAAGTGGGTCAAGCCCAATTGTTTGACATTGGCCTTGCTGGTTGTTGGATATTACTAATTCGAACTCGATCTTGATGGAATTTGATTTAGATACCTTTGTCTAAACGTAATCAAATGGTGAAACATTTGGATAAACTGAGATCGATAAACCGGAGCAGGTGACTGTTGATAAACGAATATGGGTGATTCAAAATTTTGTTGAGGCATAGAGACAGCTCTATCGTTGGAGTCTTTTCTACGATTATCTACTTCTCGACTTGTGCTAACAAAGCGCCGAAGGTTAAGGCTTGTTTCTTAGCAACATTCTTAAGACTCTAGGGAGAAGCCCTTACCTATACGCAATGCAAGAAACCTTCTCATCGCAGTCCTCTAGGTTAGTGTTTGTTCGAACAAAATGCCTGGCATATTCCCGCAAGCTCTCTTTAACCTCTTATCGATAATTGATGATTATGTCTCTATTCCCTCAGAATTTATTGCTACTCACAAACTGCTACCTAAATAGAGTCCAGAACGCGTCAAAGTTTTTAGTGGATCGCTCCGGTAACCGATTATACAACTTCGACGCGTCGTCCTTGAAATTTTGAGAGAAAGATCCGCACAACAACTTGTCATCATCTTCAAAATTCATCATAAAGTTTTTATATTGCTCAATATGATTGTCTGGGTCTAGGTTCCCGTTAAACTATTCCAGCTTTAAAATATCGAATCGTTTTCGTAAGTGCCCTGCTAAAATATCCACGGGTAAAGAAAAGACCCTCCAATTATGGCCTAAATTATATTGATGACCCTCGGGCCTTCATTAAATATTGAATAAATAGCCTCATCGGAAAGAATTACAAATTAGCCACTCATTATGTATTCGAAAATATGGCTGCCCGATAACCCCTAATGGGATTGCTGATTTACTATTGGCGCTGAGGGAAATTAGACTAAGGTTGTTGCTTGTTGTTTCTCTTCTCTTCATATACCTACCACCATATCATTTGCTTTGGGTATTGGCATTATTTTTATCTAAACATCCGGTGATTGTTAAAATATCTCTTTGAACTCCGCTTCTTAGAGTTTCCCATGTGACAACGAATGCTCTCCGGGGAGAATATTTGTCTGAATCGTAAAAAAAATAATCACTCAAGTACGAAGAATCGTAACGACACCTGGTCTTTTGCTCTTTCCTTGAATTATAACAACTATGATGTTTCTCCTTCCTAATCTTATCCTTTAATTTAATTGATCACCATACTCAGTCTCATTAGCCTCAGAATATTGTTACTTTTGGATCTTTGATAAGACCTTCTTATCTGCCATCATTACATCATTTTTAGCGTTAAGTTTCACAGTATCCTTTAAAGTTATTTTCATTGTGCCACTAGAGCATAATGCTCAAGTTGCTATTTGACAAACTAATCATCGTAATGTTGCTCTTCAAACTGTTGTTCTTTGGAAAAAACTTCAACCAGTAAACTCTATATTCTAACTGCAGACTTCTCTTGCATTTCGGTATTCCTATCTTGTAAAGAATTCTTAGATGTGCTTAACGTTTGGGTGATTTTAGACATTCGGAACCGGATACCAAATTACTCTCATTATAGTCGCTAATGATAGTTCCAGAAATCTCTGAGGGGTTATTTGGTAAAAGATACTGCGGGAGTCATATTCCAGATAGAGAAAAATGAAAATTTTAAATAGAGTAGTTTCCAAAAATAGTAATAGAATAATAATTATTCAACCTTTGTCAAAAATGAAACATTTTTTATAAAGTAACGGTGGTAGGCCTAAATGCCACATATTTATTATTTATTTAAAATACTCTCAATGTTACACTTGTTGGATTTACATTAGAAAATAAATACCCGCCCAATCAATAGCCGGCGAGACAAAGTGGATCAGACATTTCCTACCGTTATCACATATGACAACTACTTTTTAGAAAATAACTATTATATCAGTCAATTAGTTTATATGTAAAAAATTATACTCAAAGTAAAATTGTAATATTATTAATTTTAATAATTTTAGACACAATAACTTTAAACACTCAATCAAATAAAAATCTAAACATATAATTATTAAATTTTTGACTCAAAATCAGTTCACAAGTTTGAATTAAGTATTAAGGCTCCGTAATAAGACAAAAAAAGAAAAAAAATATATGAATACATATGAAATTAAAGCGTTATAAAGTTTATAACGATAGTTAGAATACAATAATATAAAGAGTACCAGAAAGCAACGATAGAAAATACATAAATGATTTCTTTTGGTTTCTTAAGTCTTTTGCTAAAATTGTAATTCAGTCCTTTAGTTTTTAAAACAATTAAAATCATGTTTTTTTCAAAAAAAAATATTTTTTTTATTAAAACAAATATGATTTTTTAGATGTGAATAATGTTTGCCACGACGAGAACGGTACATCGTTCATCGAGAAAAGTAATTTTTTAAAAAGAAAATTGAACAAAAAATAAAATAAACAAAAATAAACAAAATGAAATTGATGAAAAAATATTCCCATTAGGTTGTCATCCAATCAACGATTCATTTACAGTCGGTAGCTTGATTTTTTAGATTTATAGTTAGAAACTTGGAAAGGAATTGATATCTGATCTTATTCAAAATTTCTTTAAAGATACGGTTCCATCTGGTGTTCATTCATCTTAAGGATCTCTTCTTTTGATGTGAAATTTTGATTGTTTTATCTGAAGAGATATAAGAATTATAGTATTATTTGATATGCAAAGTTTTGTATGAACAAGTAAAAATATTCTTCTTTTGGTCCTCTGGTCAGATGGAAATTTGATTGTTACCAGAGTATCTATCGAAGAACAATAAAAATGTGACCAACTAAGCGTTCCAAAAGTATATCAATAAATGGAAATGGTAAATAATCATTGCATTTTACATCGTTTAATCATATATACTAAATGCACATTTTCCATCCTGTGACTTTTCTTGTTAGTATCAACTCGTTATTATCATTTGTGATCACTATCATTACTCATTTATTTGAGAAAAATTCGCCTAGACTTACCCAATCACAATTAACTCCAATTGGGAAACCATTTGTCTCGTCATGGATAATTTTTTTATGATCATCATTGTGTTCGCGTAGGTGAAGTCCCACTAAGAAACATAATTTTCTTTATTCTGGAACTTAAGTATGACCATGAATCTTCTCGTCAAAATCAGCCTTCATATCTTTGAATTTTGATCATCAAATATATATGACTTATCTGAACTTCTAAGTTCTTCTAGATAACCCTATTGATCTTGAATCAAAACCCCCAAATTCTTTATGTTCGATTTATTCTTTCTTGAGACTTTGATAAATTTAATGAGAGTGTCCTCTACATTTGACTTATTCTCTAACCTATCCATAAAATTTTGCTTCATGAGAAATTTGAGTTCTGCCAACATCGAGCCAGATAATCATTATTATATTAAGGTATAGAGCATTGCTGAAAGTTATATATGTAATTGTTTCTTGAGGCAAACTGGTTCAATATATATCATGATTTACACTCTTTGACAGTTACAACATTTATCCTCATATGTGTCACATGTTGTTCAAACACATATAACTTAGCTTGTAACACCGTTATATTATCCCTTGCATACATACCGACTGAATTTTTCCTAAACAATAAATAAACACTAAACTAGTACGTCAAAATAAAACTTAAATCAATTGGAAAATGATTACATTACTTAAAGTTATAGAATAACTAGTTACATTAGTTGATAGATTTTCTTTGTAGTTTTGATGCGTACTAGATTCGTGAATTTTCAAACCTTAGTGGAAATTTTAATTGTTAAACCTAAAATTTAATATAAAAATATATTAATTTAACAAAGAGTAAAATTTGATTTAATGATCAAGAGGTTAAATTTTTTTTGAAATAAATATATGAAGCAATTAAAATATGAAAGTTTATCAATATTATACATATTTGGGGTTATTAAACATGTATCAACAATTTATATGATTTTCATATAAATTAATTTAATTCATATATAAATGTTTTAAAGTGGTTCTATTTCAGAGTGTTTCCTTTATTTCTTGATCACGAACAACTAACTTTCTTGTGTTGCTGGTTATATCTCTAGTCATCTACCTCATACGATTGGGTAAAGATCTAAAAACCTAGTTCATATTTTACCAGGTTATGATCATAACACACTACTCATTTAACCCACTGGTATTATTATGGTTATGAAATATATTAAACATCTTAATTTCAACCTAACTCTAATATCAACCAATTGAATCTGTATGTAATTTAAAACATCAAATGAATAATAATACTAAAGAAAATATGAAAAATAATAAATAAATATATATATATTATTACATGTTAATTGTATTACATAGGTTTAGTAACTCAAGAAGAATGAGTTGAGCTCATATTGAGCATAGTTCTAAAAAACAAAGAAAAAAACGTGAAGGTAAAAATGCTAGAGTTTGTATACTTTGTACCCTTTGTGTTATGTCTTGTGTGTTGTGTGTAGCTATTTTTTAAAGCGAAAGTTATAGGTTTTATTCGAAACCATATATCCTAAAAATAAAACCCAAAGAAGCCCTAATAAATAAAATCTTAATATCTATTAAATAAAATAAATAATTTTTTATTCTTTTAAATTTAATAATAAGTCACTACAATTTATTTATTATGAAATTATTTTTTTCCTTTTTATTTCCATTTTTATGTACACTATTTTTCTTCAAGTTCTTGGTTTTTTATCATTCTCTTCATATATAGCTCATTTTTTTTTAATTTAACTCATTTGTGTTCTTTTATCTCTCAATTTACTAATATGCATAAAAATAAACAAATGAAAGTATTTTATTCATTATTAAATTAAACTAACAATAAAAATAGTATAAAAGTAATATAAAATCAGGGATAAATATCATTTGATCACACGATTCCAGACAACACAACCTATCTTTTTTATCCATTATGGATAACTAAGGAACAAAAACTTTATTGCACTCGGCTGAAGTTTGTCTTATATCACATGTGCATAGATACACATCCAAACACTCTCGAATGTTCCAACACTCGTTTATTTCCAGTCCTTTATGGATACCAAAAATTCATCACTGAAAATGCACTCCAGTTGATGATGTATGCACTCTCAAATTCTTCTGACAACTCATTACAGTTGGCAAAAGCATATACCTTACTATTTCCAGGAAGATTTGATTTATCATCTCAACAAGCCCATTTTTTTAAAGAGTTCCTTTTATGGTTTCGTGTGTAGCAATGAAAAATTTAAAATAATAGCTAGTGAACAGTTCATTCACAAATTCCTAGACATTTTTTGTTATTAACTTCTTCATTAACTTCCCCTATGATTCTCCACCGACTTATTCCAGTCCTTAAAACCATCAAATGCTTCATCATTTGTATTTGAAAGTATAACTCATACTTGTCTGGAATAATCATCCATCAAGGACATGAAGTACCATGCACCTCTTACTTTAGGATGCATTGTAAGCCCCCAAAAGTCTGAATGAACATATTCAAACACAGCATTGGTTGTATGGTTGCTAGACACAAACTTAACTTTTTACTTTATCACAGCACGTACCTCTCTTAGAAGCTTAAATTTTGAACTTTGTTAACATCCAACAAGCATTGTTTGTTAAGTTCATTAAATTCTTTCTCACTCTTATGCCCTAACTCCATATGTCCCAGCTTGATTGAATCTCTTTCTATACTAGAAACACCTTCAACCACTACAGACCCCTTAAGAACTAAGACACCATTAGTCATATAGGATTTCATAACAACTAGCGAGCCTTGCAGAATCCTAAGTTTATCCTCTCCACCCTTATAAATAAAGTCTTCCTCATATAACATTATGATAGAAAGAATGTTTCGTTTAATTTGAGGGACATACCTCACATTTTTCATCTCTATCTCAAGTTATATAGACAACTTGAGTCGAATATTCCATATTCCTTTCACAACATATGATTCATAATTCTCTAGTATGACCTTAACACCATCAAACTATCTGAGGTTTTTAAATCAATGTTTGTAGAAAGTCATGTGGAATGAAACTCCTGAGTCAGAAGACCCACTTTCCATTGTACCTGCAAGTCGTATCTATTAAAACACAGGTGTATACATAATCATCTAAGACCACTAAAATGTCTCCAGCTTCAAACTTCTAATATTATCTCCCATCCTCATCTCTATACAATTCTTATTGATATAAACTTTCTTCTCGCACATCCAATATTCTACCATGGAACCACTTACAAATATCCTAGATTTGGACCAAAAGTTTCCTCTCTTCTTGTTTGAATCTCTCATCCATGGTTTCCTCTCTTATAAGATAAGTCATTTTTAAATGAAAGGCCAAGATGACGCATTACAATCGAGAAAGAAATTGTTATGTGTTCAATAAATTTATCTTATCAAGTATGTAACTAGTCATCGAATGAAGACTTTGGTCTTCATTTATAGAGTTTAAAAAAAATATTCTATAAGTTACTAAATTACACGTGGTACAAGTGACTAAATTATGCGTTAACAAATTTTCTTGATGACCTCTTATATGATGACACGTGTAACTGCAACTATAAATGTCAAACAACCTTTTTGTATGGTTGTATCATATCTTTTTACAAATCTCTCTATAAATGAGACCATCTTAGTTAATTTTCAAACTAGTCTTCTTTTGGAGATTTTTTTGAGTCAGATAACTCTTAACTTTACATATCATAATGAAATTGTTACTATCAAAGCCATACTTCTTTCATGCTAAACTTGGTGCGAATTTCCGACCGTATGCAAAGACTTAACCAATTGGTGATGTACTATCAAAGCCATACTTCTTTCATACTACAAGTGTGGCATGAAAGAAGTATAGCTTGACTATGTATACTTCCAAAATCATAGTTAACAAAAGTAGAACAAATATAAATCAAACCCACAAAGACATGATTTAACGTGGTTCGGATTATGAAGAGTTTCTACATCTGCGCACGCATACACTTATTTTATATAGATTAAAAATTACAAAAGAACTTTCAAACATAGCCAAGACAACCAATCTTATTCTATTTTGGAAGTTTATCAAGCTTTTAAGCTTACAAAAGAAATTATAACTCTTCAATATTTGAGTGTTTATTTTCTAATTTTACTCCTCTCATCAAAATCCATAAAACTCTTTATGTTTTCTCTCGTTCTCGCTCCAACAATTCTAACAACAACTTAATATTTCTCTTCTACTATCTATAAAACTAAAAATGGCTGATATAGTTTTTTATGCTCACATTTATAGGTTGATATTTCCTTCATGCAAACAACCAAGAGTATTGGTAGGAGCCACCCTAACACTTTACTAACATGTACGATTTACAATTTGAGAGGTAGTGGCACATGTGATACTAATACTATCGTGTCGACCCTCTAAACATGCTAAATTCAATGCTTCTTCCATTTATTTCGGAGTTTTTTTAATAGTAAAACCTAATTCCTTTCCGAAACCCATAAATATTTTTATAAAAGGCTAAAATCTTAACATGGCATGTGCACTTTAATTCCGTAGATTTTTATAGATAAATTTGACAACTGTTACCATTAAATTTCAACGGACATTTCTGCGCATAAACATCGTACTCTTAAATCTCGATAAAAGTACTATGATTATCTAAAATGTATTCTAAATTAATTTAGATCGAAATTAATCTTTATTATGATTGAATAGTAAGCCACAACAAATTTTAACATAGACTTCTCTTTTATTTTTATAGTCGATATGAGTAGTGGTGTTTATCTGTTCGGTTCGGGTTTCGCTGGAACCGGACCGGACCGCTAAGTTTTCGATTCAGTCCGGTTCGGTCCGGTCCAATCCGGTTTTGGTTTGATATCGGTTTTAAATAATAAAAAAAATATAAAAATCAAAGGAAGTTAATTTTTAATTTTTTTTATTAAAAATGAGTGATTAGCTATTAATTTTGAAAATATAATATATAAAAAATTAATAATAAAAAAAATTAATCAGATCTTACGGTTTTATTGGTTCGCTTCCGTATCAGTTCTATTGGTTCGGTTCCGTACCGGTTCCGGTTCGGTTTCTAATCGGTTTATCGATTTTATCAGTTCGATTTCGAACCGGTTTTGTTGTTTCAATTTTTTATCGGTTACGGTTTTTAAAATAGAACTGCAAACCGGACTGTTAAAGTTCGATCCGATTCTTATCGGTCCGGAAGAAATGTTGACAGGCCCTAGACTGCTCTAGCAAGCAACAAAAATAAATGACAAATGTTTGGCCGACTACTTTTAGTCTAAAACAGCCACCGTCTTTGTTTAGAACAAAATACTTATTAATAAAATGCTATTTGAATCCAAGTACGTCTTAAAATCTCTCTTTAACTTTTAATTACTATAAAATAATTTCGAAAAAGTGAAATTGTGTTTAAGTAATAATGATAATAATAATAAAAAAATACCATTATGAATTAAAAAAAATTCTATACCATTTAAATAATCTAATAATATTCCACTTCCACTGTTCTCGGAGTAGCCAATCAATAAATTCAAAACAATCCATACAATCATCATTCTTTGCAAAATAATGACTTAGAATCAATAATAATCAATTAAGCTAAATCATTATACAGTAACATGGTAGTATCAGTTTTGCATTATATCTATACAATCATCAGATCTCTATCTTAAAAAATGATATCCGGTTCTGAAGAAAATTACAAAACCTAATGAACTACTCACGTGCCTAAGATTTCAATATTTCAAAATAAAAGAAAAATAATACAAGTTACTTAGACAGATCATCAAGTGAGCATCAACCATGAAAAAAATTGAGTCCGGTCAATCGTTATTTAGATGCATTGAACACTAAATCGTCCTTCGACTATCGCGTTTGGTGGCAGGTAGTTCATTGATTTTCACGTTTGGATAAAGTTAGTCCTTGGATAAAGTTAGTCCACCAGATATTCTGATCCATATTTTTGTATCATCACTAGTCCATTGAGTTTAGTTCCGTAATATTCTACATTTTAGGTTTGACCTAAACTCAAAGGACTAGCGGTGATTAAAAAATCTGGGATCCATTGTGACAGATGGCAGCCTCTCATGGATCAGAGGATCTTATAGACTAACGTTATCCAAACGCGATAGTTCAGGGACTGTCAACGGACATTTGAAAGTCAAGGGACTATCTGCCACCAAATACGATAGTTGAGGGATGATTTACTGTTTAAAGCCTTATTTTGATATAGGCTGAAGCTATGATACAATGTTAGAATCGATGCGAGGGGCTACGGATTGTCCTCGCTAACGTGGGACTTTAACCAGACTCAAATGTTTATTTATTGACGAATTAGATACAAAAAGACCAGATGATAATGCAAATTCATATATACGGACAAAGAGGGAAAAAACAATAAAAGTAGTTGATTTGGCCGTAGACTCAAACTACGGACAGAAACACGTAGAAAAGAAGTTCAAAAGATAAGGTAGGCCAAGAAGGTTACCTAATCTTCAGATAAAAACAAAGACATGTTCTCCAAATAAAGTGGGGACCAAATGAAGCATGTTAGTCTCATATGGTTTCTAATTATAGTCTGTGATCTAAATCTAACTTACTAGAACTAAAACTGCCTACACCATCAGCTATAACTTCCAACTTATGCAATGGTATTACCAAAACAAGAGTGTACATCTCGGATCTGAGTAATTTCGAGCTAATCGACAAAGATATGCGTGCCCTTGTATGCAAATTGTATTAAGAGTTCTTGAATCCAAGCCAAAGTAGTACTTAAATACACCAATTATTGTGGAGTAAGTATCGGTCAGATTTGTGTTTTATATAAACCAACCAATATAACAAACCATATAAATTTTATATAGTAGAGCCCTAATAAACATTGGCGAATAAACTTAGCTACTTTCTCACCTCCTGAAATATAATCTCAGATCGCCTCAGTCTCAACGGAGATTCTCAACATCCTTATACAAGGTGAATCTAAAAGCTGAAACATTGTTTTTCGTAAGAAAATCCAATATCAATGTTGCCCGACTAAGTACTATAAAGGCCCAAAGCTTTTTCCACCAAGTTATAACAACTAAGATATATTTAGCATCTTAAACCACAATCACTCTTATTGTAAGACGAGACAACCAAGAGAAAAATGGATGTTTTGATTGTGTTTCTAGCCTAAAAGCTATAGTGCAGCTACTAATACGCTGTGCTGTAGCACATTACCGCAGAAGGGATGCATAATTAACCCAAAGAAGCTTGCGTTATAGGCTGGCTTTTAACAACTATGATCTATCCGAGTAGTTTTCTATCCCTATATCAAACATAAGGAATCTGCACAGTTTCAAGAACTTAGGCAGAAACTGGATTAAGCATTAAATTATGTCTACTACGACTACTTAACACAAACTATAATCACTAAGGTAGATAGAAAAAAGTAGAGACGATTCCGAAAAGATAAAAACTTCACTTGGTTCTTATTATATAAACAACGGATCAAGAACAAGCAACAGCCAAATTAGAGTTAATGATATACCATCCTCTAAAACCTATATTATTCTATCAGCCTCCAAGAAGAGGGATTCGATACATCATACGAGCTAAATCTCCATCCTAAGCAGCAGAACATATAAACCGAAACCTCTCCCCAAAAAGTACAAAAAGTATATTACACAAAAGCTAAGAATAGAAGAAAGGAGAAAGGCATACCCTTTGTTCTTTCTCCCATTCCTGCTCTTACTCCGTATGTTCTCTGTCTATTCTCGTATCTATATCTGAAGGCAATTGCGAAACAGAATCAGGAGCGGCTGAAGCATGAACAGACACAGCCACAGCCACGGATTCTGATTCCAATTCGGATTCCTCCCGCATCAACTTCTCGAACCCTGGTCTCAATTCATTGTTGCAGAAATCCTTGTATTCTTCTTTGTCTCCGCTTTTCTTCTTCACTTCCACGACAACCAAAGATGGCGTCAACTCGAATATTTCAGCTGCTATTGTTAATGGACCTTTAACTCCTTGTCTAGACCCTTCAAAGCTAACTCTACAATCCTTTTTCCTCACACTAAAGCTCACCACTTTTGCAATGTCCTCCAACCTCGATATAATCTTAGAAACAGGAGCACCGGACAAGAACCTTACTCCATCGCCTTCGTCCTCGAAGAGTCCGGAAAGATCAAACCCAGGTGAAAACGATATGATATCGAAGGCATTCAAGCTTGTCGGTCTAAGTACAGGACCGATAGCTTTTTTCCTCGCCTCCAACTCGAAATCCGATTCGGACACAGTTGAAGATAGATCAGAGGATGAACCTATTGATTCAAGATCATCCTCTTCCTCCACGTTACAAAGCTTATCATCTTCGATATAGAATTTGATATGCTTAAACCCCTTTTTGAACCATCTGTTCGCCATGATCTGAGGAATGGTGAACCGGCTATCTGGGTTAGTATCAAGCAGACGACTCAATAGCCTTTGCAGCTCGGACGAAAACCACCTCGGACACCTAAACTCGCCCCTGTAAATCTTCTTATACATCGCCATTATGTTCTGATCATGAAAAGGCAAATGCCCAGCCATCAACACGTATAGAACCACACCACAAGACCAGATATCTACTTTCGCGGCATTGTATCCCTTCCTCGCCAGAACCTCCGGCGCCACATAAGCAGGGGTTCCACAAAACGTGTGAAACAACCCGTCTTGTCTTATCTGATCGGAGACCGCACTAAGACCGAAATCGGAAACTTTAAGATCGCCGTTCTCGTCTAACAATAAGTTCTCCGGTTTCAAATCGCGGTGGTAAACCCCGCGAGCGTGGCAGAACCCGACAGCGGAGACCAGCTGCTGGAAGTATTTTCTAGCGACCTCCTCCTTTAAACGGCCCTTGGCGACTTTGTTGAACAATTCGCCACCGCGAACGTACTCCATGACGAAGTAGATCTTGGCTTTGGTCGCCATTACCTCGATAAGCTGGACGATGTTGGGGTGACGGACACGGCGGAGGATGGAGATCTCACGCTTAATGTGAGCGATTAAGCCTCCTTTCAATACTTTCTCTTTATCGATGACCTTGATGGCGACGTTTTCTCCCGTGGTGACGTTTCGAGCGTGATAGACCTTGGCGAAGGTTCCATGGCCTAAGAGTTTGCCGACCTCGTATTTCCCCAAGAGAAGAGACGTGGGAGAGGAGGTTTTGTCTTTGTCGTCTCGTCTCTTGGCGAAGTTCGCCATTGATGAGACCTTGCTAGGTTATCAGCGCCGATAGGAAACGGGAAGAAAACGAAAATGGTGAGAAATGAGTAAAGTTGGATGGGAGAGAAAGAGAATTTGGAGGGTATAAATTTTTTTGAAGAAACAGTGGTTGGAAGAAAAACACGGGTTTTGTTTTTCTATATTCCACCAATAGAATAGCCTTTACTTTTATACTAATAATGTTTTCTACCTCCTTCTTGGATATTATGACTTTAGTCCCTTTTCTTTTGTCTCTTTGTAATCACAAATGTTTGACTAAACGTAAATAGGATAGTTGAGAATAAAATAATTAATTAATTTAAATCAAAAGAAATAATAAAACAATTTATTATTATTATTATTATTATTATTATTATTATTATTATTATAAATTATTTTTTTACTTTTTACAATAAAGATTGCTAACAAATTAATGGAGAGTATAGGGTTTGCTTCGATTTTATGAGATGATTTTGTGAGATATGAGATGTAGTTAAGTTATGAGAAAAATAGTTAGGTACGAAATTAAAAATAGATATAATCATAATTTTATGTTCGGGTAATAAATATGGTAGTGTAGAATTTTTGGTATTTTGGAAAGACAAACAACTAGTAAGATAACCGAGGAGTCGAAAAAAATTGAAAAGTATCAGCATCGTATGTTATTTTAAATGGGCGAAGTTATTTTTGTGTTCAAAAATCTGTAGTGGAACTCAAAGAAAAGATAATGAGACATGATGCCGAAGAATTTTGCGTTTATTTTTTTTAAATGTGGTAAATAGTCACACAAGAGCTCAGTGTCTGAAACCATTATAACCCGTTAGAGTGAAGCTTTTGGCGGGAAGCTACCAAATATTACAAGTGAATACGCAATTAAAGAATACATTCAGTGCAGAAATACAAAGAATATAGTTAGGTGGGGCGTTAATTCAAGAGCTTAACAACTTTTCTTGAGGTGATAATTTCTCATGTATGGTCATCCAAGTGATGAAAGTGTGTCATGGAATGTTGTACTTATCTCAGACTAAGTTGACTCATCCATTTTTTTTACTTCATTTATTAAGGGGTCTAGGGATATTGATTATCAACAATTACTTTGTGGCGGTGGAATATTTTAATGAGATTACCGATATTTTAAGATGCAAGTGCTTTTTGGCGCTCCCCATCTCATCTGAAAAGTCCAAGACCAGTTTTCGTCAGTGCTGATGTCAAAAACCTTCAAAATATTGTTAAGATGTGAGTCATGTATAATACTTTAGTCGTAGTGGATGGCAAATGAGGTGCTAAAAGCTATTGGTCGTACCATAAGGAGGTGGTTTCCGTATTCCGCACTTTAACTTTATATAGATTAATAGTTACGAGCTTAAGACGAATAATCTTTCTTTAAGCCCAAGAGCGGGAGGTTCCTAATTGGAGGTTCATAAGTTCTTCTTTTTTATTATTTTTATTTTGATCAACTGATACGATATTTAGGATTCTGTTTATCATTTTTTAATAAACCAAAGATTTTTAAGGACTGTTATCTGTTTCTAAATTTTTAGGCATAGGATCTCAAGGTCACCCTCAGTCGGGGGTAATGTAACATTTTCTTACACAATCTTTACATCAAATATTTTCATCTCATAGTCGGACCAGAAAAAACACTAACATTTTTGTGTCGGTTCTTTTTGAACATGACAAAAATGATAAAAATTGATGACCAAGAGATTTTTCCTATAAATAGTACATACTTAATTAACTAGAGTTTACCGGCATATAAAGATATTTAAAATATTATGAGTTAATATAGGAGGTAATTTTTTTCAATAAGGTGTATGTATTTATTATACATGAGTCATCTTGTGATGAAAAGAACTCCAAGATATCAAACTAAAATGAAGCCTATTTCATAACCAATAATTGTGACCAGAGAGTCATAGAGGATCTGGTAGACACATGGGAGAAAACTATGACTTCTGCGAGGGTTTACTTGAAGGTCTAAGATGAGGTTAAATTCTTCAAAATCCTCCTTAATTAACGGAAGAAAGTAAGTGTTAGCTCCACTAAAGATCTTAAGGTCATCTATAAAACAAAGTTAATGATCTTAAGCTTCTGATATTTTCAATGAAAGTTCAAATACAACTAGAACATAGTCCAATTATTTTTTGTCGAAAAAACTTCTAATATTTACAATGACAAAAAAGAATGAGGTATATGGTCTTCTTGTCTTAATTATATTATACCATGGAAAGAGCCCTGAATTTCACCATTAATTTATACGTTATATAATGGTGTGGCTATACACTGAATGTACCAAAATATCATTTTTTTGGAAAATCCATGGCGACTAGAATATCTAGAAGTAGGTGTCATCATACATTATTAAAATATTTTATTATATTAATATTTAGGGCAATCCTAGGTCCTTTACTGTTAGTATTATAGTCTTTGAACAGCTTGAGAGAGGATAATATTATATGAGATGCTTTTACCAAGGATAAAAGTTTATCGGGATGTATCCATAAGGGAAGGGAATGTATTTTTTTATTTTGTTGACAACAATTTTAGAAATTACTCTGTATATAACATTATAACAAGTGGTGGGTCTAAAGTCAGCGATTATCGATGGGGTATCAACTTTGAGGATGAGTGCAATTAGGATTTTGTTCCATAAGAAGTTAACGTATTTGGTGGACCTCGTTGTATAGGTTTTTTATATACGATAGATCGTGTGGGTTTGAAAGAAATTGAGTTGAAACCTTTGGTTCACAAATATTTATTATTGTCAATGCTAAATATGATATTTTTTATTTTTTCATTGTTAGCGTGTATCATTTACATTTGTTCGATGATTTAAGTTTATAAGTAATAATAAAGAAAACTTTGGCAAAACCAGTGGAGTTAGGTGTGCTTGGGTTACCAATGAAGTTATAAAAATAAATAATAAAAATGTTGGTCATTTTAGAAAGGGTATTGGAGAAAGTTCATTGATTATTTTTAATGATAACGATTTTATTGTGGAGATTGTGGTTTTTAAGGTTGTATTCAAGAATTTGGTATTTCTGTCATAAATTTTTAGCCAATTTTATTTTTTACTTTTGTTTGAACAAATATTAATTCACTCGGTTAAGAAGATGAAGGACTTGTTTGCTTCAATTTCCACGAATACGACGGTTTGCTTTAAAGGGTCAATTGAGAGATTTATTTGCACGTTGTTGAACTCAGTTTTAACAAGGGACACTCAACCACTAAACTCAAGATAATTAGTTATCGAAGTTTCGTTAGAGCCTAGTTAACTTATAAGTGAGTTTAGACATATTATTTCCACTAGCTTGAATATTCTAACTACTCGCGATAATATTTTAGAAATTGCGCTGAGACTACCACATGTTAAAGAATCTGAATGGTGTCATGTGTGCGGTTAAGGGTTACTAGGGTTAAGGATTATTAGAATGTGATCAGAGGTTCATGGGTAGCAATAATAAGCTGGAGAGATTGAGAAGTAGTCATCATATATATTATCGACTATTACTCGATGAATTTTAGATGAAATGTGACTATTGGGTTGTTTATTCGGACATGAGTAAATAAACCCAATAAACTTCAGGTCACTAAGTTCACGTTGGTAACAACAATTGTTGAAGTTATTAATGGATGATTTCTAAAGGTCAGATGGTATTATTCGATCGTCCAGATGGTATTCAAACCTCAACCCAATGACAGCTACGATACGTAGAAAACAAATTATTTAGGTCTGACCAAAATGGAATAAGACCAAAATCATCATTGAATATATATATATATATATATATATATATAAAGTTGGTATAGGACATAAGATATTTTATGGTGTAGTTTAAGAATTACGGAGACAGTGAGATGGTATATATTGAGATGAGGTTGATATTCTAGGTAATCCATATTTACTACAAAAGAGATGGGCTGAGTGATTAGTAGTATAGTACAACTATGATACCATAGTTATAATAATAGATTCAACCCTAGTTTAACTCTAGTTTTTATAAGACATATAAGAAAATTTTGATTGGTAAATACAAATTCAGTCAAATTATTTCGTCGTATCATGTCATTTAACCCATGGAAACTAGATGAACTTATTTAATTTAATAAGAGTGAGTAAATTAAAAATAATTAAAAATAATTTTTCATTATTAAATTATTTAAGAAAACAAGATATTTTAAATTTTAATCTCAATTTTTTATGGCTTTTATAATTTGTTTTTTATGTACGAATTCTTTTTTGAGTTTTTACCAAGTTTTAAAAGAAACAATTTTTTTGAATTTTTTTGAATTGAATTAAAAAAAATGGTAAATAAATGCTATGACGGACTTTGATTTATTAAATGATTTTTAATTTTTAAAAATAAATTATTAAAATTTGTATTTATTTTAAATAATAATTTTATTATTGATGATACAAATTTTGGTTAGCAGAAATCTGAAGACGAGAGATAATATGTTATAGTGTAAGGATTATAATAAAAACAAGAACCCAAATCGACGATTTGAAGGTGTGTTTTTGTAGGCTACCTGTATGACAAGAAAGACAGGAAAATATATGATTTGGAGAGTCAAGATTGTTTTGTTTCTCGTGATGTGAAATGTTTTGAACATATATTTTCATTTGATTATGAATGCTCTCTGAGTGAGGCTGTGCTGAGACTGGGGTCACTGCACCTCCTGCGACTATCCATAGTTTTGGGAGGAGGTCGAGGAGGCATCGCTAATTGAAGAGGCGAGTCGCTGGATGGCGACGCCTTTATGGTAGCACCACTCACAGAGGTTGTCAAGGTTGGTGATGCGCAACATCCGCCTCAGGTTGGTGAAAACGGTGTCTCAGATCCGCTAGTAGTTTTGGATGTTGTTTCATATACTCTAGGTATTTCTTCAGATCTTGGATGGGGCAAGCGTAATACAATTTCATCTACTCGTTTGAAGGATTTTGTGATGACTACAATAGTGCATTTATCATCATCTACTCTTCATGCACCCAATTCCAGTCCATCTCCTGATCACGATATGCATTATCCTCTCATTCATTATACAGACAGTTCTCATTTTTCGTTGGTACACCACTCTTTTCTTGTAGCTTTTACCTCTGGAGATGAGCCTAAGTCATTATGAGATGCTATGCATCATCCTGGTTGGAGAGAGGCAATGCAACAGGAGATTCAGGCACTAAAGGATGATCATACTTGGACCTTGGCGCATTTACCTCAAGGGAAGAAAGCTTTGTATAGTTAGTGGACTTATAAAATTAAATATCATGTTGATGAGAGAGTATAGCGCCTCAAAGCTCGCTTGGTCATGTTTGGTAATCACTGAGTAGAAAGGGTTGATTATACAGAAACCTTTTCACTTGTTACCAAGATGGTTATTGTACATTTTTTCTTAGTGGTTGCAGGAGCTCGGAATTGGGTGTTACATTAGATGAATGTACACAATGCCTTTCTGTATGGTGATCTGGATGAGGAGTTTTACATGAAAATTTATGTAGGTTTTGACAGAGGGCACGAAAGTCATGTCTTTCACCTTCGCAAATCGTTGTATGGCCTGAAGCATGCACCTTAATGTTGGTTTGCCAAGTTAGTGGCTGCACTGAAGACGTATGGGTTTCTTCAGTCATTTTCAAATTATTCTTTATTTTCTTATTCCACGAGTGGTTGTAGTATGCATGTGTTGGTGTATGTTGATGATCTTATTATATTTGGGAATGATCCTGGTGCATTGGTGGAGTTTGAGGGATTACTTGAGCACTTGCTTTTATATAAAGGACTTAGGTTATCTTAAATATTTTCTTGGATTCGAAGTAGCACATATTCTTGAGGGTATTTTTCTCTGCTAACATAAATATACTATAGACATTATTTATGAGACATGTTTACTTTACAATAAGCCTGCACCGTTTTCTATGGAGCAAAACCATCAGCTCGGCAAGAGCGAGTCAATGTTACTCATTGATAGGTCTGTGTACTGTGGGTTGGTGAGGAGACTAATTTATCTGGCATTTACACGACGAAATATCTATTTTTTGGTACATATTTTATCTCAGTTTCTACAGAAACCACATGAAGATCACTAGCATACTGCATTACGAGTTGTTCGTTATCTTAAAAGGAGCACGAGTCAGGGAATTCTTCCACCGAGTAGTTGTAATCTCACTTTGATAGACTATTATGACTCTGATTGGGTTGGCTGTCCTAATACTTGGTGCAGTAGAAGTGGTTGAATTATGTTTTTGGATGATTCCTCTATTTCTTGGAAGACTAAAAAACAATGTGTGGTTGCATTATCTTTCACTGAAGCATAATACTTGTCTATGACAGGATTGACTTGTGAGTTGAAGTGGTTTTACGGTTTGCTCAAGGGGTCTCATACTCAGGTTTATACAAGTTTTTTTATATTCAGTCGGCTTTACATATTACCCGCAATCCTATCTTTCACGAGCGTTGAAATCATATTAAAGTAGATTTTCATTTCCCAATGCGATGCGATACTTGATGGGGTTATTTGCGCATCTTATGTGCCCACTCAGTTTCAGCTTGCATACATATTTACCAAAGCACTAGGCAAGCAACAGTTTGAGTTTTTTCTTGGCAAGTTGGGCATTCATAATCTTCATGCTCCAACTTGAGGAGGGTGTTAAAGTGTCAGGATTATAATCAAAACAAGGACCCAAATTGACACTACAAGAAAGGCATGGACTGTGTTTAAATTTATGTGGGCTACAAGCAAGGCATGGGCTGTGTTAAAATATACATATGGGCTATTTAATTTAGTCTGATATACATTTTAGGAAAAATACGCATTAAACCCTTTGAGTTATTTTTTGACACACTGTATATATACACTGTAATATATATATATATATATACACGATGCAAAATTACATAATCTGGAGTTTAAGTTTTAAATAATACATTAAAAAGAGACATAATTCTCTCAACATAATATGTTTTGCAAATAAGTAAATAGAGTGGGTAATATTTTAAGAAAAATATATATGAGGTTTTTTTTATTATGAAGTAAATCTCATATTTATATGAATGTCTTATTCATTGTCTATAGTAATAAATCATCTGGACCTGATGGTTTCAATTTTAGTTTCTTCAATGGTTCATGGAATATCATGGGCAATATTATTTGTAATAGTTTGGTAGCCCTTCCAATGTGGTTTATGAGATCATCTCTAAAATTCTGGCCAATAGGACCATAAAATATTTCCTTTACATGATTGACAAATTACAATCAGCTTTCGTTGCTAGAAGAAACATCTTCGATAAGATTCTTCTATCTCAAAAAATCCTAATGGGTTTCATACCAATTGTAGAGACAAAATGGTAGCTCTGAAAATAGACTTGATGAAAGACTTTGATAATATATATTGGTATCTCATTCTCGACGTTCTTGTTGCGATGAATTTTCCTAAAAATATGATCACTTGGATCATCCAATGTATTACTTCTCCTTCCTATAACGTCATCATAAATGGTGACTCTCATGGTAACTTCCATGGTATGAATCGTATCAGGTAATGAGATCTGTTATCTTCTTTTATCTTTAAATTTATCACATCAGTTCTTTTATATATCCTAAAAGATAAAAGTAATGATAAAAACTTCAAATTTCATTGAAAATATCATAAACTCAAAATTGTTAATCTGTGATTTATTGATGATCTTATGATTTTATGTCATGGCGACGTTAATTCACTCCATCTTATTAAAGAGGTTTTGGATGATTTTTTTTTCGCTCTCAGGCCTCCAAGCCAGCCCCACTAAAAGTCAAATATTCCTCTTAAGAGTTAATCGCTTTCTATGTTTTTCTATACAAGGAAGGTACCCTCTTTGTTAAATATCTAGTTGTACCCCTTCTCATTGTGTGACACACCCACAAAGATTATCGCCATCTTCTATACAAAACTAACTCGAGGTTTGACTCTTGGACTTCTAAATACCTATCTTATGTGGGTAGGCTCCAGCTTATCAAGTCAGTCTTATTCACAAGACATGTATATTGGTCGTCTATCTTTATCCTCCCGTCTAAGGTTCTCAAATAATTATCCCAATATATGTGTCGATTCATTAAGTCGGGCTTTCAATGAAGATTCACAAGGCCAATGTGGTATGGTCTGCTGTTACCACTCTCATAAGAGAGGACAATCTTAGGATTCTAGATCTAAAAACCTAGAATCATACGGCCATCCTTAAACATCTTTGTTCTATCATTAATAATAATATATACTATATCTGGTGCAACTGGATCAAATTTGAAAAAATTAAAAATAATAATTTATGGGACTTAGATATTGGCTCCGCCCCCTTTTGGACTTGGATGAAATATTACACCTTCATCAGATGGCTAGCAATTTGTACAGGATGGCAAGCGGCAGTGGATCTGATATCTTACCATGTTGGTAAAAATTATGGCAACACTATCATTAATGATTTAAAGCTCGAGAAAAATCTCAAAGTCTTTGATATAATCAACAATGGTCACTGGAACTGGGCATCTAATATCAGATTGGTGAGAGAAAATAATCACATCAATCTTCAAGTAATTATCAATCTCATTCTCATTCTTCCTCAACCAAATATTAACTTTAATGACGTTCACTATTGGACCGCGGAGAATGAAAAATTGTAATTTCATGATGAAGGACACTTATAACGTCATTCATCGTCTACCGCAATTGTGAGGTGGGTCGGGTTAGTATGAAACAAGTTTAATATTCATCGTCATTCATTCATTCTTTGGCTTGTAATCTTTGGCAAGCTTTCTACGCGAGACAAGCTTACGAGTCAGGGTCTAAACACCTCATCTGATTGTGTCTTATGCAATTCAGACTCTAAAATTATTTCTCATATCCTCTACGACTGTAGTTTCATTCGAAGTCTTTGAAATTACGCAAGTTCCAAGTTGGGTTACCGACTAATGTCCATTGTTGGCAATCTTGGGTTTGCGAGGCGTCAAATTGGTATTCTTCTCGAAATAATCATATTTGTTGTTTTTATTTTGGCGTGATCATTTACCACGTTTGGTGGGAGAGGAATGCAAGAATCTTTAATTCCCCTTTTGTCATTGCCTCTACGGGTTTCTTACCGTATTTTCTCGGATCTACAGTTCACATTACATTACACCAAAATTACTTGGCTTTTGTAATTCGCTATGATTATTTAACTTGTATTATACTTGTTTTACGTGGATCACTTCCTTCACATTTTCGGACTCGTCCGTCGTCGAGTTTTGTTGACGATCTCCTTCGATCTGGTGTTTCCATTTTCTTGGACTGTTTATTATATATATTGTTTTTATCTTATTATATCATACCCGCAATATAGAATCATGCAATCTTGAATCAAATCAACCTCTCCTTTTTTTTATATAGTTTTTTATGTCTTCTCTCGAAGTATGTTTTTAATTTTATATTATTATTTTTGCAAAAACATTGTGTTCTAAAATTAGCTAAATGAAACAATCTTATTTTCATATATTTAAATGGCTTTGTCGACTGATTAAAATCGGATATAGACTCACCATGTTGATTATTTTAAGATTGTTTTCTATCGATTTGAGTTAACGCGGTCAGTTTAACAACCGGCCTGTTGACAACGTAATTACTTATAATTTCTGGGTCTGGCAACCCAATCATCTCTTAGTGGGTCAGTAAACGAACCTTTCTTCCTGTTGACAGCTCAACACTTGACTCTGTTTTTGCGTCTTCAGTGCCTATTTAACGGCTATTTTTCAAAGTTAAATATTCGATGACTCCACCAGGTGTTTGCGTGTATTGGTGGACCACACGTAGGTAGGTAACCGAACCTGCAACCCGCAACTTATGATCCTTTGCGTGCCTACTCAATCTTCAACCATACCTTTTGCCGTTAGATTTCAGATTTTTAAGCAAAAATTCATGATGTTTGTAAGGAAAAGATGGATGTAGTCTTGATGTCTGTGCAATAATTTCGACAAGTAGCCGTTTTAGAGCTTTACCGACCATGTTTTGCGAACTTTTTTTAAGGAATTTTAAGTTTTAGTGTGTAAACAATCTTACTTTTAATTTCAAAAAATGTTCTTCTTTAGTTTTTCTTCTTCCAAATTTTATGGTTGGAATTTGAAGAATTATTGTACTAAATTTTCTTTTACGGGTTATGAGATTTTGCGATCTTCGTTTTTTTTTTGAAAGCAAAAACGGTTAGAAATAAAGTATAGTTAAGAAGAGCTTATAAATGTTGTAAATGAGTTTTAGTCGAAAAGTCGTCATAATATATGGAAGTTTTCAAAACGAATAATTTTTGAGACAAATACTTTTTTGTTTGGGCAAATATTTATATTACCGTACTAAAAATTTGTAATCTCATATTACATGTCTTTTTATCCATAATTGTTGCGGCAAACCGTGTTTTTTTATTGCGGCAAACAATCTGTTATAGGCCACTGTGCTTAAGAGTAATAGACGTTGATCACCTCTGACAAACCCCAATTGATTAAATCATATTTATTATCTCTGTGTTGAGAAATTTTTTAAGCATGAAGTAAAATATCTTTCAATTTGAATTTCACCTTAGTATAAAGACAATGAAACGAGATCGCAAAATATTAGTATATGTAACTTTGAACCAACCTCCCATGGGAGCTATCGGGCGATGAAAGAGAATGAAAGAAATAGTACTTATTAGTAAAACTCTCAATACCTTTTATTTCTAAGCTCCCTCCTTTATTTATAGGCAAGGAGGCTAAATAACACACTCAGTTACAAATTATGATAAATTATTAGCCCATAACATTTACTTTATATATTAAATTTATTATTTATATATAAAACATTCAAACTAAAATATTTTTAATAATTACTTTCAATCCTCACTTATTTATATCTTTATCAGTAGCCCCATAGCCCTTGTGAAGATTTTTGAAGAATGACTAACTTTTATTATACATAAACCCGTTGCTCAAAAAAACTTATTTGGACCTATCCTTATCTATTGATCAGATGATTCAAACAAAATATATATCTTTCTTTGCCTCGAAAAATTACATGTTTTTTTTATAATTGCCTCAAAAACTTGACTATCATTTCTATGATCGCCTTAGAAATTTGTATGTCATTTCTATGATCGCTTCAGAAACTTGGGTATTCTATCAAAACATGCACCAATCTTTCTTGGTGAAATTAAATCAACCAGTTAGTCATCAGAACTTTAAAGTAGCTCATTTTATATCCCTTTGGAATAGAATAGAACATTACAAAAGCTCCTAGTGCGCTTGCTTTCTGATTCTGATACTCTACACGTGTCGACCTATTTTATACGAGGCAATCGCTATCTGTTAATTCATATTTCACCCTATAGATGCATGTTGACCATTCAAGTCCATTCTTTGAAAAACTAAAATATTTTTTCTCCATTCCTTTTATAAA
The DNA here is from genome assembly GCA_036936605.1 of Limnanthes douglasii subsp. nivea. Lineage (NCBI taxonomy): Eukaryota > Viridiplantae > Streptophyta > Magnoliopsida > Brassicales > Limnanthaceae > Limnanthes > Limnanthes douglasii. The sequence goes on from JAUPFV010000001.1 coordinate 402,411,557, forward strand.
TACATTTTTAAAACTTATTTTGCCTAGCACTTATAAATTCTAGAGATATAGAGAGAAAATCACCTGAGAAATTTCACTCCTCCTATAGCATCACCGTGTTCATCTTTACTCAACCACATTCAAGTTTTTCCGATTTCCGTTTATCCTGTTTTATATTTGGCTTGAAGAACTGCTATCATATTGGTTTATGAAAAAGCCAAATCCCAACAAAAAACCCTTATTTGGTATCTACGATTACTTTAGTATTTCTGACAGTGCTAGTGAATACCAAACAAAATGTATGATCGATAACTCTCCTAAACTATCCACCCATACTACTTTGTATGGGGGCCTTTAACCCAGATCAGATTCACTCTCTTGGAAACTAAAATCATCCTAATATAGCCTTCAGAACCACCTTTTTGAATTTCAAAAGAAACACCTCCTGAAAACAACATAAAATATATTCCCATAAGACCCAATCTCCTTGAATCAATAAAAAACAAACCCCTTAAATTAATTCAGAAGTATCTTCTCAAAAGAGACAACATCCTCAAAAAGGTCAATTCGTCGTGGTGAGGGATTATGAAAACATGAACACTTCACCAAATACCAAAACCTTATCTCTTCCATCGAAGGAGAAAGTTGTGACAAACCAACATTCACAAGTGACGTTTTCGTAAAGCCACGAACAAAGAGCTTTGAATATTTGTGAGAGCTCCCAAACCATACCTCATATTGTTGCCCCTCAACAACTTTGGGACGAAGCTTCCGAGGAGAATGTTAAATCAGAGACTGATTCAGATGTCCAAAATATAGAAAGTATTCATCCTTCCTATTCCGAAAAGGATATTACAAAGAAAAAAGCTCTAAAGAAGAAAGTCAAATAAACCACCACCCTTCCCGAAGAGATTGCCAAACATCTAAGTGTAAATCTTAAGAACGTCCTCCTCGAATACCTCATTACACTCAATAATGTGCAATATAAGTATTGCAACCAATTCAAATCCGAGATTCTGAAAAAGCAGTATGGTATCCCTGATAATATCGCTCAGCGGTTATCAGTGGTGGGAGACATTCCACTGCATTGTGGAGAAAAAGAACTTTTCGTGTACCCCAATATTTTAAACTAGATCCTTTGGTTTCCGTTGGATCCAATCGTGGTAGATTAATTCAAGATAATTGATATGTGTCCAACACAAGTGAGTCCGAAATTATGGTTTACTTTGCTATCAAGTATAATGGCATCAAGACTTGCTAACATACTTCTGCCAATAGAATAGTTCATCGCACAAACTGGTATATCGAAGAATCCCATTTTTCCCGTCTACTACCTTACCCTTAGAAATTTTTTAAAGCTCATTGACGATCTCCTCGAAGCTAGAAAACTATGGAAAAATAAATGTTTATATATTTCTAGTTCTTGGGAGAATGGAAATGATATTTCTACCGAGAATCCCTCGAGGTTAAACCTGAAATAAAAAAACACCAGTAAGTAACATAACATTTTTTTCCATATGAAATTTATTTTAAATCATTTAGTCTCTTGTTGTTCATCCGAGAAATTCTGAGGTGGTACAAGATCCACAAAGCTGCTACCAAAGACATATTTTCTATAGAAAGAGAGTGACACACTAAATTCAAATTGAATGGCTTGATACACAGCTTCTCTAGAAAGAGCAAGAAACTGTACTCCCACACATGATCCCAATATATTGGAGCTTCCATTAGTTCGAACTACCCATATTGAATATGTTGGTAACAAATCCCTGATACTCTCCTCATCGAAACGGCTCAAATGAAACTCAACAAAACAATCCGGTAGAGCTTGAGCCTTAATAGTTGTTTGAGGAGAAAAATTTATGTCAAAATTCCCTAAATCAACTGACCACTTAGTCATCTTGCCAGAGATATCTGGTCGTTGTAACATATTTTTTAATGGAAAAGAAGTTCAGACAATAATTGTATGAGCCTGAAAATAGGGGCGTATATATCTAGTAGCTACCACCAAGGCTAAAGATAACTTCTCAAGCCTTAAGTATCCCTTTTTCTGATACTAATAAACTTTTGCTCACATAATAAATTGGTCGATGAGATCAATCTTCTGAATTTATCAACACAACACTGATGGCAAAATCTGACACAACAACATACAAAAACAACTGGTCCTCTATTCGAGGCTTGGATAATTTTCTGTGTGATGATAAATGTTCTTTAATCTTCAAAAATACCACCTCACATTCTGGCGTCCAAGTGAATTTCTTTGACAGTCGCAAAACTTGGAACAAATAAGCAAATTGGTCAAAAAATCGAGATATGAATCTATTTAGAGCAACCAACCTCCATGTCAAAATATGCACCTCTTTAATTATCCAAGGTGGGGCCATCGTTTTCAAAGCCTTTAGTTAGTCATGATTGCCTTATATTTCCTTTTCACTTATGATGTATCCCAAGAAATTTCATGACCTCACACCAAAAGTGCACTTTTCTGTATTTAACTTCAATTGAATAACTCTAAGATTCAAAAAAGTTTATTTCAAATCTCGTAAATGTTCGTTATCTAATTGGATTTTGACTAACATATATTTAATATAGACCTCCATATTCCTTCCAATTTGAAAAACAAACACCTTTTTACTAATCTTTGATACGTCACACCAATATTCTTAAGACCAAAAGGTATGACCAGGTAAGAATGCAATCCTCGATCAGTTATACACGTAGTACTTTCTTGTTCCTTTGGATTCGTTTGGATATGATTGTAACCTGCGAATGGAACCATGAAAGTTTATTCCTCGATGTTGAATCAACAAGCTTATCAATCCTTGGCATATGAAATGGATCTTTCGGACACGCCTTATTCAAATTTGTAAAGTCAACACACATCCGCCATTTTCCATTTCTTTTTTACAAGTGTTGGATTTATAGTCCACAATGGGTACTGTACTTCCTGTATAAGTCCGACCTTAGATATTCGATCCACCACAACCACAATTGCCTCATATTTTTCTACATAAAAATCTCTCATCTTTTGAATGATGGGCATGAATTTCGGATTTAAAGCCAAGCTATGGTATATCACCTCGGACAGAACCCCTATTACATCCTCGGTTTTCCAAGAAAAAACAACTAAGTTATCATATAGATACTTTAGAAATTTGTAATATAAAGTAGGTGACAATAATGTCCCTATTCATAAACTTTTCCCGTTAGAGAACATATACTCCTCCACACTTTCTCCTATTACTCTGGGTCTCGGGGTTTCCCTCGGATCATCTACTCTTTCATCATCCGAAGTCAATCCCATTGATTATTATTCAACCATTTGATCACCAAAGGTGATCTTTCTAGAATGCAAACATGTTGCATAACATTCTCTTGCTACTTGCTGATCACTTCGAGCTACTCCGACGCGATCACCAATTACATACTTCAAGCACTGATGGACAGTTGAAACAACAACATAAATCCTAAACAACCATGACCTCCCAAAAATTACTTATAGCTGGTTGGACATTCCACCACCATAAACAAGACTTGAACTTTTTTCCTAAAAAGACCTCTTTCCAATAAAACGTCTCCCTCGAATTCCCCACTAACTTTTGCTGCTACTCCTATAAATCTAATTATGGTGCGCTCAGATTGGATAATTGTAGGTGGATTGTGCATATTCTCATACATTTATTTGAACAACACATTAGCTGAACTTCCTGCATCAAGTAGTATTTGTCGGATCTCAAATCTTCATTATCAAAATAAAAATAAAAGGTGTAACATTATTACCATAAAGATGTGTAGATATCTTGCCTTCTAATTGAGTTGTCAAACTTATTACATGTTCTTTTTCTCGAACTATTAGTATTTTTTTCCATAGTATCTCCCCCAAAAATGGCTAAATTCTCAAAATACTCGCACAAACTATGAATCCCCTCTCTCGGACCGTTGGTTCATTCACAGCCAACACTATGCTCTGATTTATGTCTGAATACAAATATTCCAAAGCCGCATCAAAGGCTTCATAATCGTTAATATGCTTTATTGATTTGACGGTGTGTTCATATTATGTTGCGCAGACGTACTCGCATTATTCCGACCATTGTTATGTCCTTTAACAAAAGTCACCAACTTTCTGTTTTCTACCAAACTCTGAATTTATTTTTTCAAAGCTATACAATCCGCAATATTATGCCCGATGTCGTTATGGTATTTGAAATTGTTTTTGTTTCGCTTCTCCCTCGGCTTATTTATCGGAGCTGGTTTTTCAACAGTTAACATGATTCTTGGCTCTCTCAAATATTGTTGCCACGTTCTTAGTTAACTCCGTAAAATATTTTGGCATTATCTATTGGTTGGACCTCACCCGAGGAGTTTGATAGGTAGAAGGTTGAGGTGCTCCTCCTGTTCGAGAAGGAAGACTAGTATTCGCCTTCGGAAAAAATGGTACCTAGAAATTCAAAGAGCTACATTGATATTATTGGCCGGCAGATGCATGCCCTAAATTTATTTGAGTGGAGCTTGACCCAATTCGAACTCTTGTCGACTCTTCTACCTTAATTTGTTCATAAACTTGAGCTATTAAAGCCCCAAATTTCAATGCTCTTCTCCTTGTAATCTCATTTGATAAATCACACGGAAGAAATCCTTGCATAAAGGCTATCATTGCAACCACAATCTTCCAATTTTGTATTTGTTAACACAAATCGTATGGTATAATTTTTTGATTTCTCTCACGTAACTTATTTACATTGTATTATAGTATCACCGTTAGCTCGCATCTCTTTTCTCCCCACGATTTTTCTTCGGAATGCAGTATAAAATACTCCAAAGCTGGTTATAGATCCCCTCAGAATTTTATTATACCAATTTAAAGGAGTACCCTTAAAAGTTTGTGAAAATGCTCTACATACCAAGTTGTCATTATCCTCAAAGTTCATCATATAATTTTTAAACTTCTCAATATGATCATCAAGATCTTGTATTACATCAAATTTCTCAACTTTTGAAATATCAAAACGCCTAGGAAAAGGTATCGACTTAATATCAAAAGACAAAAGAGAATTTCTCCACTCCACTCCTTGCATATATTGACTGGCTCTAGTTGTTCTCATCACTGCATATAAATTTTGGTCCGCAATATTAACATAAAATTTTTGATGTGTTACTCTCAAACAAAGTGATATCCCTCATATTCCTATACTTATCCTCAATCTTGGATTTGTGCTCTCTACGATATTTCCAATTTCGGCTTATGTCATTTCTCAAAGAACGCCAATCTCTTTATTGTCTAAACAAATAATCTTCAGAATCCAAATCAGATAACTCAATAGTCAATATCATTAGTCGAAATACACGGATGCTTATCATTCTTTTCCTTTCGTGAAGAGTGATGTTCTCTGTCTGACTGAAAATATGTTTTCCTGCAATCACATCGTATTTGGTGAGTAGTATAAGAGTTATCAGACAAATTTTCCAACTCTTTTTTCTTATCAACCCGCCGTACCTTGGATCACGCCCTACCAAATTTAATCTACTGCTCCATTTGATCAATCTGATCATTCAAAATCGCTATAATTTATAGTCATTGTTTCATCTGATCTTCCACGTTAGATTGCTCACATTATTCATTTCGCTGAATTTAATCTCGATTTTCCTCTCTAAGAAACCTGATTTAAGCGCTTTATTTTCCATCAAGACCGTGGGATCAGTTCAGAAATCTGGATTCATCATAAATTTTTATAATTTTAGATCTGTTATCTAGGTACTTTACTTCACTTCCACTATGATCGCTAATGTTAAGTATTACATCTTACGTGCAAAAAATAGAATATCTAGAGTAATTGTAAAGAGAGAAAGTAATTCAGGCTACTTAGAAAGAGAATAAAATTAACAGTAGTTATTAGTAAAATTATCAAGACCCTTTATTTTCAATCTCTCTTCTCTATTTATAGGAAAATTGTGTAAATAACAGATTCGGTTACAAATTATGATAAATTGCACTCTCAGCCCCTAACATTTACTTTGTGCATTAAATCTATTCTTTAACTACAAAAAATTCAAATTAAAATACTTTTAATACTTACTTTCATTCATCAATTATTTATATAATTATCAATTATATCAATTTATTTGTCTATGTTTTGCTTATCATCATTTGACAGTATGCTCTATCTATTTTAAGAACCAAAACTTGAGAGAAACTCATTCTTTCATGTCAGACGATAACACCCATAAATTCTTACAAGTACAATTCTATTAATTATGTTTACAAATGCATGTACCATGCATACTGAATTGTATTAAAAGTTATTTTGAGCTTATCTCTACATGATAATGACAAGTATATAAGATACACGTCATATATGGAACTCTATTATATATATACACTGAAACTTTCACATATAACTTGTTGGTAGCTTGTAAAAAATTGATGTTTAGGTTTTTTATAGTCAATTTGAGTACAAAATATTAACTTAAGAGTTTTAGTCTCATATTTCTAAATGGATTTTACCAATTCTTGAACTAATAGTTTGGTTAACGGATCCGCTAGGTTCTCACTCGAACGTACGTACGAGACCAATATAATTTCATTTTGAGTTAGTTGTGTAACATACTCATATCTTAGAATTTATGTCTAGACTTCCCATTTTAAATTCCCTTACAGGTTCTACCTAAAGTTGTTTGACTATCACAATATATTTGGATTGCTACATTCCCTTTAGAGGTGAATGGTATCTCAAAAAAATAAGTCTACCATTCAAATTATTATCCGCAAGATATACATAGTCGAATATGATATACATGTTTGTTTTTTATCCTATTGAAAAAACACCTCACCTTATGCAAAAGTAAACACCCATCCCATAGTTGATTTGTTATTGAATAATTTTTTTATCCAACTTGCATTTGTGTACCTCTCAAGTACCTAGGAAAAATATAATATTAGAGACATGTGTTTTTTTCTTCTTTAAGTATCTTAAAACCCTTCCAATTGCATCCCAATTTTCGTCCTTTGATTACTCTTGATCCAGGAGTTTTGGGTAGTAGATTTTACAACCTTTTAGAATAAAAAAGAAAACTAAGAAAAATATATTATGCTTTATTTCCTTAGAGAAATTGTATAATACATCGGTAGATTTTTACCGATATTTATACTTGTTACAATGGAGCCAGTTACTCCCACAAAGTACAAATTAATTACTATTTACATCATATGCTTAGTGGGGAAAATAGACACCGCTCTTTCTGGAGAATCGCTACCCATGTTCTTTTAATGGCAGTACATTCTTCCGTCCTCGGTCGGCAATTACTTTCTTGCAAGCTCTCTTTTCCTGGGTTGTAGATACTTGTCGACCGCAATCCTAAAATGGATTTGTTTTGTCGCTCGACCGCCAGTCATTTTCTCAATTGCCTCGTGTAGAATCGTGAGTTACCGACCGTACTTTTATAGAGGATCTGTCTTGTTGCTCGGTCACCATTTACTTGTTAGGGTGTCTCGTTGTTTACCGACCGAACCCAATGGGTATGCTTTTTCTGTTCAGTATTTATTCCTTTGATCGAGTTTTTGCATGTATCTTTCTTTATTTACCGTGTTCTGCCCGGGGTTTCGTCTCTCTATTAAGCTTACCTCGTCGGTATGAATGATGTACTCTGACCGAGGGGTATCGCCTTATCATGAGTACTGATAAACTGATTTAATTTAATTACCGCAAACAAAATATATTCCCTAGTGTATAAAGATTCATATATCTAACCTTATATTGTATTAGCATATTCTCATTGTGCCATAAATTGATCATCATTTTTCCATGTTTTAAACTAAGATCAAATGACGTATGTGCATCTTTAAGTTTCAGATGTTTGAACATATCAAGTAGTGTCTCAAAATATAATGAGATTGACTTAGGGTATAACCCCCCACGTGTTTTAGTATCTTTATTTCTAAAATAATGTCAGTATTCTTGAGATCCTTCATCCTAAAAATATAAAATTAAAATCTATTTGTTTTAATAATCTCATTCATATAATTACTTAATATGATAAAATTATCCACGTATATTACAATAAACTTTAGTGTATTAACACTTATACGCCATGTTAGGTCTAAACTCATTATATACAATTATATTAGCAAACTTTTTATGAAACTTCTTAGGTGATTTTAAAGATGATATAATGACATAAAATCTTAAATACCTTAGATTCATTTTTGAAAAACACAAAACATTCATAATGTTTTATATTGACATTCTCCTTGAGATCTCCATTTGGAAAGCTGTTTTGACATCAATTTGATAAATCTTCAACTTGTATATAAATGAAATTGAAAATAACATTCTAATTATTGTGGTTATCCCAACTCGAGCATATGCGTCAAAGTAATTTATTCATTCATTTTGTCAAAAAACCTTGGATGTTAGTAAAATCTTGAATTTACCATCAATGTGGTATTTCTTACTAAATATCCACTTATAACCAATTGGTGTTGAACCATAATGTAAATTGACCAACTCCCAAGTGTGATTAGATATGATTGAATATATTTTATCATTTATGTTCTCTTAAAAAATATTAAATCTCAGGATTATACAGATTCATTATGAGATTTTGGATCTTTTCCACAAAACATGGTACCAAAATCGGATGATTTCTTCACAACTTCCTTCTACTAAATAGAAAGAAATATTTTTAGAATTTATCTCATCGCATCCTAGAGATTTAGGTATTTTTTCCACTTGACTTCTATGAGATTTACCTAGTTGCTCTTCAACAAAAAATACTTATTATAGTGTAATTTCCTCATTTTCAATTGTGATATGATTCATATTATCGTTAAATAATTTAGATTTTAAAAACTCAACTTCTCTAGATTCAAACACTAGTTTTCTTCTTCTTAGATTAGTGACTCATATGAAGATATTTTAGTTTTCTTAAGTGGGATACGATTAACTATATGATATAAAGTTGTAACCTTAGTGTCTAATTGATTTTCTATTTTTCTTGAAGATTTTAAATAGGCTTCATCTTTATGTCAAATCAAATAGATGTAAGTAAATTTAGAGTAGTCATCAATAAAATTTACAAAACATCTCTTACCCGCACATGTCAAGATACCATTTAACTCACATATTTTCTATTTGTATTAAATCTAATAATTTCTACCCATTTGTAAGACTGCTTAATCATTTACGATTCCAAGCATAATTCACATTTCTCATGTTAACCTATGTCACATTTAATACGTATGGTTTTAACAATTTTATTTTCAGTGTTTTATTTTATATGAGAAAGTCTACCATGTGATAACAAATCATCATTACGAGAGCAATCATAAATAAAATTCTTCATTCTGTATAGTAGTGTATAACCATTGGCATGAAATAAATAAGTTTATTTTTTAAAAGAAAGTGCTTGAACCTTATACCCCAACAAAATTAACGTTCAATAAGATTTATTATTAAACTTAAAAACTAATGTTAATTTTTTTTATTTGAGTCTTATATTTAAATTTTCTCATATACAAATTTATTTTCATGTTTAATTAGTTTATGTTTTGGGTAATATTTGGTTTATGATATGAGAGATATTGTAGAAAACATAATTACGACTAAAGAAGCTTCAAATAAGGATGTGTTGGTCGATGAGTCATTCGTGGATGGTCGATCTACTCACACATCATCCAGACTTAGACTATCCGCATGAGATTTATAAATAAACAAAAATAAAAAATCATAGAATATATATAAAGTCATTCATAATAAACATATATCTACTAATATATATATCAACATATTTAGTGGATATATTTGTAATTGAAATAGATATGGAATCTACACCTATGAATAAGTCAATATTTCTCATTTTTAATCAAGTTTTTTTCCTCTAAAGCATTAGTATTTTTTCTTTCTAAATGATGAAAACAGTAACAAAATTTATAACACATAATAACATGTTATCTCATCCTAAATGACATCATCTACCACCGGTCTCTCACATAACCCTTGTGTTGATGCATCACGATGACTGAGAAAAATATATTTTAAGTAAAATATATAAAAAAAATGTTTGTAGATCACGCACTAAGTCATTCAACTTCACTCATAGAACCTTAATAATGGATAATATTAGCATACTATGACAAAAGATAATGCCTAACACATTTGAACGCGTAAATGGTTGCGCACTCCAAGAATCCTTAGGTAATGGTCCACATATATCGACATACATTCACTCAAAGACTTCTTTCACCATATATGCACCTAACATTTTTACTCTGGTTTAGTTTGTCTTGTTGCATATTATTCAAACAATGAAGTTTGAATAATCAAGAGAACTTAATATACCGTCAATAACAAGATTATCCATTCTTGCCTTAAAGATATGACCTAAGATGTTGTGTCATATATTCTCTAATATTTTACTCTTACAATTTAGTTTATTAAATTACTTGTATGTATTTTGCTTCATTATGATGCTCCATAGTATTTAATAAATATAACATATTTTCCATTTTAAATAGTCAATGCTTACCATATTATCATGTAAAAAAGATTCTTTTATTATTCCAAAAAATACACAAATATCCAAACGTATTTAATATAGAAAAAAGATCGAATTCATTTTTAAAAGAATGTACATATACAAAATATTTCGAATACAAGAAATGTCCACTAGAAACAACTACTGAAAATCACAAATGATGGAAACTAAGCGTGAACTGCTCTTTTGCTTTATAGATAAATGTTTCATTATCACCGATCCTTCAACTTTTTATTGTACCCTACATAGAGTTATAAACTTAGATAACCACATTTGTATCAATCAATCATGTATATTTTTATTTTTGAAAATAAAAAAACTACGAGATTACCTTTCATTTTCAAATAAACTTGGTAGTTTTTCAATTTCATTTTGAGATGTCATGTCTTCTTACAAAAGAAACAACGATCTGCAGAAGGTTAATATTTTTTTATTGAGCCGGAAGCTTTATCAATTGCTTCATCATAATTGTTTTTACTTTTCCTTGTTTATAACTCATCATATGCACATCATGGCATTCTAGTTTTATATTTTCCTCCATATTCACTAACTGACCAATTCTCATGTTGGCAGTTATACAAAGTTTGAAAGTTTTAAATATAAATGAAAAAATAAAACATGAACCTACCATAATTTTCTTACGAAATCTCAATATTAAGTGCTTTTAAATTTGTGATAATCAAAGAGCCTCGGGAATATATGACCTTATTTTTCCTTTGCCATGACACGTTATTATAGAAAGTTGCAACAACAACCTTTAAATCTACACCTCATCATTATTGTAAAATATTTCCTTAACTTATATGAGAAATTAAATTGCATGGGTGATCTCATTTAGGATGGATCCACAAAATATCGAATGTAATTTATGTTTTGTGATTGTCATGCACAAACTATTTTACTTTCCACACACCTCATATTATTTCTTGCATTTAGGAGAACTATCTTTAGCGAGGGTTGTGTGCAGTTTAGTCCTTAATGATATGTTAAAATCATGATATTTTAAATACAATGTGACCCGTGTAAAGTGAGATATATATTTCTCAATGGGTTAAAGGTATTCATTTTTGTTGGATTAATCACAACAACACTGACAACAAACAACACATAAGCATAAAATTCATTTTCGTATAATCTTAAAACTGTATTCAAATATTGATTCAAGATGTAAAACATAACTTTACACCTTTAATAAGATACCTTAAGACAAACATATTAACATGTAATTATACTTAATGATCAATCTAAAACTGGCAATATTTTTTTCATGTCGGTTATGCCAAACATTAACCTTCATTAGGGCCAATAATATACACAATATTATATATCACAAACCCATTATAACATACATAAAATAATTTTACCAACAATGATCACTTGGGTGATATGTTGGTTTTATGACCTATTTGGCAAAGTTAAGACGATATTTATCCCCACGTCTACATAAAATATAAACACTAAAACACCACAAAATATACTAAAGATCCAAGCCAATATGTGGTCCGAGTAAGGAGGAGTGAGCCTAAAGGTGTGGATACCAAACAAGGCGATTTAAGGTGCTTATCAATGTAACAACCACATTATCCCTATTGTAGCCATACACAAATCAAAGGTGCGTTGACACTAAAGAAACTATTTATCACAATGACAACGATGACCACTACAGCGAAAAATCTAATTGTTTTTGGATATATTATGAGCTTAATTTGTCGAGGTAACGGTCCTTTAACCCGAAATATACTTAGGTAGTCATGAAGTACTTCAACAAATAGAAGTTTGACGTATAATCGTAGGCATATGATTATCAATAACATTATTTTTTAATTATATATAACATACCAAAACAATAAATGATATCGTGTCCTTCACCACGACCACTAGTTAGATTTATTGAGGCAAACCTATACCATTAAGCAAAAAATTATAGAGATGATATAAAATAGAAAAGAAAAAACAAAATTCCAAGAGTCATGAATTGTGAGCAAAACAATATCACCATACAACTTGGGAGATGATTGTTACATCCAATTTGTGCCATCATTTTTTACCAAACATCAGTGTCTCAACATCATCATTGGCAAAATAACATATGATAAAAAAAACGAACACTAATCACGAGAATTTTATGCAATAGTTTTGAGTAACAAAGAAAAATTACAATAACCAAACGATCACGATAAGGCTTTAGATGATGAAGACCCAAGATAAAGATCAAAATCGATTGAGCTAGAAAAATGTTAAGAAATTTCGATGGTTTTTAATCTACCAAAAGTATAGAACAATGCGATAACTTTAGAATTATATACTAAAAATATAACATTTAAAATAAAATAAAAAAACAGTTATCCGTATAGAAAGTTATCACATTGTTTCATATAAATATTAATTTATCACGAAATCATTATTTGTATTTTATCAAATTATATCGAACTTAAACACTTATTAATAAATAAGTTCAATATTTTATAGTTTTTAACGATTATCGCCTACTTTTAATCCTACCTTAAGTATATGTGAATTTGCATTAAGCATAATATAAATTATATGGACGGTGGACCAGAAAGTCGCTTTTACAAAATCACTAAAATCTTAGTGCCAAACTGGATCATCTGTAATTAAATATACTATATGTTTCTAGTATATTCAATTGTTAGACACGTAACTCATATAAACGAGGAATCGGCCGATTATGTGTTATTCTGATATATTTATTCATGTTATTTTTTAATAGTCAATCATAGTTAAATAAAATTGATTATCAACTTTAAAAAATAACACACGTAAACATAATTTGTGGGTTTTTCGTTTTATGCGACTTACGTGTTTAACAAGTGAATATATTAAAGAAAATGTTGATCATTGTTTGAATAGAGAGGAAGTATCAGTCAAAATTTTCGGAAAAAAAAAGTTAAAAATATCAAATAACTATTTGGATTTTGCAGGTTATAAAGAATATATGAAACTAAAAAATTAACGGTATCAAAAGTTTATAAGAAATAGTCAAGCTAAATGTAAAAAATTGAAAGATCGCTTTTCAAATCGATGTGATGAGAATATTTGACTAACGTGCGATGACATTTTATCATCAAAATCTTAATGGTTATGAGTTTTAAGAACAAATGATCAACTAGATTATTTAATATACTGCCACCTTTTCTATAATATTAATATTAACGGTGATCCTCACGGAAATTTCAAAGGTCGAAAGAGTTTTGGACAAGGTGACCCTTATCCTCTTTTTCATTCGTCATGGTCATACAAGTATTATAAAAGAGAAAAGTAATAATGCGAACTTCAACGTCTACATGAAGTGTCACAAGCTTTAAATTGTCAACCTCTCTTTGCATATGACTTGATGATTTTTTGTCGAGGTGACATTAAATCTCTATATCCCATCAAGGGCGATCTAAATGATTTCTTTGATCTCTATCAAATTAGAGTTTCCCCCACAAAAGAGCCACATCTTCCTCTCAGGAGTTAGCCCAAATCTTGGCATCGAATTGAAGTATGTTATATTCTGGTTAAATATCTTGGATTCCCCTTTCTCCCGGGTTTACTTTCCCATAACGACCGTCGACATCTATAGGACAAAATTACTACATGTATTGCTTTTTAGACTTCTAAACATCTCTCTTATGTGGGTAAACTTAGCTCATTAAATCTGTGTTCTTTGCGAGATAAGTTTTTTGGTCTTTGATCTTTATTCTTCCCGCTAGAACTCTTCTATTATCCACGTCGTTTCCTTTGATTTGTCATGAGTTGAAGGTTAGAGTGCAAAAGTGGTATAGTCTATATTTATTTTTCCTTTATTTGAGAAAAACCTTAGGATTCTACACCTAAAAACCTGGAATCATGCGGTCTGCTAAGACATTTGTGGTCTTAGCAGTGGTAAAAATGATAAGTCAATCTAGTGTGACTGGATTAACTCTGGAATATTAAGGAATTCATTTTATATATTGATTTTTCTCTCTCATAGACTTGGAGGAAAATTTTAAATCTTAGGCCTCTCACCATCAAATCGTACAAGGTTGCGATTGGTAGCAGGGAGAATATATCCTTCTGGTATGACACGTGGTTACTCTCAAACTCATTCGTTTACCGCTATAAACACACTATTGTTTGAGAATATCGTTTGAGGAGCAATATAAAGGTATCTAATATCATATGGGATGGTCTCTAGAGTTGGCCGACACATTTAAGGTCTGCCAATGCTAGAAATCACAATAACTTATATGAGATCAACCATCTCATTCTCTCTCTCTCTCTCCATCATCCCAACATCAACTTTCTTGATGTGCATTGTTCGTCCACCAATATTATGAATGTTATATTCACAATTAAAGACACACACTATGTTATTCGAAATCTCAACCCCATTGGTGGGTGGCCGGGGTTAATATAGCATAAATATAATATCACCCGTCATTCTTTTATCTTTTGTCTTGGCATCCTCGATAAGCTACCTACTAGGGACAAACTCATTAGCTAGGGTCTAAATTCCCCTCCTAATCGCATGTTGTGCAATTCTAAGGATGAATGTATCAATCGTATCCTCTATGAGTGTACTTATACTCTATATATCTGGGCTGTTGCCAGCTCAGATTTGGATTCATTTCTCATGGTGGGAATTAGCCTTCTTGGTTTATAATGACCTCAAATTGGCCTTCTTTTAGTAACCTTTATATTTGGCGTGCCTGTTTTGGTGCGGTGTCTTATCAAATTTGCGGGAGAGAAGTTCAAGAATTTTCTTCTCTCCTCCCGTCATTGCATCTATGGTGTCGTATCGTGTACTTTCTAACATTCGGTTTAGACTTCTTGGATCCAACGTGGTATGGCTGGTGTAAAAATATATTATGATTCTTACTTAAGGTGTTTTTATTGCAATACTTACCCATTTTTGGGGGTGTTACATGTATTACTTGAGCATGCTCTCCTCTTTGTTGGCTTCTATTGGTGCTCTGGTTTTTACTTGCACCTCCCTCATAAAGCTGCTCGTTCCTCTCTTCCATTTCTTTTGGGAAAGTTATGATTGTCATTTATTCTTGAGACTTTTCTTATCTCATGTTACGGGAATAATCAGTTCTACCACAATTAGCCTTTAATATTTTAGTCAAGAAAAAGATCACTTTATTCGTAGATAGGTCTTCCCTATTTATAATACAAAAATTAGTGGGTAGTTACATACGTTTGCGCTTTTAGCGCCACTATCCCACTAACATCAACTCAAGGGTCAAAACATGTGTTTACATAACAAATAAAAAGACGATGAGTCTAATCTGTACTTTAAACCAAGCTGAGCTACTCCTTTGAACGAAATCAAGTTTGCTCTGGGTTGCAGAGCTCGAGCTCACTGTCCACATGCTCAACTTATTCTCTTTGGGTCTTTTATGTTCATCGCGTTCCTCATCCAGTCGATCAGCTCTTTCCCCAATGTCTTCGAGCTCATCCTGATCTTAAATTCAACAACGTTGTATTTGTCCTTGAGCTCAGTCCGTTGACGAGCTCAATATACCTTTGAGCTCATCAACGGCGCATCTATCTTTGGTTTTGATCTGCTTTTGAGCTCATCAACTCTGTAGAGCTCATTCTTTTCTTCGTTGCTTATTATAATCTGAACTCATGGTGCTCTTTGCTCGTGCTCGTACTTATTTGGGGGAATCCCCCCTTATCATCTCCGACTTTTGATGAATTTCACTCATTTTTCGTTTTTGTTCCACGACTCTCCTCTAGATTGGTCATCTATGTTTTATTCCCCGCTCCACACTGTTTGACTATAGTTGTAACCTCCATATTGCTTTCGTTGGCATTATGTTGTTCCTTCGGGGTATGCCCCGTTCATTTATTTATTTTTGTTAAATTTAATTCTTTATTTACACAAAAAACCACCCGCAACATAAATGCATACAACAACATCTATCAACATACAAAACACATATAACCTTAACACTCAATTATTTTTAAACTTCAAAACTCTATATCTTTCAATTTTGAACTTAAAAAAATAATAATCTAAAAACAAATATATCTCTATTTTTTTAAATGAACAAAGCCAAATCTATGAGTGAAATGTTTGGTTTTTTTACCGTAACTAAATTATACTCAATTATACAAGTGAAACACAATTGTTTTTAGCAACCAAATTACACGTAATTCCGTAACTCGAACATAATTTTTTTCAACACTTATTTTGCAAACAAAGTCTTATTTATGTTTTTCTCATACGTATGCAACACATTTGCACGTAATTCTGCAACTGAACATATTTTATTTTTCATAATAAAATTGCACGTAGTTACGTAACTAGAACATAGTTCAATTATGTAAACAATAACTTTTTTCAACACAAGAATGCACATATTTTTGCAACTACAAATAATTTAGTTGTTTCACACCATTTTGATAGTTATTTTTCACAAAAAAGTTTGAATTTTATTTTTTTACACAATCATACTTATTTAGCAACCACATTTCTATTTATCCAACTCATTTCGTTTTATTTATGCAAGTAATTTGCACGTAATTATGCAACGGAAACACAATTATTTTTAGCAACCAAATTACACATAATTACACATTTGGAACATAATTTATTTTATAAAACTTATTACGCAACCAAATTACACGTAAATACGCAACTAAAAAATATTTAAAAAATAATTTTCATGGATCCAGTTTTGGTCATCTTAAAAAAACTAATGTATTTTTGGATTTTTTGGAGCTATGCTTTGAAAGATGTTACATTTAAAAAACAAAAAATAAGAGATATAAAAATGGTTACGACTTTTTAAACTGTTATTTTGTAAACTTGTGGGAACAACGTTATGCAAGGAACTCAGATGGTTATACTAGAAACATCAATAACAAGGCCTTGAATTCAAAAATATAGTATTATTCAAGGAAGGTCATGAAATGTGATGGCTAGTCCAACGGTAATGGTATAACCTCAAAGAGACACAACACCAATTGTTAGGAATGCTCAAAATTTACCACTGGATCTTGAAGGTAGTCAATGAAATTCTTTTTTACACGCTTTATAACTACAACTAAATGAGTTAATGTCGAAGCAATATAAGTTTAATATATTGAAAAATAATGAAATGAATAAATTCATAATCGATTTGAGTTAATGACTAAAACTCTACAATGGATTACTAAAACAATTATATTGAGAGAGGACATATATCCATCTGAAAAAGATGGACATAGATGAAATAACTTGTCGAAATAAATTTGATTTTACGTAAGGATACCGTGAAAGTATAATTATTGAGTCAAATAATGAGATATTTTCAAAAGAGAATAAAGATAAAGGGAAAAATATATATAAAAAATCAAAAGAATGATATAAAACCAAAAATTGCTATATACATTTTGGTTGAATCTCCGCTGACGGAAAGGATTTTAAAACGAAAGTTATAGAAGAAATTTGACCACTACAAGATCGAAATTACGTTGGAACAACAAATCCGGAGCTTCGCCTTGAGCATTTTTGAAATATTATGTTAACATTCAATCGAGATGGTACATTACATTATCGGACTTTTCAATGATGGTATAGCCCAGAAAGTCCAAACACAAACCTTTTTTATTTTATTTTACTTTATTCAAATATCTTATATTGTTCAAATCAAATCTAATTATATTCAGATTTGATTTATTTTATTTTAGAATATTTATTTTATTTCCTTGTATTTTAATTTAGGGTTTTGAGAAGCTCTTATATAAAACCTCATATGCCTTAAGTTATTTTAAGTTTTTTTAATAATATATTTTTTTATCTCTGAAAATTCAGTCTTTGTTACCCTTAGATTAGGGTTTCATCATGTTACCTTTTAATTAGGGTTTCATCTATCTTTGTTTCTTCTTCTATTTTCGCCGCGTCATCAGTTTAGTATTAGAGCCTCAGTTCCTATAATGGGGCAAACATGTTTCTGAATCCTGATTTCATCTGATTCAAGGTCTAAAGAAGAGAACAACATTTATGGTCATGAATATCTCGAGTATCGTTTGTTATACGGGGACACATCAAGCGTTTTGATAGACAATCGTATTGACTAGTTACAGAGGGAGTTTAAATTGGCTACCAATCGTCGGATCAAGGTAAAACTTGCTTATCGAGATGTTGTCTCAGACTATGAAGAGGTTTTCAAAACTATTTTTTTTCATCAACTGGACATGGAGCTGTTGTTTTAGGCTATGAAAAAGTTTTCGAAACCATTTTTTGTATCAAGTGGATGGCTTCAATGTGACTTCAAATAAGGAACACTCGAGAATAATTTATCTTATTCCGATAAGGTCAAAATTATAATACCCAATGTAACAATTAAAAAAATAAAATAAAATAATTTTGGTTGTTGATGGTGATGGTGCTCTGAATTCGAGGACGAATTCTTGTCAACCAAGGGAGGATGATGTAGCCCAGAAAATCCAAACACAAACCTTTCTTTATTTTCTTTTATTTTCTTTTATTCAAATATCTTATATTATTTAAATCAAAACTAACTATATTAAGATTTGATTTATTTTATTTTAGAATATTTATTTTATTTCGTTTTATTCTAATTTAGGGTTTTGAGAAGCTCTTATATAAATCCTCATATGTCTTAAGTTATTTCAAGTTTTTGGAATAATATATTGTTTATCTCTGAAAATTTCAGTCTTTGTTACTCTTAGATTAGGGTTTCATCATGTTACCCTTGAATTAGAGTTTCATCTATCATTGCTTCTTCTTTTATTTTTGTCGCGTCATCAAATGATATTTACAAGAATGTCATTAGCTTAGTTTAAACATTTTCCATCGGGATAAATTGATATCTTTGTCGTATTATGGACGTCATTCTCACATAATTTCATTGCTTATAAAGCGTTAGAGCGTGAAGGGGATCAAATCATGATTTTTTTAAAGGATGAAGAACCCTTAAAGGATTATGTTCAAACGTTTATAAATTAAACGAGTGCATTGGAATATTTCAATGAGAACTTAGCTTTACCGATATTTAAAAAAGGCATACCCCGTGATAGTACCTTGTTAGAATATTTGATCAAGTTTCTTGTGGGTTGTATGAGAGATCTGTTGGAAATAATAGAGATGTATATTAAAGTGGAAGACACAAAAAAGGAACAATATAAATTAAGATGACAGAAAATGGAGGAGTCACTAAAGAAAAAAAGAATGGATGCTAAAATATTTGGGAGGTTACAAAGGATCATGTGAATAAACCATGAATTTCCTATTATGATAACCTGAACCAACAATATTCTCGGTTACATGCACCCATAGTAGTTGTTTGTGATAAGAATAAAGATCAATTAAGCTAGAATACTCCCATAGTTATGTTTACACTAGTTAATGAAAAAAGTCGTCAAGTATTGTTGTGGATATCACAACAATTATAGACATTCAATGGGTATTGTTTTCAGTTGAAATGTGATATTTAAAAGTTGATTTACAATGATAAATTGATGGAGTACATCAAAGGAAAGTAATGAGAGAAAATACAATGAAAGACGAAAGAGGGAAATTCTAAGAAGTTAAAGAAAGATAAGAAACATAAATTATGAATTATCTTTGGGGGAGATACGTTATCGGGAACTACTAAGTCATTAATAAAAAGATACATGAAATATTCAGAGGTTCATTTATTTGATGAATCATTCTTGAATAGATATCGAAACTTATCTTTAACCTTGTCATTTACTGATGAATATTTATAGGGCAAAGTGACACCTCACAATGATGCTTTATTGGTAACGCTTGTAATAGTTGGAGTTATAATAGGATGGGTAATGTCTGACACTAGAAGTTTAGCTAATATATTTTACATGACATGTTATTCTCAAATGATAGGAGTTGCACAATTCAAGAAGACTGACATAAATTAGTTAGTTTTGTTGGTCGATCAACTGATTATATCAGGGAAGTAGATTTAGTTGTATATGTCTGGAAATAGAAAGCATAAAAAATTATAAATACTAATTAATACTTCAAGTTCCTATAATTCCATTTTGGGGAGATCTTGGTTACATAGAATGGAGACATTATCTTCGTCTTATTATCAGTGTATCAAGTATATGATGAATGAGAAAAATTATTAATTCGAAAGAGTCAACAAGAAGTTAGAGATTGTTATTTTTTGTCTTTGACTCAAAAAATATGGTATCATAGTAATTTTAGGGATTTTTAGGAGGTGTGTTGATTGAAATATATTATAAACCATAATATTGGTAAAAGATAGTAAGGATGGAAGTAGTGGGTTGAAGAATGTTTAAATAAAAAAACTGATAATAAAGCGAATAGTTGATTTGATAATAATAAAATTTAATTTTGAATCGCGTGAAAAAATAAAAAATTGATCCAATTTATGAAAATTGGTTGAAAGGTGAAAAATGGAATGTTCATGCGGACGGGTTTTAGATATAATATTATTGAAGCTAGTTTTGTTTCAGGAGATTTGATATTAATAAATTTATTAAATTAATATTCTTTTACTACTAATGCAGAAGTTTAATGTAAAATCATGACAGTTGAGATATGATTAGCTTTGATGATGAGAAGTTGCGGTGAATCTGATACTTTAGGTGAAATTCTCTCATCTCCATATTATCGGAATATAGTCCATTTTATGAAATCAAGATCCTTGATATTCTAAAGCAACACATTGTATGTTTTCATATAAAATATTGTATCTCCTCTCATATAGTTTGATTTAAGGCTTTTATTTCTACCATTTTAGTGAAGTAATTGATTTTCATAATGATGGACCATACGCTACCTGAACCGCCTCGTAGAGGACGAACTACATCTAACCTCCATTGATCGAAATGGCACGCATTTAAGATCAAAATTAGTTTCACTTCCAACTGGTGTTGAAATTGGGACCACCTATGATAATTTTCACATTTGTTTAACAACTCTCTAGGGTTATTTTGAATAACCAACCTATGGTAACCGAGCACGAGGGATTTGTGAGATAAAATATGGGCATAGATATGTCCCCGAAAAGAACCGAGATGGATTTTTCAAGCAATATTTGGCTTGAGACCGTTCCAAACATTTCAGGAGTGGTTAAAATACCCTCACATAATAACTTTCCATCCATTAGCACATACATGGTCGAATACAACCTCAGCCTCATGGCTTCTACTTTGTTAGAATGTTGAGTTATGGTGTTTAGGTATTCATTGATTTCAGGCATCTACATACTTGTCTCGGTTCCCACCATGGAAATTATTTTTTCCTCAGTGGTTTCCATGCACAAACTCCCCTGATTTTACAACTAACCTCTTTCGGGATTTTCTTTTGAGCTACCTTTCACCGAGAGATAGTGGTTCAGGATAATCTTCTCCTTACAAACTTCTTAAAAAACAGTTTGCTTGTAAGGTTTGTTGAGACGTTTGATCAGTTTTAAGTACAACTTCATCCTTTCGTACTTAGCTTCATACTTTCCGAGTATTTGATTTATTACTACTAGTGTGTCGCTTCATACAACGAGGTTATCCATCCCGCATTCTTTTTCCAAATTCAAACTCGTTATCGTTACATCGTATTTTACTTCATTGTTTGTTGTAAAATTAGATACTTTTCCCGTTATGAAGATGTGAGGGATGAATGCCACCTCTAATTCCCATATGTCAATAGATCATTTCATCAAAATCCTAAAACATTCAGGTGTACTTTAAATGTATTTGATTGGTTGGGTGATTGGAACTTCTATCGAATGAGTTTGGAAGTATTTCATGAGCTTCTTTGTTACCGTTAGCAAAGAAAGTATCATATTTCACCGGCCAAGTACCTATTTTTTCCCCCAACAAAGCTCTATGGACATAGTAAACATAGTGATGAATCTTGTTCTTTTCCACCACCAACACGATGCTTATAGTGCTTTTGGAAACAATAAGTTAACATTTCTCCATCGGTTGGTACCGTCATGGGTTTTGGAAACGCTTTGTAATATTTTAAATCTTGGAATGATAAGTCACATGATGGTCAATATTCAAATTTCTCATCCCTCGCAATACCTTTAAAAAGGTAAGCATGTGTCAATAACCTTCAATTTAATCCTTGTACCTATTTTCACGATTTTATGTGAGATCATCTCTTTAATGCTGTAATTTGATTATGATCAACATTAATTTTAAATTAATGAACAACAAAACCAAGGAATTTACCTAAAGTAAGACAAAATAAACACTTGACTAGGTTGGGCTTTATATTGTATTTTCTTAACATGTTAAAAATTTCTATCAGACTAACTAGGTCAGAGTATTTTTTTACACTTTTGATGAACATGCCATCGATATATACCTCGATATTCCGTCCAAGCTACACTTTGACCATCTTGTTCACCAACAGTGATGTGTGGCTCAAATATTCCTTAACTCAAAAGGCATCACTAAGTAGTAGTAGAGTTCGTGATTGATGCTGAACATATATTTATCTTGATCGTGGGTTCATCCTTATTTGATTGTACCCCAATTACACATCCATAAAATAATGGTTTATGACATGTCCTAGTATCCATTAATTGGTAAATTCAAGCTAAAAAGGTCATATATTTATGGTTTGATCCGTTAAGCCCCGTAAAATCGATGCACGCACTTCATTTTCCATTTTACGTTTTAATAAATATAGCGTTTTATACCTACTCTAGATACCTCACCTTCTTTATGTGTCTCATTTCTAGTACCATATCGACCTCTTCTTGCACAACTTTGGACCGCTCCGACACTAAATATTTTTTATTTTGTTGTACGAGCTTTGTTTTTGGATCAATCATAAGATGATGAGTAGTAAATTATTCAGGTATATTTATCATCGATATACAGACCCAAGAAAAGAAGTATTTAGGCTCTAACAAAAGGTTGATAAGGTTCACCCGCAACTCTTTCGATAGGTTTGTCCTGATGTATATAACTCATTCATTCTTTCCTCATATGTGTACCTATTTGAGATTTTCCGTAGCCCTAAATATGACTTAATTTTCGTGTAGCTTACCTATATTGAATGCGTCTTAAATTGTAAATAGGAACATATCCCAACCCTCGCTAACATTTATAATTACTACTTGATGGATTTTTTCAACGATTCAGTGAGACCTTCTTGTGCAGACTTTTGGCTCCATCAATTCATTCTTACTTTCTTCTATTATGTACTTTAGACAGTGATTGTACCTATACAACATTGACTTGATTTCATGTAGCCAAGGCTTGCCTAATACGAGACTGTATGGTGTTGAAGTATCCAGCACAACAAGCTCATGGATTTTAGTTTTTTTTTTTCATATCCCAGCCTCAAATAATACTTTAAGAATGGTGATGCCCAATGGCACAATGGCATGGGCATTAAAGCCAACCATTTGATGAAATTAAGACCAAAAAATGATGTTAAATGAGAGATGTTTCAAGGTTGAGATGAACAACATATTCACAGCTGCCATGGTGTCCACTATAAGTCTTATAACCTTACAACTTGCAATGTATACGCTAATTAACAATACATCATCGTGTAGAATGACGATACTTCCAAATCCTTATCTATAAATATATCATCGGGTTTATCGATCCTAATTATCAGGTTCGTATTAAATCTATTTGAGGCACA
Organism: Limnanthes douglasii subsp. nivea; assembly: GCA_036936605.1. Lineage (NCBI taxonomy): Eukaryota > Viridiplantae > Streptophyta > Magnoliopsida > Brassicales > Limnanthaceae > Limnanthes > Limnanthes douglasii. The sequence continues at coordinate 402,435,672 of JAUPFV010000001.1, forward strand.
TTAGTTATAAAATTAAGTCTTAAATATACATTTTATATGCAATGTGAGTATTTCCCATATAGGTGGTGCTTCCGTGTGATGTCAAGAATAATTTTTAGGTTTCTTCCCTCATATGGCTCATTCTCTTTGGCATTTTTGGGCATGTATACTTCATCACCCATTCCCTTGGATCGATATTTTGTGTTATTATAAGGGAACTCCATCGGGGGAGCAAGTCAGATACTGGTCGAGATACCATATATAATCCCACATATATTTGCTACACCTTGAGTACTATGCGTTTATCGGTCATGTGACCATGGTCACAGTGTTGATTGTATATTTTGCTTCCGTTTATTGTGGTAAAGTGTGAGGTCAACATGCCCGAGTTCACCAACATATCAGAATCCTTTATATATGAGAATAAATTGGCATTCGACACATTCAGAGGTGGTAGATTTCCAGGTTCATTCATGTCAGATCAAAATCAGTTCCACCCGAGTCTATGAGTTAAGGCTTCTTCATGAATAACTACTATTTTTTCTCTGCAAATAGCATCATCTAACCCCCCCTCCCCATTAATTTATAATTTTATAAGTTCTTGTAATTTAATTAGTAATCATCAGTGTATCTATATTTCTTACGAAGTTATAGAATGAAAACTTTATCACGAGGACTTGTCAAGCTGTTGATGCCTTTATGGGGCATTAAGATCGAAAACCTTTGAACTTTGGAATATATACTATGATATGTAGTCTTGCAATGACTTATTATGCTTATATTTTTTATTTTCATAAAAAATAAAATATCGTAGCCACATTTTCCGTTAACTCAGCAAAATAGTCCGGACGAATCCACTTGTTCGAAATTGGTCTTGCTCCTTGGTTATAGCTTTGCTGATTACTATAGTTCTGCTGGTTCGTTCTCGGCCTTGGCGGATACTGACCCACACCCTTGGCTTGAACAAGCACGAGGCCCTTGATTACTAGACGCAGACATTTGAAATTGGTTCTAGTCTAGCTGATCACTTGATCATTTTTCTGATGCCTGAGTCTCCTCCATCAAAATTCGTTTCTCTACTTAATCCAGTAATGCCCCAAAAGTCATCGAATGACTCTCTGCTACCGTATCTTTTAAAGGTCCGCGGAGAAGCCCCATCCTAAATGCCGTTAGTGCCACAGAATCTTTTCAGTACTCCATATCTATTTTCGTTTTCACGAATTGATTGGTGTAATTCTTCAAACTTTCCCCAACTTTTTGCCTATAATAGATTATCGTGTCTCCATTGGCTTGAAATGTTTTACTCCCCACAAAATGATGTCTAAAGATATTCCAGAACATGTCGAAAATCTTTATCGAGCCTTGTGGAAGCTTGTTGTACCACTTGGAAGCCACCCCCTTAAAGGTCTGAGAAAACACTCTACACATCAATTTATCATCGTCATCGAAATTAATCATGAAAGTTTTGAATTTCTCGATGTGATTGTCGAGATCCCGCATCCCATCGAACTTTTCTAGCTTCGAAATATAAAAGTGCTTTGGGAGGTTGCCTGCCAGAATTTTCGAGGACAAAGGAGAAGCTCTCCAATTATGTCATGTCCTATAGATATTAACTTTTAAATTTTCATGGTTCAGAAAGTAAAGTCCCTCCTCAGAAGGCAGAGTGTACTGATGCTGCCACTCCGAATTCCGCTGGTCAACAGTTTGGTTCCCGGAAGGAAAATTCATTTGGTCATAACCTTGCTCATTAGCATGAGCATGATAATTCTTTTCCCTTAGAGATTTTCTCTCCAAACTCATTCCCTTCCGGTGCTCCACATGCTTTCTGCCATATCTTTTCTTTCGATGACTCCTCCTCGGAGACGACTCTGGTGAACTATAGCAAGAATAATCACTTGAATCAGAGGATTCCAAGTGACGCTTTTCTTTCATACTCGAAGAACGTCGTTAATGCCCTCTATATCTGTCATCTTTGTTCCTAGGACGAAGGTCATCTTCACACTCATCTTTTCCGCTGTCCTGCTATCTTCTAACCTCAAAACGAATATTTGCTTGGAAAGTTTCTTTTTCCGCCCTCAATTTTTCAATTTCCAGCAGTAACTCATTTCTTCGAGCCAGCAGAACTGAGTCGTCAAAGATTTCTCCGGCGCGCTGGCCACCATGTGCTTCATATTCCATATCATTTCGATAAGTAATTCCAACAAGATTCTCCTCACAGTCGTCAACAAAATCATCCCCTTGCTCCATAATTCTGCTCAGATTAGGAACAATTTCCAGAAAACAATTGTCGTTAGGAAAATCTTCGCTTTCCACAGACGGCGCCACTGATGAATTAAGAGTTTGCTCGAGGGTAATTTTGTGTAAAAAAATATTCGAGGGACTAAATTGTTATAAAAACTTCTTTATAACGGTGATTTTTAGAGAGAGAAAGAACTACTAAATGTAGAGAGAGAAAATAGTGTTATATTAATCAACCAGATTTATCAACTCGTGTGGGATCCTTTTATAGTACAATAACGGACCCCACACGCGTTAATTCTCAACTATTACACATATAGTCCCTATATTTTACACTTATTCATAATGGATACTTTCATAATATATTTTACAATCTTTCCCCAATAAAAACACTTCTTTCCAATTTTCCCATATGTCTTTTATTCTCCCTCATCAGAAGTATCCAACATAACAAGCTCAAGGATTTGAGTTTTTTTTTCATATCCCAGTCTCAAATAATATTTCAAGAATGGTGGTGCCCAATGGCACGATGGCATGGGCATTAAAACCAACCATTTGATGAAATCAAAACAAAAAATAATGTTAAATGAGAGCTGTTTCAAGGTCGAGATGAACAACACATTCACGGATGCCATAGTGTCCACTATAATTCTTATAACCTCACAACTTGCAATGTATACAGTAATTAACAATATATCATCGTGTAGAATGACGATACTTCCAAATCCTTATCCATAAATATATCATCGGGTTTATCGATCCTAATTATCAGGTTCGTATCAAATCTATTTGAGGCACATTAGTTATAAAATCAAGTCTTAAATATACATTTTGTATGTAATGTGAGTATTTCCCATACAGGTGGTGCTTCCGTGTGATGTCAAGAATAAGTTTTAGGTTTCTTCCCTCATATGGTTCATTCTCTTTGGTATTTTCGGGTATGTTTACTTCATCGCCTATTCCCTTGGATCGATATTTTGTGTTATTATAAGGTCACTCAATCGGGGGAGCGAGTCAGATACTGGTCGAGATACCAAATATAATCCCACATATATTTGCTACACCTTGAGTACTATGCGCTTATCGGTCATGTGACCGTGGTCACGGTGTTGATTGTATATTTTTCTTCTGTTTATTGTGGTTAGGTGTGAGGCCAACATGCCCGAGTTAACCAACATATCAGAATACTTTATATATGAGAATAAATTGGCATTCGACACACTCAGAGGTGGTAGGTTTTCAGGTTTATTCATGTCAGACCAAAATCAGTTCCACCCGAGTCTTTGAGTTAAGGCTTCTTCATGAATAACTACTATTTTTTCTCTGCGACTAGCATCATCTAACCCCCCATTAATTTATAATTTTGTAAGTTCTTGTAATTTAATCAGTAATATCAGTGCATCTATATTTCTTACGAAGTTATAGAATGAAAACTTTGTCATGAAGACTTGTCAAGTTGTTGATTCCTTTATGGGGCATTAAGATCGAAAACCTTTGAACTTTGGAATATATACTATGATATGTAGTCTTGCAATGACTTATTATACTTGCCCCCATCCCTCTTTATTTTATTGTTAAAATGGAAGCACTTCATAAGTGTGGACCAAGCCTTGTGGCATATAATATAACCATAAAAAAGAGTCCCTTGCACACTTAACTGGAAAGAGGGATGCATTACTGGATTCTCACACTATAGATATTGTATTACATGTCTGAAGTAGAGTGTATGATATTCCGGGTCGATGGATCCTTTGAAATATTACAGCTTCATAATATCAAGACTTACTTGCGTTTGCTCGATTATTATCCTTGGGCATAACATGTAATTCCAAGATCTCTAGATACTAACAAATTTGTTTATAGTATCTAGGGCATCTGACTTTATTGACAAAACACTACAGAGTTGACGTATGTTGTCCCATGATATTTGGCTTTTTTGTAAGGGTCAAATTTGCGCACCCATTGACTCAATATTTGTGACTAAGTGAAATTCACGGTCTCTAGTAACCGGAATACTTGCTTTCACCGGGACTTTTCTTTAGGTTGGTTCCCAAGGCTTCAACCACTCACTCACATGAGGGGTAGCCTAGACTGGTTACAGGATGATGAGACAACAGAGAAGTGGGACGACCATGAAAATCTCAAGTAGCAGTCATATGTTCGACGTATTGGGCCGAGTTGTTAAGTGAGATGATTAAGTCTATTATTTTGTTGCAGTATCAGCTAATCACCTTCTTATTCATCTTCGAAAGGAATATAGTGACATCTTTGAAAGGGTTAACATGGGGTGTTACAACTGACTAAACCCAAACAGACTCCCTCCGAATGTTTTCAATTTCCATGGGGTAAGTTTCACCTAAAGAAGCCAACTCAATCCTGGAACCCGATGAAGTAGTGGGGCACGTGAATATATGATTGGGGCGCGTGAATATGTGATTGAAAACCTCCCAAATTTTACATGAACTCGCCCCCAAACACATAACCAAAATGGTGAAGTAAAAAAAGTCACATAAAGATCAAACAAGTAAGTGATATAATTGAAATTGATAAAAAGATGAACACTTCAATATATTCAGTAATTGTATTCTAATAATTTTGATTTGATGTTTATTAACTTTCTTCTCTAACTTTTTACCTACCTTAATATTTACAAACTTTATGCTTTTTATAATTATCTATTGTTCATTGTCAACAATGTTACGTCTCTTTCTTATTGTTCACATATTCGTACACCTTTTGGATGTTTCCCCCTTGGATGAAAATTTACTTCAGGGTCATAATCTTAACAAATTACCTCTTTCTAACATGTTTTTTCCACTTAACCATATCCTGGAATATACTTCTTTATAGCCTGGTCATCCTGATTATAGGCCTTGTCCGATATACTTCATACGTGTGCGTGCCCCTGTAATGCGGTTGGTACTTGGGTCATTGGCTATGCCACTTTTGCGCTATAGAAATTTTGGGTGGCCGTTTGAAACCCCCTTAGACTTGAGCTCAACCTACTACATATAGAATTCATTGGCATGATGTTCTTTGGAAGATGGGTTTGTCGTATCTGGTAACTCTGACTCATAGAAGGGAGGATGTGCTAATTAAGAAAATGACCTCTTTATATGTGGAGGCTCTTGCTTTAAAAGGAGAGAGGGATCAATTAGTAAACTAACCTGTCTTTAAGTGGAAAATTTGGATCAAGGAGTAGGGAGAATTTGATTAGTAAACCAATCACTAAACAATAGTTGGTTTTTGCTCAAGAGGAAATGAGAGGTCGGTTCTGTATATTTGAAGGCTTTGGATAAAATGAGAAAGAAATGGTCGGTTAGAAAACAACCAGTCTATGATTGTTGATTTTGGTCCATGAGGAATGTAAATGTCAATTAATAAAGCAAAATATTTATAACAGAAGATTATGGCTTAGAAGAAGAGGAGGAGGAGGAATAAGTCAGTTAGTAAACCAACATTTTTATAATTGATCGTTTTGGCTAAAAATAGTAGAGATCGATTAGTAAACTGACGTCTATATGATTGAGGGTTTTGACTCATGAACGATGGAGATGTAAGTTATCGAACTGTCCTCTTTATAATTGAAAGCTTTGGTTCAAAAAGAGGGAAAAAATGGTATTAAATCGAACATTCTATAATTGAAAACTTTAATCTAAAAAGAATGTAAAAACTGGTTCGTATACCCATTTTTTATGATTAAAATTTTGGCTTGTAAAATGAGTGAATTTTGCTCCAATTTTTATTTATTTTGTAAAACTAACGCTATGAACTTATAAAAAAATAAAAAAATCCTTTTAAAAACCTACATCTTTTTAAATCTCTATTTATACTTACTAACTTATTCTTGTCCATTAAATTGCCAAATTTCTTTTACTGCCAAACTTCTTTTACTCTATTAATTTTTTTTAAAAATTATTTATTAGTTTAATTTCATCTGTGTGATTATTCATAAATTTAAACGTTTATGCATAATAATCAAATATATAATGAAGTTTCAAAATGAACGGTAACTAAAAAATTAATTATAAATAGTTTGTACTTTTAGGAAAAACAATTAGTCGAAGTAAATGTATTGAATGAGAATAACGCGTTTTTACAACTTTGTTTTTATTAGACCTTTAACTTCTGTTACGGTAGTAACGAAGCCCATGGACTGTAATTTGATTTGTAAGAGAAGGTATCTTAAATCTTTCATTCCATTAAAGCAAATCAAACTTTTCAAATAAAAAGAAATAAAAAGATATAATAACCTTCCTAGGGAGGGATGGCGGGTATCCGATTCAGTCAGGTTGGGTTTTTGATGACGCGGCGGAAATAAAAGAAGAAGCAACGATAGATGAAACCCTAATTCAAGGGTAACATGATGCAACCCTAATCTAAGGGTAACAAAGAGTGAAATTTTCAGAGATAAAAAAATCTATTATTCCAAAAACTTCAAATAACTTAAGGCATAAGAGGCTTTATATAATAGCTTCTCCATACCCTAAATTAGAATACAAGGAAATAAAATAAATATTCTAAAATAAAATAAAATCAAATAAAATCTTAATATAATTAGATTTGATTTAAATACATAAGATATTTGAATAAAATAAAATAAAATTAAAAAGGCTTTTGTTTGGACTTTCTGGGCTACATCATCCTCTCCTGGTTGACAAGAATTCGTCCTCGAATTCACAGCACCATCACCATCAAGAACCCAAATTATTTATTTTATTTTATTCAATCGTCACATTGGGAATTATAATTGTTGACCTTATCGGAATAAGATAAATTCTTCTCGAGTGTTCCTTATTCGAAGTCACATTGAAGCCATCTAGTTGAAGGAAAAAAAATAGTTTCGAAAACCTTTTCATAGCCTGAAGACAATATCCCCATGTCCAGTTGATGAAAAAAAATGGTTTTGAAAACCTCTTCATAGCCTGAGACAGCATATCGATAAGAAAGTTTTACCTTGATTCGACGATTGGTAGCCAATTTAAACTCCTTCAGTAACCGGTCAATACGATCGTCATTGAAACGCCTAGTGTGTCTCCCGCATACCAAGCGATCTTTGAGATCTTCATGGCCGTATGTTGTTCTCTCCTTTAGACCTTGAATCAGATGAAATCAAGATTCAGAAACATGCTTGACCCGTAGCAGAACTGAGGCTCTGATACCAAACTGATGACGCGGCGGAAATAAAAGAAGAAGCAACGATAGATGAAACCCTAATTCAAGGGTAACATGATGCAACCCTAATCTAAGGGTAACAAAGAGTGAAATTTTCAGAGATAAAAAAATCTATTATTCCAAAAACTTCAAATAACTTAAGGCATAAGAGGCTTTATATAATAGCTTCTCCATACCCTAAATTAGAATACAAGGAAATAAAATAAATATTCTAAAATAAAATAAAATCAAATAAAATCTTAATATAATTAGATTTGATTTAAATACATAAGATATTTGAATAAAATAAAATAAAATTAAAAAGGCTTTTGTTTGGACTTTCTGGGCTACATCAGTTTTATCTAACTCGAATATAAAAATAGACCGGATCATGGTTAATAAATTATAACCTGCAATAGGATCGGACAGTATTAAGAATTCTAGTTTGTCCTATCCGTTTTTTTCGAAAATTATGAAAATTAATATTTTTTATATATAATAATAATAATATTGTATAAAAAATAAATTAATATATCTAAATATATTTTAAAATATTAAAATTGATATACGCGGATTGGATCGAATCCACGGACAACAAACGAATATTGATTTGAAAATATAGGTAGTTTTCTTTCCATCGGTTCTGTTTAGCCTTCCAATACAAGGACATGAATGTAATACATTACATTTGTAGCGGGCCTAACTAAGGCCCATGCTATGTTCGTGGCCCAATTTCAAATTATTAGAAACTTTGGTATGTTTAGATTCTAAAGGATCCTACACCATATCTGATTAATCAGATATATAATTAAGTTTCGAAATGAACGGTAACTAAAAAATTAATTATAAATAATTCTTAATGTATCATGCATGAAAAAAAGAAGGATTTTGGGTAGAATTAGCGAGAGTTCTGACGAAACCTTCCCACGTTCGTATTATCTAAGCATATCTGATTTGATTTTAAATAATTGAAATTTAATATTTTTAATTTTTTGTGGATCGAAATCCATTTGTGAAGTTTTAAAAAAATGATAATTAATTTTAAAAGATAAATTATATCAAGGTCGATTAGTTTAAAGAAAATTTGGTCACTGGGTTTTGTTTTTTAGGGTTAAAACTGTAAAAAGCGAAAAAGTTAGCGGGTGGGGCCGTTTAAGATTTTGTTTATTTATTTATTTAACCATTGACATTTTCAAATCATGCTAAAAATATGTGAAAATAAATATAATTTAAATACAGTTGGTGGATTAAGACGGTTAATGAACTAAAAAAGGAAAAACATAAAAAAGAAAAAAAAGCGGTAAAATAAAAGTTATAATTTTTATTTTTATTAGAAAACCTAAGAACTACATCGGATAAATGTTCATATTTATAGATAAAAAAAAGAGTTATCGGATGTTGTTTTTATATTTTTAATATAATTTCTCAAACTCACAATACAACAGTAGTAAGTATTAAGAGTTTGTCACAAAGAAAACGAAATTGCACTGTTGAGTGAGTTTTCGTGAAAATATCGGTAAACTGCAAAGCTGATGGCACATATGGAAGCAAGATGGTACCGATCAGAAGATGATGTCGAGTGAAGTGACAATCTATTTCAATATGCTTCGTCCTCTCATGAAAAACAGAATTCTTCGCAATCTATATGGCCTTTTTGTTATCACGGTGTAAGGAAGTCAGATTAGTAACATTAACCCTCATATCTGGAAGAAGCAACTGTAACCAAAAAATTTCACATGCGGCCACGACCATAGTACGGTACTTAGCTTCAGTAGACGATCTAGAGACAACATATTGTTTCTTGCTTTTCCATGAGATTAATGAATCTCTAAGAAAAATACATAAACTACTAGTAGATTTTTGGTCATGAGGGTTATTATCTCAATCAGCATCGTTATAGGCACACTGTTCAAGTGAAGAGGTCGAAAGAAACAAAATGCTCTAGAACTAAGTGGCACGCAGATATATCAATATTCGAAAAATAGCTCCCCAATGGACGGATATATGAGAAGTAACAAACTGACTAACCACATGAACAACATAACCACATGAGCAAAGTAATTGTAAGATAGGCCAAGCTCCCTAAAAGAGTTCGATATAAAATTGGGTCTGAAAAAAGAACACCATCAGTCGGGGATACAGAGCATTGGTTTCAAGAGGGGTATCAATCGTCAGGTTATCAGCAAGTCACGTTTACTTACATAAATCATATATATATATATATATATATATATATATATATATATTTTGAAAGAGAATACAACTTTTTGGAGAGTGAGCCACCTTAACACGTAGAAAATAACATAATTTTCTCAAGTCCTTCATCGCAAAATGTTGAGCCAAATCACATTTTATTGCATGAATGCCATCAATATCATCACATGCAATGATCATATCATCTACATACATGAATAAAATAATTTTTTATGCACGCGTACACCTGATAAACAAAGCCGAATCGTGATTACTAGCAAGGAAACCAAGTGAAGTAATAACCGTATAGAATTGTTCAAACCAAACATGAGGAGCTTGTTTGAGACCATATAAAGCTTTTAAAATAAACGCCAAACTTCGCATGGTCGGTGAGCAACGCCTGGAGGAGGAATCATGTAAACCTCCTCATGAAGATCACCATTCAAAAGTATATTTTTGACATCTAGTTGGAAGATGTTCCACTGGCGAACAGATGCAACCGCGGAGTACAAACCGTTGTTATTTTTTCCAGTAGGGAAAATGTCTCATCATAATCCATACCATACTTCTGTGAATACCATTTCGCTATAATACGAGCCTTATATCTTTCAACAGACCCGTCAGACTTTGTTTTAATTTTGAAAACCCAACGAGAACTGATTATATGCTTACCGGATGAAGGTTTAACTATATCCCATGTATGAGTATAATAAAGAGCAGTAAGCTCTTCGAATATAGCATTTTGCCAACGAGGATCACAAACATTTTCTTTAAACGACCAATGTTCATACAAGTCATATATGTTTGCTATAAAAGAAACAAAATGAGCTGAGTAAGAAGAGTACGCCAAATCTTGTACTTTAGTACTTATACGAGTGTATCTCCTAATAGGTGGAGAAGCTGTTGTTCTACCATAGAAAGGAGTTGGCTCATGAATTGATGAAGCTGACTCAGGAAATTGGTGAAGCATAAGTAGTATAAACTGTTGTAGAAGTCTCATGAGCTAGAATATAAATGTCAAAAGATATATCACTATCAGTTTCAAAAGGATCAATAACATGAAGTTCTATCTTTGTTACATTATGTGATTTTGTCGGAATCGAATAAAATGGGATATGCTCAAGAAATGCGATATGACAAGATACATATAGCTTTTGACTGGTGGGATCATAACAACGATAACCTTTCTATGTAACATCATAACCTAAAAAAACACATATAGTTGTTTTAAGACCCAATTTGTTGTGTTCAATTTGAAGACGAAGGACAAAACATGTACATCGAAACACTCGTAAGGAAGTATAATCTGGAAGTTATCCATATAACTTACGAAATAAAGACATTCCTGTATTATGAGCAGTATGAATTTTATTAATCATATAAACAATACTCAAAATTGCTTTTCCCCAAGAAATAGTTGGAATTTCTGGTGATAAAATAAAAGAACGAGTAGTCTTAATAATGTGACAATGTTTTCTTTGTGAAATACCATTTTGTTAAGGAGTGTCGGTTCAAGATGATTGATGTATAGTACTATCAGATGCAAGTAAATATTGAAATCACTGGAGGTATGTTCACCCCATAAGTCATACATGAAGCATGTTTTCACAACAGAATGTTGGGTTTTAACCAGTGCTCTAAATTCTCAATAAATTCCAAGGAAATTTGACTTTTGTTTCAGTATATAAATCTACGTGTATCGAGTATAATCTCAATAATGATACATAATACGACGAACCACCCTTTATGGAGACATGAGATGGACCTCAGTCATCAGAATTAATAATATCAAACGAAAAAATAACAGAAGTGAGACTTTCATTAAACGGTAATGCCAAAAGTTTTTCTAGTTTACAACCATAACAATGCGAGATATTACAAGTGTTTAACTTGATGGTTCTAGAAATATCCGGGGCTGAATATTGAATAAATCTTGTAGTGAAATCGTGTAAGAGAAATAAATGTAAAGTTATAGAGAGAGAAAGTAGTCAAATCAAAGTACCAATCATTAGAAAGTACTATTTTCCCAAAAATGGGATCTTTCCTTATATAGGGTCAGTGGCGTGATTCACTGACACATGCTTTATTTAATTAATTATACATCATTCCTCCTAAATACACTTGTTTTCTAGGCCACTCAATTATTTACAAATAAGTTCTTATTTGTTTCCCATGTATTAATTAAGTCCTATAATAACCTTGACATTTTATGCCCTTATCAGTAACCCCCTAGTTTTGTGGAGGGTCGAGCAAAAATTACTTGAATACTGAGCTTGGTGGCTAAACTTTTACACTAGAAACTCTCAAGATTTTGTTCATCCTGTCGTTGCATATTGAAGGATACCAACACTGTAAGCCGCACGTTGACGTTCGATCTTTTCTCGCGTGGCCACATTCAAAAGTTCTAACGTTAACATTTGTTTGTTAAGGGTCGAATCATTGGTCTGTTGTTTCCCGATGCATTTGAATTTACTTGAAGTTGTAGTTATTCTAGCCGTTAAAAACTAGTGGGCTTTTGTTCAAATTTCCTTTTACAAAGTCCCATTACTCTTGATCAGAAAAGATACTTCCTTACTCGCCCACATATTTTTTCTCGATTCGTTGTCTGTATTCGAAATCTTTGTCTGTTGAACTACCCAAAGTGAGAATCCTAAAGCTAGCCCCTTAGGCCTACTAGAGCTGTCAGAGTTGACACGTGTCTTGTAATGATTTGAGCGTGTTTTAACTAATATTTTGGTAAAAAAACTCTTGGACTTCCCGAGGCTCTTTCGCTTACGCTTCTCAATGGAACGACCTGCTACCCCACTTACTCGTCTATAAATACTCTTACTTCTTCACTTTCTCATTTCACCTGAATTTTAAAGAGCGAGAAACTCGTCATTCTTCCCATTCTCTAGAGAGAGAATCTCTGATATTCTTTATGACAGGCTTGTTTCTCACAAGAGAGCTAACAAAAAGTCCGACCAACCAGAAAAACCAATCTTTGGTTTCAATGATTACCTTAGTATTACTGAAAGGGCTGACGAATATCGAGCGGCCGGATTAATCCACAAATGCCCTATATCTCCCCTGAGTTCAACCCCATTGATTTTTCCAAAGCTCCGAAACCCACGATCGTCTAAACCATTCTCTGAAGCGGGTCCTTCAACCACCCAAAATGCTTCTTTATAAACTAGAAATCTATACGCTGCTACCAGTCCTACCCCTTCGAAGACCAGAAATTCCCTCGATCGGAAAACCAAAACTCCATTATTAACCATAGGCGATTCTAGCTCTTCGTCTACCACTCCTGAATTCGTCCAACTGACTCCGACCATCGTATGAATTCGAACTGGTCCCAACACCGTAAGTACTCCTAAGTGGGTGGTATAAAAGGATGAGGAAAGGAGGAAACTTGAAGAGGATGCCTCCAAGAAAGATAAAAACTCAATACCCGGTCATACTCGAGTCAACAACAATTCTAGCGTCGTTCTTGCGGCTCCTACTTCGAAGGATTTGACATCCATTGACAAGGTTTTGCCAGAAAAAACCCAAAAAATCGAACCAAAATTTCCCAAATATTCAAAACAATGTGTCAATTTCGATGAACGCCGAAGTCCATATTACCGAACCAACACTTCCAACGAATCCAGCAGTCCAAACTGCTCCCGTGGCTAGTGATGTTACCCTTGCGATAGATGAAGAACCCCTTCTTCCCGAGATCGTCAAGGCCTTAACTGCTATCACAATCTCTTTCCCAAAGATCACATTATTTCTCTTTTTGCTGGGGAAATACTTGTATTACAATCCCGATGAAGAAGTCGGTTTAAAAACGATCTGGGGTATTCCTGACTGTGTAAACATTCGATTCCCGAAGCCCGGTGAAACCCCCTTGTCAGTAGAGTCACGATAAATAGTGTTTTTACTGAACTCTTCAAATGGGGTTTGCGACTCTCTCTCAACCCTCAGATCGTCAGGTATTTCGAGATCCTCTAGATCTGCCCGACCCAATTGAATCCTAACACCTGGTATACTTTAATGTCAACCATAATGGCCTCTCGTTTAGCCGAGGTTCCAATATCCATGGAAGAGTACATAGCTATATCTGGACTATCAAAGTATCCCAAATTACCCTTCTTCTATTCTTTCATTGCAAATCCGAGAAAGAAAGTCAAATGACTTATTGGAGGCTGACAAGTTGTGGAAACACCGGTTTGTCTTTATCAGTGCTGCTTGGGAAAATGGCCGACCGTATACTAAGGAAACCTGAGGCGTTTAACTTATAAGTGGACTCTTGAAGGTTCGTATGGATACTCACACTGATTTTCTTAACTAACCGATCTTCTCTTTCAATTTGCAAGGAAATTATACAAGAGTTGAGAAAACACTTCTTAAAAAGGCCTCAGACATCTTTGCTAAACTTCGAACTTTTGCCAGAAAGAATTGGGGCCAAAAGTTTCGACGGTGCTTCAAAAATACCAATTTAATCAATAACAACCTTTGGCGTTGTTCCAACGACATTCTGGATGCTGACCAATTGGGGGTGACTCCTGACGTCGTCAACCTCATGAAGAGATTAGACGCCAAAAATGCTGATGTATTCTTACCCAAGAGGAACCGATCGCTCAGTAAACGAGTGAAGTCAGAAGAGATGTCTGACCAAGAAGATGGGCAAGTGATTGCCAATGCCGTCGCCGAAGATAAACCTCGAGAAGTGTTACCTTCAGAGCCTGAAACCACCATCATCTTTAGTGAACCAATTGCCATTGGAGGTAAATATCTTGTGGCCGGCAAAAACCAAAAGAAAGGGCGTGGTGAAAAAAGAAAGAAAGTTGTTGTGACTGATGATGGGAACAAAGTTTTGGCCAAGAAACACAAAGAAAAAATCGTGGTGGATGAGGTGCACAATGAACTGACTGTGGAACAAATTACCATCCCAACCATGTTTGGGCAATACGAAGGTGCGAAGTCGGCCACACCCGTTGAAGCTTATCCTAAAGGGAAAAACAGAGAGGAAAAGCATTCCACAGATAACGCTGGAGCATCAGACCGCTTAGACAACCCAACTGCTGAAAAATACTAACACTGTGTTCATCACCAAAGGGGTTCGATGCATCCCAATCCACCGATTTTGTCTATTCATGCTTAAAGTTTGAATGGGTTCTCCCTTGAAGATTCAGATACCCTAAAAACTTCCTCATACAACATGCTTGCTCCCATATAGCTAAAAGAGAGAGAAGTAATAAAAACTCAAAATGAGCTTACAGAACTCAAACAGAGCGCCTCAGTCAAAGACAAAGAGTTGCATGATCTAATTCATCGTGCTAACGATTGGGCTGCTGCAGCCGAAACTGAAATCCAAGCTTTCAAGATTAAGGAGAAAGAATGGGAACAATATGTTTCTTAGGCCAAAGAAGATCGTGCCCATGAAATAGAAGAATTGGCTGCCCAAAAGCTTTAAAACACTTATCTTCGCATACGATCGACAAAAATGACTAAAAATCTCCATGAAATTCACGTGGCCCTTAACAAGAGTAAAGAGGAGAACGGTATTTTTGCTGCTAAGTGCAAAAAGGTCATGGAAGAAGAGTTTGGCGATGCAAGAGTTGGCTACGTTTTAAACTTTCATGAACAATTTCCCTATATACCGTTAGGGTCGATGTGGCTAGATGTTCCAAAAGAGGATCGTCCTGAAGGTATTGTTTGTGTGGATCCCAAAGTTGAATACACAAAATCTTCTAAGGACCTTTCCAATGTTTAAACACTGTTGTTTGTAATGTGTTGTATGCTTAAATTTATGTTCACATTTCACTATATTGTCTAATGTTTTCCTACCTTTTGTAATCGAAAGTGATCAATTTTCGATGCCAAAAAATAGAATCATTATGAGTTATCATATGTTAAACTCGAATACATTAAGCAACTTGAAAGTTGAAAAACCTTGTAAAAGGTTCGAACTTGTAGATCAACTTAGTTGAAAATCCTTGTATGAGGTTCGAACTTGTAGATCAACTTAAACATTGAAAACTATTGTAAAAGGTTCAAACTCGTAGATAAACTTTTAATTTGAAAAACCTCGTAAAAGGTTCAAACTCGTAGATCAACTTAAAAATTGAAAAAACTTGTAAAAGGTTCGAACTCGTAGATCAACTTGAAAGTTCAAAAACCTTGTAAAAGGTACTCGTAGATCAACTTAAACGTTGAAAAACCTTGTAAAAGGTCTGAACCCGTATATCAACTTGAAAGTTAAAAAACCTTGTAAAAGGTTCGAACTCGTAGATCAACTTAAAAGTTGAAAAACCTTGTAAAAGGTTCGAACTCGTAGATCAACTTGAAAGTTGAAAAAACCTTGTAAAAGGTTCGAACTCGTAGATCAACTTTGAAAGTTGAAAAACCTTGTAAAATTTCGAACACGTAAGAATAAAAACTTGATTCAAGGCTACGATTTACTAAATATGTCGATTTACATTGACACCTCATTAAAACCTCCCTGCGCCACAAGGGTAGGAAAGAGTATGTCCCCGACCAAACGTTTTTTACAACAAGATTAAGAAAAGAACATAAAAATTCACAATCACTCTAGATACAACTTAAGATGCTCGATGTTCCAAGGAAGTCGTAGAGGCCGTTCGAACTTGTCTTTCAGTTTATACGTCCCTAGTTTTACTTTTTCTACCACCTGGTACGGACCTTCCCAATTGGGTGCTAACTTCCCTAGATGCTTGTCCTTAGTGTGAGGGAAAACGTTCCGCAATACTTTTTCCCCAATCTTGAATTCTATTCTTCGAACTTTCGAAGTAGATTTGCTTCTCATAAGGGCGTGATAATGCAACGAACTTAGGTGAGCTCTGACTCGTTTTTCCTCGATCAGGTCCATGGATAAAAACTGATTCTTGTTGTTAGCATCTTCCTCATACTGATTGATTCTGAAAGATAAGAACATTGTCTCTGCATGAATCACTGCATTCATACCATATACTAGCGCGTAGGGCGATTCCTGAGTTGCAGTTTGGGGCGTGGTTCAGTATGCCCATAGTACTTCTTGCAAATAATCCAACCATTTTCCCGCTTTTCCTTCCAAAATCTTCCTGAGTCCATTGATAATCGTTCTGTTTGTCACCTCGACCTGTCTATTAGCTTAAGGATGGAATAGAGCCGAGAAACACTGTTGTATTTTATGATTTGAACATAACTCTCTCATTTTGTTGCTGTCAAATTGGGGGCCATTATCCATAGTTATCTTTTAAGGGATCCCATACCGACAACAAATGTTCGACCATATAAATTTTACGACGTCTTTAGCCTTAGTTCCCGACAGCGGCTCCGCCTCTACCTATTTTGAAAAATAATCCACAGGGACCAAAATAGTTTATCTTCCTCCGGTTGCCAATGGAAATGGGCCCACTAAATTTATCCATCATCTATCAAATGACAACCCTTCTGAAATTGATTTGAGGGGACTGTTGGGGTATGAATTGAATTAGCAAACCTCTTGCAAGTATCTCATCTTTTAACTAGCTCTTTGGCTTCAGTCGCTATCATAGGCTAGTAAAATCCCGATAGTAAAACTCTTCTGATTAATGTCTTAAAACCACAATGTGCCGCCCCCGCAACCGTTAATACTTGAACCACCGTCAGTCCTGATTATCCATTCATCTGGCTCTTTTTTTTATTTAAAAACCGCCTCATCTGCCATATTAGAGTGAAATTCTACTAGAAAGTCTGCTAAAGCCTCTTCTTTAATAGACGTTCTAGGTTCAAAATTGATATTGAAGTCGCCCAGCTCTACCGGCTACTTGGACATATATCCCGAAATATAAGGTCGTTGTAACACATTCTTTAACGGGAAAGCAGTCCGAACAACAATTTAATGGCCTTGGAAATATGGTCGCATTTTTCTAGCTGTTGTTACCAAAGCCAAAGCTAATTTTTCAGGTTTCAAGTATCGTTTTACAACGTCTAACAAGCTCTTTCTTACAAAGTAAACCGGTTTAGGAACTCGATCTTCTTATCAAACCAACGCCGCGCTAACCGCATAATCTGACACTATGATGTATAAAAACAAAGTCTCTCGAGGAAATGGTTTTATCAATAGCGTCAAGCTGACATATAATTTTTTATTTTGAATAAAGCCTCGGTACACTCAGGTGTCCAACTAAAATTCTTGGTATTTCTCAATACTTGGAAGAAAGGAGCACACGTGTCAGAGGATCGGGATATAAATCTATTCCAGGCGGCAAGTCATCTTGTCAATATTTGTACTTCTTTTATATTCATTGGGGGTGTCATGTTACTCAAAGAGTTTAGCTGCACCGGATCTGCTTCTATTCCTTTTTCGCTGATTACGAACTCCAAAGGGCCTTTCTCTAGATATAACTTGAGGTTTACTTTACTGAGTTTCTCGAACGTTTTTTCGAGGTCGATAAAATGAACTTCATCGGTAACACTTTTGACTAGCATCTCATGTATGTAACCTCAACATATCGACCGATCTGACCTTCAAAGACTTTATTGACTAGTCTTTGACAAGTAGCCCCGCATTTTTCAGACCAAAATGAATAACTTTATAACAATAAAGTCCTCTCCCCGTGCTGAACGTGGTGGTTTCTTGATCTCATGGGTCTAACTTTATCTGATTGTACCCCGCATAGGCATCCATAAATGATAACAGTCTGTTTCTCAACTTCAAATCTACGAGTTGGTTGATCCTTAACATGGGAAATGGATCCTTAGGACAAGCTCTATTAAGGTATGTAAAGTCTACGCATATTCTCCACTTCCAGCCTTCTTTTTTACTAAAACCGGATTAGCCGTCCACCGCAGATACTGGGACTCCCTGATGTGTCCTACCTTTGTTAACCTTTCAACCTCTGAAAAAATCACATTTGCCTTTTCTTGGTAAAAAGCTCGACGCTTTTGAATTATGGGTCGAACATTGTGATTTATAGACAACTGGTGATAAATGACACTTTCATGAATTCATGTAACATCCTCCGAACACCAAGCGAAAAAATACAGTTACTTTGTTTTTGAAACGTCCTTGACCCAACTGGACCACATCTTCGAACTCTCCAACTACTTCTATTGATGCTCCCGTGAAACATACTATAGTCCGACCAGATTTAACAATTACTGGCGGCTTTTTAAACTTCGAAAAGGTTGATAAAAATGATATTTTTCAAACTCCCAGCAATTGTCACTATGATCACTACAGCATCTTCATGAGTTCCGACAATATCTCTCATATCATCATCGTTAAAACATAGAATGAGATATGGATTTTAATATAAATATAGTGAGGTCCTTGCTTCTAACTGAGTAGCTAGGTTGACCACGTGATTTTTCGAGAAGAACTAGTGATCCCTACCATCGAATCACCACCGAAAGTAGTCAAAGACTCAAAAAACTTGCACAAATCACTAACCATTATTAGAAATGGAAATAAGAAATCTAAAACATAACTAAGGTTTTGATCGGCCATGACTTTATAAAGCGCAAAAGCTAATCATTCAAGAGCTGGTTACATACCAAATAAGCAAAAGTGGACTAGTGATGATTATAACTCAAATATGTACCTCTTCATCAGGGGAAAACACAGAGCCGAGGTTCCAATAGTACCTATCAACTCTCATGTTGCGGAAAGTAAACTTGGAAATCCAGGAGGTCCACTTGCTTCCAAAACCTTTATTTTGATCATGCTAAAAGTTAAACCAAATAAAAATAAATATTATGACTCAAATGAAATGCGTGTAAATATTGAGCAAAATGATACATGGAACAGTCTTTAAGGTTGTATCTTAAAGCAATCAAGAGTAGAATGTATAACTAAAATCAGATATATCCTATAAAGTTCGGAAATATAAATGTAATATTTGAATTTTTTATTCGCTATAGAAGATGAAATATAGGAGTATAATAAGTGAAGGAACTCCAAAGCTTTCCTTACAAATAAATTCTGCCAGAAGCTCTACTGCAGTACCAGTACAACCTTCCGCGTAGACTCCATACCTTCTGCCAAAAGCTTCATATCTTCAGAATGGCTAGAATGAAATATAGGAGTATGATAAGTTAAGAAACACCAAAGGTTGCCTATTTGTATGTTGTGCCTAATAAAAGTTTCGTATGTCGTGCCCAATAAACCACGACGTTGTTGGATATTAAAATCAATGGTATGAGTAGTGGTGGCGAACAGGTAGACCCACGACCCACCAGACTCATTTAACAATTTTAAACATGTATGGGTCTTACAGGTTGTGGGTTACCCATTTAACAGATTTAAACATGTACAAGTCTAACAGGTTGCAGGTCTGGCAGGTTGCTGTTTATGCAGGTCTAACAGGTTGCAGTTCTGGTAGGTAGCAGGTTAGGCAGGTAAACCCACGCAAGTTACCCACCAGAAGACCCATTTAAGGCACTGTTTATCAAGTATTTTATAATATTATTTAAAACTAACTTGAATGCGTTAATTAAATCGAATTTTAATAATTAAGATATGTAAAATATAAACGAAATAATTATGATATTGATTGTATTTTAATTTAAATATTATATTATTTAAATCGAAATTCTATAATTAAAACATATATATCGTAAACAAGAGAATTGTAATATGAATTTGATATTGTTTGATTATATTTAGATATTTAAGATTTTTTATTTAATATTAGGTAGATATTAAATACTATATATCTATTATACATCTAATTGTATTTTGATTTTAAAATATTATATTATTGAAAATATTTCTATGATTATAAAAATAATAATTTGTAAATCGAATGTATAGCTAAGATCAGATATATCCTATAAAGTTCGGAAATATAAATATAGTATTTGAATTTTTTATTCGCTATTGAAGATGAAATGTAGGAGTATAATAAGTGAATGAACTCCAAAGCTTTCCTTACAAATACATTCTGCCAGAAGCTCCACTGCAATACCAATACAACCTTCCGCGTAGACTCCATGCCTTATGCCAAAAGCTCCATATCTTCAGAATGGCTAGAATGAAAAGTAGGAGTATAATAAGTGAAGAAACAACAAAGGTTGCATCTTCGTATGTTATGCCTAATAAAGGTTTCGTATGTCGTGCCCAATAAACCACGTCGTTGTTGGATATTCAAATCAATGGTATGAGTAGTGGTGGCAAACAAGTAGACCCACAACCCACCAGACCTATTTAACAATTTTAAACAGGTATGGTTCTGACAGGTTGCAAGTTACTTATTTAACAGATTTAAACAGGTACAAGTCTAACAAGTTGCAGGTTTGGCAGGTTACTGCTTATGCAGGTCTAACAAGTAAACATGTCCAATAGGTTGCAAGTCTGACATGTAGCAGATTAGGCAGGTAAACTCACGTAGGTTACCCACTAGAAGATCCATTTAAGGCACTGTTTATCAAGTATTTTATAATATTATTTAAAACTAATTTGAATGCGTTAATTAAATTGAATTTCAGTAATTGAGATATGTAAAATATATACGAAATAATTATGATATTGATTGTATTTTAATTTAAATATTACCCATTGTTGTTTTGCAACTATCCATTGTTTATCGATTCAAATATAATTTTTGTTTTCTGTTTTTGTTATTCGTTAATGTGTCGAGTTATTTTGTAATTTTGTTGTTTTTTATGATTATATGATTGTTTTAGTTATGCTGATTCTTTGATTTCATATATTCACGTAAATATTTTAACAACTATCTGAAAAAAGTGATTTCATGGAAAACATATTTGGGATTTTGGGTTTTGGTTTTTACAGGTATGGTTGTGTAATTAAGTTTATTTAAGTTATGTAACTAGTTAGTGTTGTTGGGTTATTGAATTATGTGTATTTTGGTTGTGTAATTAGTTAGTGTGGTTGGTTGCAAAATTAAGTATATTTTAGCCACGTAATTGAACTGTTTAGTTGCGTAATTACATGTACTTTGATTGCATAATAGTTATTTATTTTTTTGGGTTTCGGTCATGAAAATATGTGAAATTTGGGTGCGAAAATAGTGTGAACTAATATATTTTCACTTATTTTGTTTATTTGTTGCTTCACAATATCTTTATTGGTTTTTTAACAAAATAATCAGGTTTCCGTTTGTCTTCTTTGTACTTTTAAAAATTATAAAAGTATGTTTGATTTTGTAATAAACAAGTGAGATTAGACGGTTATGGCTCATTTTAGCTTCAATTATTCATTTGGTGAATATAAGAACTATTTTTTATGTTGTAAATATAATTTTATATCATTGGTTACATTGGATGGTTGTAGTAAATGTCAAGATACTGTTACTAAGATTGGTGAAACTTTTGAGACTAAAGATTTAGGTGAATATAAGACTGAAAATACTTTACCAGTTGAAGAACCTAGTTTAGGTGTTCATATTTTAACATAAAATAACGGCTTGCTACTAAAAGTTGAGTTAATGGTATTCATGGTGTATGCCAAATATTCAAAGGTGGTTACATCCTATCGTCGTGTTTTATTTTGATTTGCTATCAAATATAGATTTACTTATAAATTCATTCATAATTAGAAAGAAAAGTTAAGTATTCATCATTCTATGAAATATAAAAAATGATGTCCATGGAGGCTTTATGCTTTGATTGATCAATCAAATGGATATATAATTATAAAAAAGTATGTTAAGTGTTATCCTCATTTCTCGAAAAAAAACGTTTGACGTCCGATTTTATATCAAACAAGATAAGCAATGAAGTTAGATCAAGAAGTGATATTACTTCTTTCGGGTTGTTAAATTATTAATTGAAGACCTTAAAGACTTTAGACGGCACAAACGATTTTGTATTGGAGTATGATGGTGACAACTATTTTCTAAACGATGTTTTATAACTTACAGAGTTTGTCTTCACGGTTTTCACTCTTGTCGTCCAATATTCTTTATCGAGACATATTTTTTACTAGTACATATCGAGGGGTTTTACTCTCTGTAATAGTTAAATATGGTAACAATAGTAAGTTTTTATTTTAACAAAACATATGTTTAAATATAAAATTATTTTTTGGATGTAAAATTACGTGCTAACTGGTTGCATAATTATGTACAATTGGTTGTGTAATTAGGTTGATGCTACAAAAGTAGTCTGATGTTGTGAAAATATAGAATTTTATTTTGGTTATGTAATTACTTGTCAGACGGTTGCATAATTATGTACAAATTAGTTGTTAAATTGTTTTATTTAGTTGATAATTATTACCTTTATACATTTTATAGGTGTTTTTCAGTAGCATTTGCTGTTGTTCGGTATGTAGATGATGATAATTGGTAATGATTTTTGGAGACAGTAATACCTTATTTACTTGATCATCAAATCACTTTTATATTTGATAGCCACCTAGGTATTGTTATGTTGTCTCAACTATTTTCCCTGATATTTTTTACCATTCATATTGTCGTTATCATCTTGTTGGACAATCTGAAGCATGCATTGAGTCGTTAACCAACGGATTTAAGGAATAATATGGTGATAATTTTAGATTATTTCACTTATGCACCCACTACGAGTTTATTTGATTTATATTTTCATGCATTTGTTAAAAATTATAGTTCGAAAGTCCTTACCTTCATGAAACATTTCCTCTTAAAAAGTATGTCGGCAGATATTTTAAAGTACACGTTATAGTTCTATGACTTTTAGTTCGCTTGAATCTTTTAATAATCAAATTAAAGAATTTTATAACCTCTTTATTTTAGAATTATTTAAAAAAATCAGGGTTATGCTTATGACTCAGATGCCAAAACGTTAATCTGATTGTTCGGGCGTCTATCAAGTTATTGTTTTGAAGTTTAATCAAAACCGGTTATGGTTGTTGATATTTCGAACTATAAATGTACTTGTGGTATTCAGAAAACTGAGTACTTTCCTTGTTCTCATGCTTGTGTTGCTATATTTAGTATTCAAGGGGGTTCTTCGGTTGCAGAATTACGTTATAATTGGTTGTGTAATACATTTTTTGTTGCATAAATAGACTTATGTTATGAAAAATACAAGTGTAATAGGGGTGTGAAATTATTCTTTAAATTTTTTTGTAATTACGTTTTAAATTGTTGTAGTTATAAAATAACAATATATACATAAATGATAAATGAAAATTAATACTCCAAACAAAAAAAGTGTAGTTTAGAGACATACAACTTTTACAAAAAAATATATATAGTTTTAACGTTAACAAACGAGCACTACCAGTATCTTGTTGTTTGTTCTTAGTTCAGATATAAACCATACATTTTATGATCTTTTGTTTGATGCAAGATCTTCTTATGTTTAACGCAAGATCTCATTGTAAATGGTTGTTAAAATAGATTGATTTTCATTTTTTTAGTTTTTCGACATGGTGTTTAAAAATAACATTTGATTCTTCCACTTCTTTAATATGTTCATTGGTTTTTATTTCCACTTCTTCAAATTTGCTCAATTACGTGTTAATATATTGTACAATCAGCCGTATGATGGTACCATCATTTTTTTTTCAGGAAAATTATTTCTTCAAATTATTGACTTCTTTTTAAGATTCTTGACTATTTATGCGCGCTGAAATATATTATATTGTGTTTAATATATCGTAAAATAAAAATTAAACACCATGCAGAATTAAATAGTTTTAAATACATCGGATCCACCACATGATAATAAAACAAAAATTTTGGGATTGTCATTGAATCCTTAACATCCAATCCATTTACTTATAAAAGCGTTATCAAACTTTAAAAAATATATAATATGGTATGGGTATCTACTTTAAGATACGAAATAAAGTATAAAAAGGTATTTGAAAAAAAATCTTAGTTGTCATTCGAATTTTGTTGGAGCAGGTGGAATCAACCCACCATCTTTTTTACTCCCCACCAAATCAATTTCAATTTTGTTTCTATCTTTTTGTACGCAAAGGAAACGAATTTTGCACGATTTAAAGTGAAAAAGTATATATATATATATATATATATAAATAAACTATCATCTATTTGCACATAATATGTACACAATTTATTTTTTATTATTTTTATTCATGGATAAAAATCTAAAAATATCAGTCAGAAATTTAATAAGATTAGATCAAAATCCTGCTTTAGAATGGTATATCTTTTTTAAATAATTAGACTTTCTATGATTTATTATTATAATAGAAATATTTGATTTATCAACGTAGAGGTAATACTTTTTTATTTGGGTCTGAATTTTTTTTTAATTTTTGGATTATGGAAATGTTTTTTTGGTGGGGGTGGGGGGTTGTAATTTGATAAATCAAAACCATATATTTCAAAACAAATTCTAAAATTTAACTATTTATATTTTGACTAATCAAAAGCATTAAAAATTAATTTTTAAGAAATTTTATATCTAAAATATCATTTTATATAAAATCCACTAAAAAAATTCTTTTGATTTTCTTTTTTAATTTTAAATTTTAAAAGTATGTATCTTTTAAATCGTAACTCGGAAAAAAAATCCAAAAATACCATTGGTTTTGTTTTTTAAGACGAACAAAACTAGTATCACTCTGGATGTGTTTTGAATATTTTTTTAAAAAATATATACTTTACACACATTTCTTAGTATATGGTTTCGCTTCTAGCAAACGAAATAAGGTTTTGCATCTAGTAAAACAAATAAGGTTTCGCATCTAGTAAAACAAATAAGGTTTCGCATCTAGCAAACCAAATAAGGTTTCGTATCTAGAAAGACAAAGACGGTTTCGTAACTAGCAAAACAAAGAGGTTTCTCATCTAACAAAACAAAGAAGGTTTTTCATCTAGCAAAATAAAGAAGGTTTCACATCTAGTAAAATAAAGAAGGTTTCGCATCTAGCAAAACAAATAAGGTTTCGCATATAGCAAAACAAATAAGGTTTCGCATATAGCAAAACAAAGAAGGTTTCACATCTGGCAAAACAAAGAAGGTTCTGCATCTAACAAAACAAAGAAGGTTTCACATCTAGCAAAACAAAGAAGGTTCTGCATCTATCAAAATAATGAAGGTTTTGCATCTAGCAAAATAAATAAGGTTTCGCATCTAGCAAAACAAAGAAGTTTCGCATCTCGCAAAACAAAGAAGGTTTCACATCTGGCAAAACAAAGAAGGTTCTGCATCTGACAAAACAAAGAAGGTTTCACATCTAGCAAAACAAAGAAGGTTCTGCATCTATCAAAATAATGAAGGTTTTGCATCTAGCAAAATAAATAAGGTTTCGCATCTAGCAAAACAAAGAAGTTTCGCATCTATCAAAACAAAAAAAGGGTTCGCATATTCTTTGTTTATC
This sequence comes from Limnanthes douglasii subsp. nivea, assembly GCA_036936605.1. Lineage (NCBI taxonomy): Eukaryota > Viridiplantae > Streptophyta > Magnoliopsida > Brassicales > Limnanthaceae > Limnanthes > Limnanthes douglasii. The sequence continues at coordinate 402,461,491 of JAUPFV010000001.1, forward strand.
CTATAGTTTAAAAAAATTAAAAATATGTATCTTTTAAACCATAATTTGGAAAACAAAATTTGAAAATACCGTTCGTTTTGTTATTTTAAGACGAACAAAACTAATACCACTCATGATATGTTTTGAATTTTTTTAAAGAGAAAATAACGTTTCGCATATATCAAAACCGTGTTTTGTATCTACCATTCCAAAAGAATTACATGTTCCGCATTTATGAGTACGTACAAACACAAACGTTTCGCATCTCTTTCGTGTTAACTCTGAACAGTTTTACTCGACACATAAATTTCAGAAACTCAAAACATGATTAAAATCGACGAAAAACTAACTCAAATACAACAAATAAACAACATTAGCAACGTAAAAACTATGTAAATACAAAAAATCAGAAACAAAAACAGATCTCGAGTACCCCTAGTATTCCGAAATCAAAATTCGACTTACCACACATAAATGGACTTATCTAAACAAATATCCAAAATCAAAATTCAAAATTAACTAGAAACACAACAAAAAAACATACGAAAACAAAAAACAAACAAGAAAATTGAGTAGAAAAATGAAGAATCACCTAACAGTTAGGTACTGTTCTATTTACAACAAGAATATTTAAAGAATTAATGGATTTTAAATGGTAAATATTTGACTAAAACGAATCTTTTTCAAAAAACATGAAAATATAGATATTAAATGCATTATAATTAAATTTTTGGGTCTTGTAAAATATTTAACCCTAAAAATAATTTATTTTTAACCTTTAAATGCTCAATTAATTTGAGTTTGTGAGTTTCTTTTTCTAAAAAAATAACTCGGTATGCTGAATAGATAAATAAGAATATCTAAGATTACATAACTTAGTGATCTAACATCAAAACTATGTCCCATTTAATTAAATTTTCAAATCAATAATAGATAAAATATAACTTTTTATGTATATAAATAGTTGTATAATAGTGTTTTTATGTTTATTTTTGTTTTAAAAGATTTTTCTAGTTTATTTTTATATTAATGAGATTTCTTTAATGTTTGGTTTAAATTTGTGATTAGTCTTTTTAACTATGACGATTTTTGTATATAGTCTTTTGATTTCAGAAATTTTGGTGAAAGTTTGTCGCCTATAATAAAAGAAATTATATCATCTTTTAATTTTAAAAATATCCGCTAAAAACATTTTGACTAACAATTTTGATAAATTTAGCTTTTAAAATATAAAGAATAAAAAACTGAATTTATCTCTGACATTTATTCATTAAACACTTTGAAATAAAAAAACTATACGAAAAAATTGTCATGGTAAAAAGCATTTAAACTCAATCAACTATATAATTTGTCTTCAACACCCCTCTTAACTTATTAATCTATAGAATCTGGTTACAATTCTTTGTAAAATACCATTCCAATTAGTAAAACTTTATTCATAAAATTATTAAACTTTTTTTTAATTTTTTTTAATTCGTTATATATATTTTTTTATAACAATATGATAAGTGGAAAAAATATTTCGTTTAATACAAAAATAAATACATACCTCTTTGACCAAACTTAGACAATTATATTGTTTTTAGCCCTTATAATATATCAATTGATTTGCATTAAAAAAAATATCCACAATAATAGAAGGTGATAGAAGAAAAGGCAAAGACAATTACCTTTTTTCTAAAAAGAAAGTAAAGACAAATAGAATATCGTTGTCTCTTGTCATTTAAACAAATAAATTATTTAAAACCCGATTTCAAAAGGTTTGATCAATATCTTCAAATACTATAAAACATGCACATGTTTTGATCACCAATTCCTATCATAATATTTTGGCCATATTGAATGACTCATTTTTCCATTAATGTCTTTTGGTTGATGAAGTCAAGGTCGTTGCATAAGATGGCTAGTTTTTGTCCAATACTACTTTGGAGTGTTCTTATTTTCTTATTATTCGCCTATGGTTTTGGTTCACATCTATTTTCAAACCAAACCCCAAATCAATCACTACATCATAGTTTGGTTTAGTTTAAGTGCTTTTGTTATTCAATTTAGGTTAAATTTTAGGTTTGGTTCAAGAGTTTTAACATGTGATTTATCATATTTTAAAGGGCACTCTAAAACAAATCAGTAAATTAGAATGTGAACAAAAGCAGTGAAAAATAGTTTTTAGTTTATACAAAATTTAGAAATATCTAAAATTTATGATTAATAAATATTTAAAAAATTGAAGTGGTGTGCAAAAATAATATTGAAGAAGGAGATGAAAATGAATATCATAAAACCAATTTTATAATAACAGGCTGTTTTGTAGATGTTGTCATTGATCTGATGCAATATTTTTTTCTCGAACAAAATATATGTTATTAATGATAACTTCCAATTAAGAGCCAGTATTATTGTTATATCCAAATGATATAGATGACATTGGAAAAGGAAAGCATTGCCACGAATATTAATCAATTCAAGCGGGTGATATTTAAAGAAATAACAATTTTGACAATTGACGTCTTATTTTCGTAAAAAGACCAATATATTTCTCCATCACAGTTTGGAACGAGCCAGAATCACCAACAAGTTCCTATAGCTCAGCAATGAGCTCAACCAAATCATCAACACACCCTATTGGCCTAACCATAAATTCAACCAAATTTTTAAACCCTGGCGGCTCGACTAGAGATCTATCCGAATAATCAGCAGCACTACCCTAACAGATTTTAATCGAATTTTCAAAACAAAGGAAATATAGATCTTCACCTGAACGATGGCAGGGATATCCATCTATGAGACATAAACATGAATAACCCAAATTATTTTCTTAAATTGATGATGATGATTTACAACATGAATCTTCATTTCCAATGAACATCTTGTACGAAGCTTTTTACCGCTAAACTTCAACACTCACGAGATCGACAACTTAAATGTTAAGGGCGGATCCAAATCATCATGTGGAACAATTTCAAATTTATATCATTAAGGTATTTAGGAGCATATGATATGATGAAGTACAGTGTAGTTTTCATAAGATTAAGCAAAACAATGTGTGATTTAGGTTAATAGCCTTCTAGCATATGTAGCACAAGCTTTGAAATGATGCATAAAAAAAATCAGAAAATCACTTTGTTACATTTAAATCAATGAGAATAGATGACGATTGTATCATTTATCATAAGAAAATTCCAAAGGATAGCTTGATAAAATACTCAAAGTTTCGTTAAAACCAATAGCTAATTGCATGGCTCGTATGATTTGGTAGTCGTTGCTGCATATTTGCATTAAGTGTTGGTCATGGTTTTTAGCCAACACTATCATGAATAAAATAGTCGTCACTTTTGGAAATTTGTTAGCACAAGTGAAGCGTTACATCAGGGTACAAAAAGTTTTAAAAAAAACTGTATCTGCATATTTAAGGAATCAATTGCTAGTATGTAATAATAAACCACACATAGTTGCACAAGTTAATTCTAAGCCACACAATGACGCCTCCGGAAATCATGATGATGAAGGTTCATCTTGGTCAAAACATTACAACCATAACCAAAACTCAAGAGAAAAATATATGAGTATTTACAACAATAATATTGATCTAAGACTAGAGCGGCCAACTATAGGGCTATACACAAAGTTGATAAAAAAACTTGAGATTAATATATAAAAGAACCAATGATACACTCAAATATCGAAGGCCATGCAAGTTACAAGGGCCTTGAGACCAAAAAGGTAAACATAAATATTGCAAATTTCACCGTGAAATCAGGCATTACACTAGGGATTGTTCGTCTTTACAGAATCAAGGCTAAAATAGAAATGAAGTAAGAAAACTTTCAAAGCTCATAAAAAATAATAGCAAGGAAGAACCCATAAACATTGATACTAACCGAGGTCGATCGTCAAGGAACGAGAGACCAAGAAAATAAAGAGAAGACGAGTTATGAGCTAAGGATAATAGTGCAAAGTCTGTGGAAAATAAGAGAAATATTTAGATCATGATATGAATCGATAGATTGTATGTATCATTACTGGAGAAGATGCATTTTTAAAAGTAAAAAAAATTCACACACACACATAGAGCTGTTAGGGGGCCTCCCAACCCGTTAACCCGTCCGGGACCGGACCGGTAAGGCCCGCCCGAGACTGGTCCGGATAGTTTAGGGAGCGGGTTGGGAGCCAAAATTTTAGACCGACTCTCTTACCGGTCTGGACCGGTCCGCCCGGTAACCAGCCCGGTAAGGGAGATATATATTTTGTTTTTCCAAATCTATGTATATTTTTAACTAAAACCTTAAAAACATTATGATAAACTAGCAAACCCGCCCGTTAAGAGTCAGACCGGACCGACTCGACTCTTAACGAACCGGTCCCGGTCCATCATATTTGGCTCCTTTCGCTTAGCGGTCTGGCTCGACCCGCCCGGTAGCTTAACGAGTCGGTCCCGGTCTCGCCCAAACCCGGACCGACCCGACCCGACAACAGGACTACACACACACACACACATATATATATATATATATATATATATATATATATATATATATATTAGGGATTTATACTTCTATCAACATGGCTGAACATCGCCACACTTATAACAGAACTTATATGCAGTGTTGGCTTTTACTGACGATGACCTAAAAGGATTGGTAGTACCCTACGCTAATGATGTATGAAATAATATGGAACTAGCTAGAGTAGAAGTTAGAAAAAGTAACGATAAATACATGGAGCTCGGCTAACATATTATATAAAAGTATCTACGATAGAATGAGATGTATTCCAAAGCTAATCTCTTAATATAGGATTTTGAATGGCTTTAAATGAGTAAATTCACAAGTTCTTGGAGAACTTAACATGGATGTATTCCTTGATAGACATGAAGTAATAAAGGTTTGTTGTCTATTTATGATAGTAGATGCTATTTATTCTTACAACATAATCTTGTAAATACTGGATCAAATGTACATCGTATTATATATCATCTATCAACACCTTAAGTACCCTATCAAGGATGATAAGAGTAAACAAGGGAACCATAAGACATCCAGAGACTATTACAAAACTATATTATCTCGCATGCAACAACGAGAAACTATAATATGATGATATTATGATATGTGAGTCTTCCAATACTTTTTGGATTGTATATACATGTGCTTCCAATCACATGATAGGTGATGTGTCTCTATTGAATTATGTGGTTGTTATGCCAGAATGCACAATAAGTATTCCTGATGAGTTTAATATTACAATTGCTCATTATGGAAGTGTTCGTTTGTCCTCTCATTTAGTGTTGCAGACTTTGTTTTTTGTTCTTAATCGAACTTGTAGTCTGATATTTGCCTCTACTTTAACTGATAGTATGGATTTTATTATTTAACGTGTGAAGTTTGGTTTTATTATACGGGATTGGAAATCAATGATAAAGACTGGTCTCAATGAGCAGAGAAGTGGACTGTACAACTTCAAAGAGGCTAGGAAGTTTGAAAATGTAATGCATCGAAGCTCGATGGATGCCGGTGTTCAAAACATAAATTTGTGAGAACTTCAAGCCCGGTCATTTCATTTTTATACTACTATATGTAGTTTTTTTTACTTCATGTTTTTCAATAAAATTACATGTGCGACTAACTGTATTTCTCCAACATATGGTGTTTTTTCTTAATACTTAAATGTTACACATGTTGGGAATATAATCAAAAATAACATTCCTCAAACCACATAAAATATATAGTGGGCATGCGACGACTGAAAATAATTACTTAGCCTTTTTTAGTTTTTTTCAAATTTCTCATACCGAGTCTTCTCTTAATATTAACTGTAAGATCAATATTTTTTGTATTTTTGGTACGTCATACAAGAATTAAACAATTTAGGATTACTCATATATTTTTCATCACCGTACAAATTTATAACTAACACGTAAGCTAATATAACTAAGGCGATGAACATGTTTCTTACCATATTGGATTATTAGTTCTATGATCTTTGCTACATTTGTGTGCAACTCGGATTCGGTTGTCGAATACATGATGGTGTTCCAATATTCAAGAATTTTTTTTAACACACTTTCATTTTGAATCAATATCTTACCTACAATAATTGTTTTATCCCCTACTTACATATCATGTGTATCGCGATTGAATATTTTATGTCGATTTCTCCCATAAACATAAATTCTCTATTTGTTAACACAATATTTCTCATATATGATACAATCCTCTAACTGATGGAAAATATGATACTTGTCTACACTAATTTTGTTTATCCGCTACTTACATATCATGTGTGTCGCGATTGAAAATTTTGTGTCGATTTCTCCCATAAACATAAATTATCATGTATGATACAATCCTCTAACTGATGGAAAATATGATACTTGTTATCACAACGCTAATAATTTTAAAAACTAACATCTTCTATCTCATTATTTTTTAGGTACTATCCATAATACAAAACTGTGAGAAAGTTAGTCGAAACGTGATGGATATCAGGTGTGTAAAAAATAATTTTATGATAACTTTAGACTCGTTAGTTTCAATTTTATGTTATTGGATATATATTTGTTTCCTTCATGTTTTTTAATAAAACCTACATGTACGATTAACTATATTTCATCAACCTATGATCGTTTTGCCTAACATTTAGATATTACATTAGTTAGACATATTATGAAATTTGATGTTTCTCAAACCACATAAAATATCTAGAGGGCATGTACCAACCATAGATAATTACTTGGCTAATTCTTCTTTAATTTTCTTCAATTTCTTATTATAAGTTTTTTTAACGTTAAAGGTAAATAAAATTGTATTTTTGGTACATCTTGCAAGCATTAACGAGTTGATCATGGGTTCAACTTCAAATTATCGATCTCGTGTTCAACTTCAAATTATACTAATTAAGAATACTTCAAAACTAAATCCCCAACTGATTTTCAGTAACAAATTATAATATTAGACATGAATTTTTTACTTATATTGATCATAGTTTATCTTTTACGATATTTCATACTAATTTAATGGCTACAAGAATATAAATGGATACTTTTAAATTTATCATACCTTACATAGGGTTGATTGCTTTACATATTATCCTACACATTCACAATATACTAATCTAGATCTAATTAGTGGACCGTATGTCTAGTCTATCGATCAATTTGTCTATAATACGTCTTATTTAGTAATCCTTTTATGGATTGATGTTCCAAAATAAATAAATTATATTCAATTCTAACAAAAAAATCCCATTATATTTCATATAGATGTTGAAGTTATTTCGACTCACCGATTGATTCACATAATTTTGTTTCCTCTTTATTCCTTAGCTATAATTTTGTGCAAAAACATAATCCCAAGAACTCCAACTTTTAATCAATTTATCTTTTTCATACGAGGTATATTAGAATTAACGTTCAAAAACTCACCTGAAAACATGTTTGGTTGCTGATTTAAAAATTGTTTTCTAAGAAATTCTAAAACTCACTCTGAAACTATCATCAACGTTGCACATTCAGCCATTGTATTGTATCGAGTTCTCTTTATTTCATTAATCATACCTTAGATATGTTTTGTTTGTTTTGGTTTAATTTGAGGGATTAACTCTCTGATCATCGGGTCAGGCCAACTCGGAATCAATAGATTTTAATTTTTCATCCAATGATATTATATCCACATATAATGACTACGATAATCAATAATATCAAGATTCTACTAATGAACACCATTCATAAATTGTGATTGGAGTTAATAATTCAAGCAATGTTAAATTCTGAAAGGGTGTTTGTTCAAAAAAAATCCTTTCATATTAGTTTGATGGGTAAAACTGTTACTCTTTTATCTACGTGTCTTTACTTATACCGAGTAGGCTACTATTAATTTAATTAATTATTTTAATTTATGGTGAGTGATCCTATTATTTTAATCCATACACAGATTTAAAGATGGAAAACGAAGATGAATTCACTCTTCTTAAGTAGCGACTAAGTTTTTGTTCTTCGATCAATCTCGATTTATGCTTTTAATACTTATATTTTTATTGGATTTATTTGTTTGTTTTGTATTTATTTATGTATAGATTTGTTCTTGGTTTTGATTTAGTAACTAAAGGGTAGACATGCGTTACAATATAAAATCCAAATGAGATGGAGAATGAAGATATATTTACTATTCTTGAGCGAAGATAGTGAGCTTTTATTCTTAGAATCTGTTTCAATTGATTTGTTTTATTTCTTTCGCTTTTGTTTATATTGTTTGTTTGTGTTGTATTTAGATATCTTTGTGATTTGTGCTTTCGTTTGATTATTTTATACTTTTGATCTCCAGAAGGCGAGTGAGATCCATGGATGTAAACCGTTGTTTTTGTTGTAAAAACTCATTTATCAATATTGTATGTTAAAATCTCACTACCTATGATGTATTTTTTTTATAGTAAAAACTCATCATATTAAAATTAGAGTATTATAGCATGTTACTTTAGCAAATTGAAGTACCGATTTTTAAATTGTATATACATATATATTTGAAACCAGAATTCAATCTTCTAGATTACTACAACACATATAAAAGAAATTTTACTAAGTATTGAAACTTCCCGAGTTCCAAAATTTTCACAATTATCTGACTGAGATAAAAATTGATAAGTTAACCAATGCGTATCGGACATCGAAACCACCTGCATAAAAAAGAACAAAGATTTAGCTAACATCAATTTATAAAGATATATAGTTTCAATGATTCCATAAGCTAATGACATGACTAAAATAAGATTGTTAACTTTTCATGTACATCTCTTATATAAGAAAACAAAAAATTAGATAGCACTAAATGCACAAAGATATATAATTTCAATGATTCCATAAGCTAATGACATCTTTTGAATACGATCAATAAATTTTTCTCATATTTCTTGAGTATAATAGAATTATTTACTAGAACTTGTAGATTTATTAATTATTGTACCTCCACGTAGAGATTTGTCCGGTTTCTTCCTCTTGGGACTTTAAGAGGTTTGATGCATTTTCGTATTCGAAACATCAATGTTAACCTTCAATTTTGATGCATTACTTTGGATTCCTTGAGTGTCGTTGCATGCTCCTCTACCGTTGTAAGAATTATGGAACACAATATCATCGATTTTAATTTTTATCTTATTTATTTTGTTTCATCGTTGAATAACTTCTACTGTACCAATCCCATCAATTTTCATGAAAAGGCTTGTATCTTTTTGTATAAACTTTACTTATGTTATTCCTAAATTTCGTGAATTAAACCAATTGAGTATTTCTGTCCAAACTTGTTACGGTTAAGTATACACGATAAGTTACTCGAAATATAATCTTATTTTTTTAAATTGATTTGCTATATTAATTAGATTTTTTTATTAATTAGATATTCTGTATTAATTAGATATATTATATTTTTTAGATTATTAATTATATCTTCAATATTAACTAAATATTCTATATTAATTATATATTCTATATCTTCTATATTAATTAGCTCTTTTATTAACTTGGTATTCTATATTAATTAAATTTTATATTAATTTGGTCTTTTATATTAATTAAATATTTTTATTAATGGATTAAGATTTATCATAGTCGGACTATAAACATAAAAAGATATTGTTTTGCAATGTGTGGCGTGACGCGATGTGTACTGCATATTTTTTTAGAGAGAGAAACTAACTCTAAGTTTTTTGAGAGATAATACAAAAGGAGTGTATGTTGCTAGTGGATATTTCGTCACGGTCTGAACCACGTTAAATCTCTTATTGTGCGATTGATTTATTTTTTCTATTCTTTCTTATTAAATTTATTCCTAAAATAATATAAGAGTCAAAGCTCGTATTACTTTCTACCGTCTTTCGGACGGATAGGTGTTCGCCCACTGTTGGTCATTGTTTTGGCTGAGTATCTAGGATTCTGCATAGCGACTCTCGACTCTTGTTAAGGATTGATATGATCTTATTCGGACATTGTTAGTTTCATCAATATATACATATACTTCTAAAAAAATAATACTTCTAGTTTTTTATAATTATGTTACATGATTTGTTGAACCATTTTTAGGATTTTGATTTTGCAATAAGATTAGTGGATTTATCAGAATTTTATAACTTGATGGCAACAATTTTTTGAAAGTGTTTGAAATATAATTGCTAAAGTTTTAAACTTGTATATAAATATTTTATATATATTTTATATCCATTTCAAAATACCTGCCGCTACAAGAATAAACCATAGCAGAACATATTATAAATGGATAAAAATATATTTTAAAATTAAAGAATTAAACCTGCAAAATAAAAAGTATGGTGAATTTTATAAATGTTCTACTACTAGAAGGATTGACCTGTGAGATAGGAAACCGGTCAAATTCTTGTGGAATGAAAGAAAAGTCATAAAAATTCGTTGTCCTCCCAAAAAAACAACCATTTAACGACAAAATTCAATTCATTTGCCGAATCATGTTTTTGTTAATAAATATTATAAATTATACATTATCCAACAAAAAAGTGCAAATCTTTTATTTAGGGTCTAAAATAAATCTTATAACTTAAAAAAATCATATTGTATATGGTTTTATATTTATTTTATTTAAATATTTAATTTATAGTTGGTAAATCTAATTTTTGTGATATAATTTTTTTTAATCTATTTTTAATAAGAGGTCACATTATGCTTCTAAGGAGGTAGTCGGGTTGGTTGAATAAGACATGCTCTCATAATCAAAAGTCATGAGTTCGGGTTCATCTACGTATGCTTTATTAGCTGAGTCTGACATCTTTGATGGTTTTCTGGCGTTGGTTTGAAGACTATTGCATCCGATCATTTATCCTTTGCACACTCGTTAAATAACGACTCCGCCTTCTTTTGGAAACAAAAAATCTCATTATTTGGTCAAACTACGAGGATTACATACTTTTAACATTAATTATTACAAAAACCCTGCAGTATATGAACTGGTTCTGCCATAAATAAAGGTACTTAAAATATGTGTAATGACGGAATAATTTAATCAGTTAGTAGGAAATTCGAACCTTTTTTATATATAACATGAAACAAAAAGAAAAACCTTTTAGAAAAGACAAAATAATTTAGTAAACTATTCAAAGAGGCCATGACTTGGAAGAAATAGAGAAATGAAAAGGACAAGTATGGACAATAAGGCAAGACTCTGTTTTTCTGCAACTAATAATGCTGGCCATTACATGAAAAGAAGATTTTATAAATTTTGAAAGAGAATTGTATGATTATATTCATAGTTTATCTAAATCGGGTTCTAAAAGTATAATCATTTCTAACTTTTTTTTATTAAATTCAAAAGCGTATGAATTTTTTTTTTCCGCAGATTGAGAATTTTTCCGCTGGATGAGACTTTCTCAACCGGCGGAGAAGCTTGGTTCGACGGTTGGAAAAATATCACCCGACGATTGAAAAAGGTTTATCTGACGAGATCTTCTCTATCAACTAGAAAAATTTCAACCGGCGGATGAACAAACGGGATATAAAAATAAAATTGAAAAGATTGAAAAACTCTATATTTTTAGGGTTTGAGATCAAATTTGACCGGAACCTTTATTTATATATCAAATCTTAGGTCCTCAAAGGGTAGTCGGGTTGGTTAAGTAAGGCATGCTTGTGACTAAAAGTCATGAGTTCGAGTCCCTTTTCATACGCTTTTTTGGCTGAGCATGTCGCGTTGGTTTGCAGTTTTTTTTAGGAGAGAACCCGCAGCCGCTACTCAGAGTGCAATGAGTGCGCACAGGGTAAACCCTCAGTCTGACGCGATAGCCTGCAAACCAACGCCAGAAGGTAAACCACACAAGGTGACAGGCTAAGCCGAAAAAACGTATGTAGAGGGACTCGAACTCATGACCTTTTGGTCATAAGAATGCCATACTCAACCAACTCGGCTACCCCCTTAGAGGCCGTTGGTTTGCAATCTATCGCGTCAGACGGAAGGTTTATCATGTGCGCACTCATTGAACTTTCAACAGCGGCTCCGGATTCCGTAAAAAATCAAATCTATTGTGCTACAATTATATGGGAAGATAGAGTGATTGACAATATTGGGAAGATAGAGTGATTGACAATATTGATAGTAAATGCTTGCAATTTGCAAAACATGTGAATTAGAGAATTTGCGTGTAAACGCGTCAACTAAAATCTTAATGCCAGTGTGAAATCTGATGTGATATTTATAGTACCGAAATGAAATGGTTTGTTTATCTAGCAGTTTAAGACAAGGTTGGGTGAATCAGTCGCTATTTGGGTAGTCAGAGGAGTCAACTCAAACCATGGACCATCTTTTGATTTACTTGAAAATCGAATAGTCCTATCAAAGAGCCCATAGTGATTACCTTATCTTAGTTTTAGCTATGCTTATGTTTGGACGGTTAATTAGGTCGGGATCGTATCTCCATTAGAACTTTTTAATTACATTTTCTCTAAAAAAAAATTGGCGTAATAAAAACATTAAATATAATAAGAAGTCTACAGTAGATTCGGGGCATACCCCGAGGAGATACAAACTAGTAGGAAGTTTAGAAAAACTCTAATAAAAAACGCATCCAAATAGTAGATAGTAAAGTACATTTCGATAACTAGCCGTCTATGCTACGCCGTGAAATAGAAATCGTGCAGCTATCCAGAGCGCCCAGCTCCAGTCTAGACCAGAGACCTGCAAAGATGAAAGTAGAGTATAAATAAGGAGACACTGTTTATTACTTAGTCCAACCAATGTTGGTGTCGTGGAATCTATATCAGAGATCCGACATAATTTGGTGGATAATCGAAGATGCCATGACTGGAGCGGAACCAAATATTCTTGAATTCCGCTCTTTCCAGACATGGTAAATGACCGTGCCGAAACAAGAACGCCAGCGAGCATGGTCTCAAGAATTGGACCAATTTGACGCCCCACAGACCCGAGATTGCCAGCACGAGTGGTTGAAAGGAAAACCTAGTTTATTACTAGCAAAGGTCCATATACTCTGAGTGAAGTTACATTCATAGAGGAGGTGAGATGTTGTTTCATCCGCAGAGTTACATAAGGCACATTCAGGTGGGGTATCGAGACCCTAACTGAGGAGCTTGTCTCTGGTGACAAACTTGCCCAAAATGGCGAGCCAGGAGATAAGAGAATGACGGGGAATATTATATTTATTCCAAACTAACCCTGTCCACCCCACATCTGGGGAAGGCGATCGCATAACGTTGAAAATGTTTTTAATTGTGAAAGAGCTGCACCCATCCTTCGCAGTCCCATAAAGAATGTCATTCGATAAGGTGTTAGGTTGGAGAAGAGTGAGAATGAGCCTCTGGATCTCCTTGTGATGAGGTGACTTCGAGCTCTTGCTGGTCTCCGGTTGGCAGCTTAAAATTAAGTATTGATCGTATCTCCTTCCAAACTTAGCATTTCATGTCTAAAAGATTTAATACCATTTTATTTATTTATTTATTTTATGTTGGTTGAATTTTGATGATAAGTTTTTTTACAAAACTTTTAAATCATAAAAGAAAGAATCTGATCGAATCTTAACTCGGAGACTATAGAAGTATGATAAATCTAATTTGCTTAGTCCACTAAAGTGATGTATACATAATTTTTTTAAGTGACAATCTGATGATTCTGAAAAAATAGTAGAGGTGTTGGATCTGGACACCAGAGGTTCGGTTGACTTAGTGGTAGAATTATTGGAGGGTTTTGCTGATTCGGATGACTTGTGGACAGAGCTGAAAGGTGGTTTTGATGTGGCGACTGGTTCATAGAGAGAGAGTAAAGATGATTAGGGTGGTTGGTTTCTCATGTTGCATTAGTAAAACTTAAATGTGCATTTTTTTCTTTTTTTTTTCTCATTGTGATCATGAGAATAATGTGTCATACTCTTCTCTCCGGACTGCAAACAATCACGATGCGAGATGTGATTTTTAAATTTACTAGAAGACTGGTGATTAGAGTATTGTCATGTGTCGTTTTCTTTCGAATGCTCGACACAAGAAATATAAACATTGTGATTGCATCTGGAAAGATCTTATCGACAGTTCTTATGTATTAAAGAGGTAGTGTCATCTCTATTTTCTCAATTATTTACTTTTTTAGGATGATGAATGACAGTTGGACAGGTCTATTGGCGTGTCCGGCCTATATCCACAACAAGAATGGAGATCATCATGATATCTACTAAGTAAGTCTATTTTATCTCGTCCAGCTGTTGTTGGATGTCTACAGTGGGGATAGTAGGAATTTCTAATACAATGACCGACTCTAAACATATAAAAATTAAAGATATTAGCTTTTTTTCTTGCTCTCTTAAGTTTTTATTGTTTTAGGAAACTAGTATACGGTGTGAGATTGGTTGGATGAGGTTTTGAAGAGCTTACTCATACCGGTACTTCATTTTTTCCCACAAACTATGTCAATTTAATAATGTCAATTAGTGAAATGCTATATTCTTGTAACAGAGAGTTGTTAGACTGATGAGAATTGTCTGAAATTAGGTTAGATGAGGATACAAAATGGTTATGCTTGTATCCAAAAGAGTGGAAGGAGTGCATGAGGTAGGTTGCTATATGGATTAGTGTGTAGAAGTAGTAATGAGATGAAATAATATGGTAAAGAGATTTGGGTGAAGAGAGTTGGAGACTAGTTCTAATAGATAAGCATTTGCTCACAAATGAGGGGCCCTCAACACATATGATGTTGGTTATATTCAGGTAATATCTAAACGTAAGTCTTCTACGAGATCCGGTCTAAACCTAAAGATCTCCATTTATTTACAAATATGATTTCTAACCATTAGTTTACTAGTGCACATATCTTTAATATAAAAAATTCGATTTAAAAACATTAAGCATAATTTTACTTTCATCTTACTATCTTTCTTTCTCACTCTTTCAATATTTACAATATTATAATAATACCAATAAAATCATAATTTTATTCATAAAATATTAATAAATATATGAATACAAAATAATAAATAATTCAGATTTTAGTGTAGAAAACTTCGGTTAGATAGATCCGAATGTATAAATTTTTATGTTAAAAAATAAAGTGATAAGATAATTCAAGATATCGAAGTTGAATATTTTTTATTTTCTTCTTCTTTTTTTACATCCAAGCTACAATCTAATCGACTTCACATTTTAACGGGTCGAGTAATTGGGCTAGACTAATTCCAGCTTATTAATAACCTCATAATATTTGCGAGAGAGTCGAGAAAGGATTAAGATTTGTAGAACACTCGGGATGCTTGCTATCTTTACTTTGCAAAGACTAGCATATTTATTGGTGCACCTATTGCTTGAGACCAATTTTTCTTGGTTATTGGCTGGATGTTGAACTATACCACAAACTGTATTCGGTTAGAATCATAAGAGTCTTGAGATACATTAATGGTTTCTTTTAATGAGCTCAACTCACTATAGAAAAAACAAAAACCCTCGGAAGCGTCTCCAAATCGGTAGGTGCTGCCTATTCCTGCTTCGTTAAAAACTATTCACCGACTAACACCTCATTTGAGGAAAAATCTATATTTTTCTAAAACTATTTTTTTACAACTAACATGTAGCATGGTACCAGGTTTGATAGAACATATGACACGGTCTGAAGGATCACATATAAGCTACATGTTGCTTCAGATTTCTTCTACGTATAGAATACTAGCCCATTAGTCTTTTTGAAAGACTAAGAAATAACTAATAAAACATGGTTAAAATAGTAGATGAGTATATATCAGAAGACGGAGGTTCAGAGTCACTGAGATATTAATTCCTTCAAATTTAAATAGTTGAAAGTATTATATGTTTGTAGTTTATCGTCGAATGTGGGTACCTGCAGAATTAACGAATAATGAATCTATTTTACTTTTGAATTGATATATGACTGTAAATAGTTTGAAAGAGTAGCTTGAAGCCTGATATTCACCATGAAGGCGATGATTCTAATAGTTAAAATGTCATTATAAATGTGATATTTGGCTCGTTATCGTCTAACCAGTAAAATGATAGTGAATCAAAGATCGTTTTGCAAAGAATAAGCAAAAAACCAAGAAGTCATAGGAGAAAGTAATGCATGAATGTTTTGTTCCTCTTGTTTTCATCTCATCCATGAATTGGGTAAATGTCCATATTTTTGTTACGATGATGTCATTTAGATCTCCCATTATCATCATTCCAACCAAAACTAGTCGACAAGACAAGCCGAGGTAATTTTAAAATTTCTTAAATCATATTGTAGCCCAAAGTGTGATGCGTGCCAGCTATAAGTACATCGAAACAAACGTGGAGAACTCAGTTCCGAGTTGAGGATGAAACGTACTTGTATGTATATGCCGATGAGGTTGTGTTCTTCGCGTATATTATTAATATATGTTTTGAGTTTCTTCTAAGCCAAGACTTGCTAAAAAATTTAAAGGATACCCAAATTTACCCCCCAGCAATCGTCTATCGACTGTTTGGATAATATTATTGACAAACATCATTTTATCCTAAAAATGTAAAAAAACACTTTAATGTGAGGATATTATTATCCACAAATATAATTTTTGGGCCTAGTCTCAACTCATGCTTCTAGTTTGCGATGAACGATAAAGTTAAGATTCACGTAGACCTTATATATTTTAATAAGATTTGGAAGAAAGAATTCGTGTACATTTCTAAAAACTTGGAGACTGGGTTAAAGAAACAGAAATTTATTTGCTCTAGCATATGGAATTAAAAAAGTGATTCATCCACCCTTATGCTTCATCAAATTATGAGTTCCCCACTGGACATGATTTGTATTGTCAACTAGATTTATTAGTTGTCTCCAATGTTATAGATGAAGTATTCCCAGATAAATCACTAGATTTTGAAGCTCATTGTTATAAGTTTTAGAAAGAGGTTATCCAATACCATTACTCATGGTAATGACAAAATCTGGTCGAAGGCTCATCAATAATGAGATTATAAATCTTTAATGCAAGGTCAAAGTTATGACATATCGAATAAAATTATATATAATGTTTTTATTTAAAAAAAACAGACTCATCTAAAATAGGAGGTTTATTTCTCATTAGGTTAAAGGTACTTGCATTAACTGCAATAACATGTAATGCACGTCACAAAATTCACACATTTATTTAACATACAAACTTAGAAACAATGTTTAACAATTGGATATAACATGTAAGCTATAACCTTACATCGCTAATAAGATACCTTCGGGCAAACATAACAGTATGCATTTATATAAGTTTGAGAAACATCATTATTGATCCAACTTTAATCCGCTTAATCCGGGGAAACCCTAATTTGTATTATGTTCATATTTCAATTAAATACTTAATGACCAATTCATAGTTGAAAGTCTCATGGTCACCTGTTCACGATCAATTATGTCAAACATTAACCTTATTCTCAGTCGATAATGCTTGTAATAGTATTAATCATGAACCCATAAAACCCTAAGGAAAAAATTCACTAATAATAATAATCATAATGGTGATATGTTGGCTTCATAAATTACTTACTGTGTTTAAGATAAAGTTATTCAAACTATCTATATAACACATAAATACTAAATAACCATACAAATAAACTAAATTCCAAACATAACGTGTGGTATGGGTCCGAAGGAAGACCCCTTTAGGTGCACATATAGTCTAAAATTGCAGCGAGACTTTTTCATCACAATAGATTCGGTGTCGTTATGAAAACCAAGTGTAGCACCGCGACACATCAGAAAGCTTTCACGATAACATTAGGGGTTTCTGTGATGAAGATCCATTGTCTTGTTTTTTGTCTCAAATTTGGCTTAATGTGTCATGGCCATTTTTTTTGCGACATCCAAATTTCAAATCAAGCTAGAACCCTAAAATTAAACAAAAATCAACTTTGATTAATAAAACACATCATTCTAACATGTATCCCCAACAAATTAAGCTTTAGATTCACACATATACCAACTCAATCAACAAAAAATCCTCAAATGTGGATCCCTTATTGAAATTAAAACTACATGCATTTTAGTAGATTTAAGAACAAAACCTAACATATAATCTAAAACGGAAATGCTTCGATACCCCTTGCTAGAGTGTATATCGCATAAACCATAATCTAAAACATCTTTTTTAAAGAAATCTTAATTTTTTTTAAATAAAACTTAAAAATATTATTTAAAAAAATAGTTTAAATTTTTATATCTACTTTTTATGGTTAGAATTATTAATTTTATATAAAACTTATTATTTATCTCTTATTTATTATTTAGTTATGTTTGCATAGAGAATTGATGGTGTTACCAAAGCTGTGGCAGAATCCATCGAAAGATGTTCTCAATTTTTTTAAATATTCATGTATTTATTTTCAAACCATTTATGTATTTGAAATTTAGTATAAATTTTATTTTTAGTGAATTTTAATAGTTTTTTATCTAACATTTACTTATTGACTTAGATCGTTCGGAATTCATCTTTAAATACTAATGTATTTATTTTCAAACCACTTATAAATTTTAGTGTTTTAAAATCTCATAATAATGAAAATACATAAATACACAATAAATATGAGATTAGTTCAAAAAAATAAAAAAATAAAAAAGCATTAATAAACCTTATTAAAAATAATAATTATCTCAGAACAATTATAATTAAATTTATTCAAATCTAAAATATAAATTATATTTAAAATTAAATTAATAAAAATATTAATATTAGTCATAATTTTTTTATAAATCTAAATTTTAATACAAACAACGTAAGAATTAAAAACTTAATTAATAAAATTTCCCAATATTTTTATAATTATATGTAACAAGGAACTATTTATTTTATATAGTATGGTAAATAATAATTATATTTACATTTTATTTAATAAAAAGACTACTAAACGTTAATGTAAGGTATTTTTTTAATATGAACTTTAAATTTTTATAATTTTACACTTTTAATGCTCAAGCGAGTCCGTATGGAAATCTGAGACGAACCTGCAATACCAAATTTCAAATAAGAAAATCAAACTAAATAAGTGAACATAGAAATCCAATTTCAAAAACATAAATCAAATAAAAAAAATCATAAAACCCAATAAAAGTTCCAATGTTAAAACAGAAGTCTAGAGGATGAAAAGACAAAAACCAAATTGTAGTTCTGCACCATCGGTACAGAGACTCTGAACAGGTGTTGCATGGCCACAAAACTGGCAGTCACACACCGCCTATATCACCGGTGCACAGGCACCAAAACTGGTTTTGGGGTGCCTTCGCACCATCGGTTCTAACTTCTAAGGGCTGGTACCGATGGTGTGAAGGCATCTTAGAACCAAACTTTTTTGGTTACCTTTTTCGGCGATTCAACTTTATTCTCCGGAGACTCCACTTACTTTTCCGACGGCATATGCTTCTTATTCACCTCCGACAATATCAAATCCTTCATTTTAATCCTAATTTCGGCTAATTCATGTTCGATTTTGTGTTTTGTTTAGAAAAGTGGTCGAAAACTGTTGAATCTAGTTCGATATAGTAAATCGCATTAGTTTTTGGATCAAATTAGCCAAATAATTAGTTTTGTGATATAAATATATGTAAGGTATATTTAGTATTATTTTTTAGTTAACCACATTTCTGTGATTAGATTAGATGGAAGTTAGATGATAATTTCATAAATAAAAATTAAATTAAAGTATTAGAATTTTTGGATAAACTTATATGGATTTTGGATATAAGCAGGTTGACCCTATTTTGTTCAGCAAACAGGTTGAAAACATGATAGTAGAAAGCTCTTCAAGTCAGTTGAAACGAGCCTGAATCCAGAAAATAAATGCTTGCAAGGCAGATTACAAAACATTTGAATTCGTGTCTAAACCCTCAACTAGATTCTTAAAGCCAATGTGAAATCTGATGCAAATACTTATATAGTACCGAAATATAAAAACCTATTTATCCAACAATTCCTTACATCATCACCAACAAACAAGTTGCATTTAAGACAAGCTTGTGTGAATAAGTAGCTTGGGTAGTCAGAAGAGTCAACCCAGACCATGCAACCATCCTTTTGATTATTAAACATTACTTAAAACTACCATAGTCCTCCTATCAAAAAAGCCCCTATTAATATATTTTTCTTAATTTTAGCTACACTTATAATATACTAGTAACTACTAAAATTTTGTTCTGACTAAAGTCAAGACTACTCCATAACATAAGGCCAATTTTGTTCAGACACTAGTTCCATTACAGAGGGCGTAGTGCACCACCAAGGCACCAACTCCTCTCTTTCTCTCTCACTAAAAAACCAAGAATCTCTCAAGCTTGCTCTCTCTCCCAAACCTTTTAAACAACAACAAGCTCTTTTTTCTCTCTCCTTGTCTTTTCTCTTTACCCCAAAACTTGAATAATGAAAGAGAGAAAACAAAAAGAAAACATGTTTTTCAAGCTTTTGCTTCTCTTATCCCTATTCTCACTAACACAATCAACATGCAACAACAACAACACAGACATAGAACATGTCTCTAAAGCATTTAGTTTTGTTTCTGGTTTCAATATCTCTTGGTTCACCAAACAAGACACAAACTGCTCTAGTCTTCTACAAATTACAAATATATCTCTCTCATCAAGAAATCTTACAGGAATGGTCTCATGGAAATATCTTAAAAAACTCACGAATCTTCAAACACTCGATCTTTCCAACAATTCACTACAAGGCTATGTTCCAAACTGGTTCTGGTCAAAACAAAGCTTGGTCGTTGTCAATCTGTCTCGGAACAAATTCGGAGGTTCCATCCGGGTCGTACCGGAGTTACTAAACGGGTCGGGTTCCTCTGTTCAGATAATGAATCTTTCCAAAAACAGGTTCACTAACTCTATCAATCTCTCTGGTTTTCCTAGCCTCAAAGTTATAGATTTTTCTTTTAACGATTTGGGTTCTCTCCCTTCTGGATTTAGTAATCTAACCAAAATCCAACGTCTTGATGTTTCGAATTGCGAAATCAAAGGTAGTGTAAAACCCATTTCGGTTCTTAAATCATTGAATTATTTAGATTTGTCTAATAATTCTTTGAACGGAACGTTCCCGGTCGACTTTCCGAAAATTGAAAACCTTAAGTTCTTGAATTTATCGAACAATGGATTCACCGGGTTTGTTGATTCTAATAGTTATAAGAAATTCGGGAAATCGGCGTTTTTAAACGGTGGGGTTTTCAACTCGACGACCCATGACCACCACCACGGCCACCACCAACCACCAACCCCGGTTCATAATCCTACTAAAAACCATGAACCCACTAAAACTTATCGGATAACCCACAAACCCAAATCCAAAAAAACCAAACTTTTAATCATCGGTCTGTCGAGTTCGTTACTTTTCGTGCTCGTCTTCTCCGGCGGTCTATGTGCTCTGTTCTTTATACGCAAAAGAAAGAGAAAGCACAAATGGGCAATCTCCAAACCGATGCCGTTTCACTACAAGACGGAGCAGTCCGGACCGTTTGCTTTCGAGACGTGGTCGGGTTCGTCATGGGTGGCGGATATCAAAGAACCGAAGTCAGCTCCGGTGATTATGACATCTAAGCCGTTGATGAATCTGAGTTTTAACGACTTGATCGGTGCGACATCACAGTTCGGGAAAGACTCGTTGTTGGCTGAAGGTAGGTGCGGTCCGGTGTACCGAGGTGTGTTACCTTGTGATTTACATGTGGCGATTAAAGTTTTGGAGTGCGCGAGAGACGTTGATTTTGATGAATGTGTTAAGCTTTTTGATGATCTTTCGAGGTTTCAGCATCCGAATCTGTTGCCTCTGTCTGGTTACTGCATTGCAGGTGAGTAATAATTTAAATCTCGGCTTTAATGCATTGGTTGTCTGTCTTCACGGGTTTTGTGATCTTTGGTCAAGGTGTGTCGTATTATCTAGATTTTAATGCAGGGTTGGTCTGTGTCATCTGAAATCTAACATTGTCTGTTGTTATTTCAGACCTTTAGATTTTCGTGACTCATTAGTAAAAGATGTACCCGGAGAAGGACAACATATAGAAACAAGTCTTAATGACTGTACTTTCACTTTTTGTCGTATACAATTTGGTCCGAATTAGGGAATTAGGGTTGTAAACGGTTGCGTAGAACCGGACCCGAACCGAATCGTTAAGAATGGGACTAAATTTTAATGGTCCGATTCGTGGTTCCATCTTAAAAACTGAAACCGATAAAAAACCGAAGCAACAAAATTTTTGAATCGATAAAACCAATAAACATTTAAAACCGATTAGAAACCGAACCGATAAAACCGGTAAACCGATAGAACCGATACCGAACCTAATCGTAATCGATAAGACCGGTAAACTAGTAGAACCAATAAAATAGGTAAACCAGTAGAACCGACTCGATTAATTTATTATTATTATTATTGATTTTTTATACATTATATTGTTAAAATTAATAGTTACTCATCCATTTTTAAAAAAATAAATAAAAAACTGAAGTGGTAAACTTTGACTTTATGTTATTTATTTATTTTAAAAAAATGTTGAAAATTAAAATTTATTTTAATTTTAATTTTTTTAAATGGACTGGACCGGACCGAACTGAAAATGACCGAACCGGGACCGGACCAGACCGGACCGAACAGAATTCGGACCGAATCAGAACTAGAACCGAACCGAATCAAACCGCGCTGAACCGAAAACTTAACGGTCCGGTTCCAAAATATAAAACCGAAAGTTTAACGGTCCGGTTCGATCCGAACCGATAAGCTTAGCGGTCCAGTCTGGTTCCGGTGAAACCCGAACCGATAAACACCCTTGGTCCGAATATTGTTGAAGTTTTGATCGGATATATGCTACTATAATAATTTCCGGACCGAAAACAATTGATTAGTCACCGAAATTGGTTGCGTGTATAGATATTTGTATCAAAACAGCCACCACCACCGGAGTACTTGAATCTTGCTTAGTTGGTAGGAATCTATGTGTTATGTTTTGATCATCTAACAAGCCATCTTGTCTTAAATGTTATAGGACTTGCCTTAAATGTAGAAACATGTTTTATGCTACTAAGGGTTCTAGGCTGTTTTCATTTGTCTACCAAATCGAAATACTAATTCCATATCAATACATCATTATGTTTTGTTTCTAAAGGTAAAGAGAAGCTATTGTTGTACGAGTTCATGGCCAACGGAGATCTACACAGATGGCTACACGAACTCCCCACAGGTGAACCCAACGCGGACGACTGGAGCACCGACACATGGGAAAATCATAACGGTCCAACCTCGCCCGAAAAATCAAACTGGCTAAGACGATACCGAATTGCGATTGGAGTGGCCCGTGGCCTAGGGTATCTCCACCACGTTGGGTCTACTCACGGTCATCTCGTCGCCTCCAACATCCTCCTCGACGATAACCTCGACCCTCGAATTTCTGATTTTGGGATCCAAGGTATCGGATCGTGTAGTAGTAGTAAAAGTAGTAATACTATCGAGTACGATGTATACTGCTTTGGAGTCGTTTTGATCGAGTTGTTGACGGGGAAGCAAGGGACCGAGGATAATATAAAACGGGTGAGGAAGGCGGTGAGAGATAGGGTGGGCGGTGAATCGCTTGACTCGAGGCTGAGACTGGGTGGTGAGTGGGTGAATGAGATGGTGGAGATTCTTAGAGTTGGGTATTTGTGTACGGCTGAGTCACCTGGGAAACGACCAACTATGCAACAAGTTATTGGTTTGCTTAAAGACATACATCCTCCTTCAATGGGATTGAGCTTGAGTTGAGTTGTCTTAGATTTGAAGTGAAAGACTTCAAGTGGATGTTGTAGGGAAGTCATCTTATCTGCTTGTATGTTTTGGCAACTCTAGTTAGATTTTGTTGTCTCCTGTTGTTTCTGTATTTTTCTTCCGGTATATATATTTGGTCCTTTTATTTTTAGGGGTATCGAATTGTAAGTATTTTGTTTATAGTTTTAAAATAGCATGTCGAAGTTTTATATTTAAACTGCGAATTAATCTTAAAAAATCAATATTGTTTGATGTAATAGCCCGTAAACCAATGTCAGAAGGTAAATGACAAGTTGAAACCAAAAAATCAAATACCGTCTGACACACTAGCCTGCAAAATCATTTATAGGATTCGAACGGATTATCTTATCACGAACCTGTCTTACTCCACCAATTTGGCTACCTCTCTCGGATTAATCTTGCCGTTATATTTGAAAATGAAGTTGTTATCTTTTAAATTACCACTATTAATGTTGTTTTCGGTATATTAATGATAATTTTTTGAAATGCCAATTCTGGTTGTATTTTTATTTATAAACCTTTCTTTTTTGTGATGTTTTATTTTTGTTATCTTTTGTTTGTTCTTCCATTTTTAGCGGTGTAATTTGAATCGAGTTGTAATTATTTTGTCTATAGTTTTAAAATAGCATATTCAAGTTTTATATTTGAACTGCGAATTAATCTCAAAAAATCAATACTGCGTGGTTTCGCAATGGTCTGCAAACCAAACGCTAGAAGGTAAACATACAGAGTGACGTCCTCAAACAAAAAAATCAATACTGATACAATAGCTTGCAAACCAACACCGAAGGTAAAACACACAAACTGACATGTTCAAACCAACCGTTTGTAGAAGGATTCGAACGCATTATCTTTAATCCTGAAGATAACTTACTTTACCAGCTCGGCTACCCTTCCAGATTAATCATACCGTTGTATTTGAGAATCAAGTTGTTATCTTCTGTATATTAAAAAAAATGATACTCTTTTTTAAATGCCAATTCTTTTTATATTTTTATTTATAAACCTTTTTTTTGTGATGTTTTATTCATGTTCGAGTCTTTAACCTTTTTTTTACACTATTAGTGGTATCTACTTTTAACATATGAGTGTGTCTTTTATCTAATCTCGACGTAGATACTCCTCTCATTTAGCAAAAGAACCAAAAGTTACAATGATACGTTCATGTCAAGGCCAATAAAAAGTGTAAAAGTGAGCCTTCCATATTTGTTTGGGATACGTTAAAGCATATTATCCGATGGATCTGGTCCATCGTAAGTCGTAAAGTTGGTGTGTGAAATCACTTAACACTATTAGTCTCAATAAGGATAACATGTTTTCGAGAGTTATGAAAGTAAATGATGGGTCGTATATGGGTTTTATATATGTTTTTATCATATTGACGCAGTCGGATGCACTAAGACAACAAGCGTTGGTCTTAGAATTAAAGGTTCAAGTTTGCGGGTGTCAAACTTGAAGAAAAAACTCTGGAATCCACCAGAAAGAAACAAATCTCGAAAACTCGAAGATTTTGATTAATAGTAATCATAAAAGTGTTCCAAAACATAGCACCTAAGGTTCTTTATATAGAGAAAACCCTAAAGCATAAAATAGGAAGTTCCTAGAAATAAGGAGAATTACTAGAATCTTATCTAGGGAATCTTATCTAGGAAATCTTATCTAGGAAATCTTATCTAAAAAAAAGAAATATCTAAAAAAAAGAGATATCTAGAAATATCTAGAAGATATCTAGAAGATATCTAAAAATATCTAGAATAGATTAGGCATTGTAACCGTCTCCTGCATCAGTCTCCTCCACCTCCAAAGAACTCGTCCCCGAGTTCTTATCTGGATAAAGAACACCATCGGCATGATACTCATAGATGTCCGCTACATTGAACGTATGAGAGATGCTCATGTCGTCTGGTAGATCCACCACATAAGCATTGTCATTAAGCTTTCGTAAAATCTTGAATGGACCATACTTGCGAGGCTGAAGCTTACGATAAGTACCGACTGGAAACCTTTCTTTCTTGAGAAACACCATTACTTCATCACCTTCGTTGAAAACCTTGAGCCTCCGTTTTTTATCTGCTGCCCTTTTGTTTTTTTGCCCAGTTGCTTCCAATCTAGCTCGGACTGCTTCTTTAGTGTCCAAAATGTCTTTAGCCATAGCTTCAGCTGATGCACTAACTCCATGAGCTTTCGGTAGTGGAACTAAATCAACCACATGCTTCGGGACAGAGGTATATACCAACGCAAATGGTGATTTCCCTGTTGCGGAATGTACGACACTATTGTAAGCAAACTCGACCTGCGGTAGAGCTAAATCCCACTGTTTCGGTTTATCACCACAAATACTTCTAATCATGTTACCCAGTGTCCTGTTTGTGACTTCGCTTAGCTTTTCACTAAAGAAAGGCCTGATTCGAATCTGATGGTACCCACTTCGAAGATCTATTTTGGAAAACACCTTTGATCCATTCAACTCATCAAGCATGTCTTCCAACCGAGGGATAGGAAACCGGTATTTGATTGTGATCTTGTTGATGGCTCTAGAATCAACACACATTCGCCACTGATTACCTTTCTTTGGAACGAGAAGAACTGGTACAGCACAGGGGCTCATACTCTCGCGGATTAACCCTTTCTTCAACAAATCTTCAATCTGTTCCCGTACAATTTCATTCTCTTTAGGGCTCATTCGATAGTGGGGAAGATTAGGTAGACTAGAACCCGGGATCAAGTCAATGTGATGCTGTATATCACGCATATGAGGCAGGTTGTCAGGTAGTTCCTCAGAAACTAACTCCTTGTAATCTTCCAAAATTTCTAACACCTCACGTGGAGTTGTTGTCTCCTCCGTCACGGCACTCACCAATCCCTTGACCACAACCGGATAAAAACATTGTGATTCCTTAACAGCCTTGTCAAGTTCTTTATCATCATGCGACATGATGAGGAAGTTTGACTTCTTCTCTGTTGCAATGCTACCAAAATCCTTGACAGGAGCCATTGCAATCTTATGATTTCCCCATGTAAACATGACCACATTGTCTCGTCCTCGGTACGTAACGTCGTTATCGTACTGCCATGGTCGCCCAAGGAGAATATGGCAAACATCCATATCCAAAACGTCACAAATTATCTCCTCTTTGTAATGCTTACCGATTGATAGAGGAATTTTGCAAGTTTCACTAACCCCTACTGTAGATCCTTTATTCACCCATCCGAGACCATACGGTTTCACATGACGAGTCGTGGGTAGTTTCAAATATGCCACCAATTTTTGAGAAACTAAATTTTCGGAGCTCCCATTGTCAACAATCACATTGCACACCTTGTTCTGAATAGAACAATGCGTTCTAAACAGATTCTTGCGCTGTCCCTCTTTTTTGGATGATAGCAACAGTCGCTGTAAAACAATGCTGATTCTGTCCGCAGATTCCTCTTCCGCAAATTCAACTCCCTCATACTCCTCATTCTCCATAAAGTCGTCTTTCTCTTCTTCTAGCAATGCAACCGTCTTTCTACTGGGACAAACATTCGACCTGTGACCTGTTCCTTGACAACGGAAACACTTGTCGGTGGTTGGTCTAGCATAAGGATTGTTCTGTTTCGGAGTGGGTGCTTTGTCCTTCTGAATGCCACTAATGGAACTACTTGCTCCTTTGTTGTGAGAGTTGGAATCTCTGTTAACCACGCCTTTGTCCGTTTCTCTAGCTGGTTCGATGTTGTTCTGGATCGAGGGTCTCCTGAAATTTGTGAAACCCCGAGATGATTTCTCCATCAATTCCGCTTTCAAGGCTAGACTGGATGCTTCTTGAACTGTCCACACGGTTTGTAACCCTATTTTCTCTTGAAGAGAGCCCTTTAAACCACTGATGTATCTAGCCACCTTCTGATTCTCTGTTTCGTTTAAGTCACTACGTTCAGAGAAACGTAAAAACTCTGCTGTATAATCAGTCACGGTCCTGCTTCCTTGTACACAATCAATGTACATCTTGTAAAGAATCTGCTCGTAGTCCTCCGGTAAGAACCGCTCAGTCATTAGCTGCTTCATTCGGCGCCATGTTCTAACTGGACCTTTCCTCTGTCTTTGCCGTTGAATAGCCAATTTGTCCCACCAAACAGCTGCAGTCTTCTTTAACCGGATAGCCACCATCTTAACCTGTTTACTCTCCGGGACTTCCATAACATCAAAGAACCGATCGACATCAATTTGCCAATCGAGAAAGTCCTCGACACCCATAGTACCATAGAACAATGGAATATCAGCTTTCACTCTGTAATCCTGATTATTTTGATTCCAATGTTCTACCTCTTCCTCTTCCAATTCCTCCTCCGAGCTAGAATCATCAACAGCGACACGGTTATGCCTGCCTTGTTGTTGATTGTTTCTAACAGGCAGTCGGTTGTTTCCACCATGTCGGACTCGGGGCGGCTCCTCAACAACTGGTATGTGTCTGCCTTGTCGATTCTGATTTCGTCCCACTCCTTCTCCTCCTCCTTGTCCTGCGTTAGCAATCTGATTGGTTAATGCTGCAATCTGATTAGTTAACGCTGCCACCAGATTTGCCAGGTTCGTGGTTGATTCGTTCAAACTCGCTGTGAAACCCTCCATGTCGGCCCTGGTTACTGGTTGATCACCCATAGCTGTTCAAGCTTTGAAAAGAGTAGGAGATTGCCTGCTCTGATACCACTTGACGCAGTCGGATGCACTAAGACAACAAGCGTTGGTCTTAGAATTAAAGGTTCAAGTTTGCGGGTGTCAAACTTGAAGAAAAAACTCTGGAATCCACCAGAAAGAAACAAATCTCGAAAACTCGAAGATTTTGATTAATAGTAATCATAAAAGTGTTCCAAAACATAGCACCTAAGGTTCTTTATATAGAGAAAACCCTAAAGCATAAAATAGGAAGTTCCTAGAAATAAGGAGAATTACTAGAATCTTATCTAGGGAATCTTATCTAGGAAATCTTATCTAGGAAATCTTATCTAAAAAAAAGAAATATCTAAAAAAAAGAGATATCTAGAAATATCTAGAAGATATCTAGAAGATATCTAAAAATATCTAGAATAGATTAGGCATTGTAACCGTCTCCTGCATCACATATGCTGTATGTTTAATTCTTTCTATGTAGCTTTTAGAATTATAAAAAAATATATTCAAATATGCAATACTCTTTTAGAGTAGGAAAAGTAAACGCAGAGACTATTGCGGAATGATGTGTGTTTTTTATATTATATTTTGTGTATAAAGTATTCGGAAAAGATATTACATCTTCGATTTATAACAAATTGTTGGTATAGTATAGGTTGTTTCTGTTGGAATTTCTCCATTAAATTGGACCGTCATATGTCGTATCGATGTATCGAACTATCGTTAATATTAGTCCAATAAAAGTAATCATAAAGAAAAGAACAGACTAGTAGATAAAATATGTATCATGGAGGTAATTGTATAGATACCAGGTTTAATTCCGAATACTGTGAAGGATTGGATTCGGAAATAAACAACTTAAGCAAAACGTAAAGTTTTGGGGTTATTTTGTAAAACAAAATAATACCGGATTATGGTCCCTAAGAGTGACAATTTAATAAGGACTGGTCTTCATTAAGTAAATGTCTGGAAGTTACAGACAATTAAGAGAGAAGAACCGTTACTGGTCTTCGTTAAGTAAATGTCTAGAAGTTACATACAATTACTTAATGAAGAACCGTTTTCTCACTTCAGTTCTATATAAGAATGAGTTTCTCATTCTTGAAAGCAACGAAATAAAATACAGAGAGAAAATCCTTTAAGAAAAACAAATTGATTCTTCGTTCGAATCAATTACAAAAGTGTGTTTTGGTTGCCATCTCTTAGAAGAATGGATCGCCGATCATCTGCTCTAAGTCAGGAATCTGAAGATCAAAGAATGTCTACATCCTGTAAGTATTTATTCCGCATTATTATAGGATGATTTAACTTCATGGTTCAATAAGTTAGATTAGAAATCCGTAAAGTATTTCTATCAAGTGGTATCAGAGCCACCATGAAATTAAATTCTTAGTTTTTCAAATTATAAAATTAGATCTATATATTAGATATGATGTGGGTTATCGGAAATTACACAAACAATTAAACAATTACGGTGGTATAATTATATATGCAGTTAAAAGATGCCGTATGCGGCTACTATAATTAATATAATTAAATTAAAATCTGAAATTATTAATTTAGTAACTGTCCTTTCGCCTAAAGAATAGGCGAAATATACGTGACCACCGATAAATGTGTAATTAAGTTTGCTTATATATTATATAAAGTTATAAGTGAATTATTACGAGAATTATATTATATCATTGAAGTTTATTATATATATAAATATATATTATAGTATATATATATATATATATGAATAAGTTTTATATATAAATAAATATTATATTATAATATATATTAAGAATTATATTATAATATAATCAAAAATATATTACAATATAATTAAAGATATATTATAATATATTAAATTTAAGGTGTAAATTTAATTTAATTAAAGATATATTATAATTAAAGATATATTACAATATAATTAAAGATATATTATAATATATTAAATTTAAGGTGTAAATTTAATTTAATTAAAGATATATTATAATTAAAGATATATTACAATATAATTAAAGATATATTATATTAAATTTAAGGTGTAAATTTAATTTAATTAAAGATATATTATAATTAAAGATATATTACAATATAATTAAAGATAGATTATAATATATTAAATTTAAGGTGTAAATTTAATTTGATTAAATTATACATAGACTACGAAATAGTTTGTACATTAAGTAAGGTAGTCGTATAGTATTTTTCGAAATAATTAGCATGTTTTAAGTTGTCCGAACTTCGGTAAATAATTAATGATTCAATATATCGCCAAAGTGATCCCTGCTGAATTAATTATTTTAGAGTTTTGACAAGTCTATGATTGACAAGTATGTAAATTTTAATCGGCACAAAGGAAGGTTAATGTTTGACATGGTTAATCTTAGACACGAGATAGTTATTTGTGAATTGATCATTAAGAAAATTGAACTAGGAAAAAATCGGCCCAAAGGAAGATTTTTTTTTCTTGTCAATTAGAAGGATCAACATTAATTATTAATTATGTTCAAACTCATACATATACAAATTAATATGCTTGCCCAAAGGTATCTTATTGATGTTGTAAGAGTATGTTTTATTATGCTATGTTCATTTGTTAAATACTATGGAGGTTATATGTTAAGGGATGTTTTTGGCTATTTTGTTATGTTAGCAAATTCGTATTTCTATAACCCGGAAGGCAAAAAGGCACCCATACTTAATGGGAGCAACTTTGAGCTGTGGAAAGAAGATATGTTGCTGCACTTGATGTGCCATGATTACGACTTAGCATTAACGGTCGATGAACCTAAACCTCTGACTGATGACAGTTCTCCTACGGAGAAGAAAGAGTCAGAGGCGTGGGAAAAGTCGAACAGGATAAGTCTAGGGATCATGAAGCAAGCAATTCCATTAGCATTCTGTGGTGCAGTTTCACCTGAGATCACTAATACGAAAATATTTCTCGAAGAGGTAGAGAAATGTTTTGCCAAGAACGATAAAGTAGAGATTAAGACGCTGCTTATTAAGCTAGCCTCTATGAAATATCGTGGCAAAGGGACTGTTCGTAAGCACATCTTGGAAATGTCAAACATCGCTTCCAAACTGAAAACACTTAAGATTGACCTTCCCGAAGATGTTGTGGTAAGCTTTGCTTTTCACTCTTTCCCTTCTCAGTATAAGAACTTCGAAACTTCTTATAACTGTCAGCGCGAGAAATGGACTCTCAACGAGCTCATCTCTCAGGCAGCACAAGAGGAGGAAAAGATGAAGCAAGAACATCCAGAAGTGCAAATGGTGAAAGCTCGGGTGGATAAGGGAATTAAGAGAAAGTATGAAGGTTCAGATGCACATGCATCCGGTTCGGGACAAAAGAAGCATAAGGGTACGTCTGGTAAAGGGCGTTGCTTCCATTGTAAGAAACCGGGGCATTTTAAGAAAGAATGTGAAAAATGGAGGGCTATGATGAAAGCCAAAGGTATTTTCACTTCTATGGTCTGTTCTCAGATCAATTTAGTTTCAGTGCCAAGAAATACTTGGTGGGTTGATACAGCAGCAACAACTCATGTTTGTATTTCTTTGCACGGTATGATAAGAAACCGAAGCCTGAGTAATGGTGAAACATCCATCTATACAGCTGATGGCAGTTCGTGTTTAGTTCATTCTATCTGTGATTTTCGTTTGTTGCTTACCAGTGGACATTTTTTGTATTTAAAAGACGTATTGTATGTACATTCTTTTCGAAGGTACCTAATTTCTTTTCCGTTGTTGGACAAATTAAGTTATTCTTGTCTATTTGGAAATGAAAGTTTATGCCTTTATTTACATGGTAATGTTGTTGGTTCTGGAAAGTTAATAGTAAATGATAACTTGTATTTATTGGATACTATAAAGGATCACAAAGAGATAATGAATGTAGATGTACCTGGAAAACTAAATTGTAAAATGGAAAAATCAGCAAAACTTTGGCACAAGCGATTAGGTCACATTTCTAGAAATAGAATTGAAAAGCTTGTTTCAGAAGGTTTATTAAGTGGACTGGATTTTTCGGACTTCAACGTTTGCGTTGAATGTATAAAAGGAAAACAGACCAAAGTGAAATGATTAGATGCATACAGAGCGAAAGGGGTCTTGGATTTGATACATACAGACATTTGCGGTCCGTTCCCTACAGCATCATGGAACGGCCAACGATATTTTGTATCTTTCATTGACGACTTTTCACAATATGGGTATCTATATCTCATTCACGAAAAATCAGAGGCCATTGACAAGTTCAAAGTCTTTAAGACTGAAGTTGAAAAACAACTTGGTAAAGACATTAAGTGCGTCAGATCGGACCGTGGTGGTGAATACTATGGGAGATATGATGGTTCAGGTGAACAACGTCATGGACCGTTTGTAAAGTTCCTAGAAGAGTGTGGTATAGTCCCTCAGTATACGATGCCGGGTTCGCCCAACATGAATGGAGTATCTGAGAGACGAAACCGTACATTAAAGGATATGCTAAGAAGTATGATTAGTCATTCAACATTACCTATATCACTCTGGGGAGAAGCAATAAAATGTGCGACCTACCTACTTAATAGAGTTCCGACGAAAGTAACTACTAAGACACCGTATGAACTTTGGACTGGGCGTAAACCTAGTTTAAAACATTTACATGTTTGGGGATGTCCAGCTGAAGCGAAGCCTTATAGGCCGAATGAAAAGAAATTGGACTCCAAAACGGTTAGTAGTTATTTCATCGGATATCCCGAACACAGTAGGGGTTTTAAGTTTTATGATCCTTCCACAAAGAATAGATTTGAGACGGGTACATCGAAATTCTTTGAGGATATAGAGTTTGAGGGGAAGAATTTAGTAACGAACATTCATTTTGAGGAAGAATCAACAGAGATTCATGAAGGTTCTAACAATGATACTATAGTGTCAGATGATGATATGGTAATTAGAAGGCCAATCATCACTTCAGATTCGTTAGAACTTATAGATACTCAAGATGATGTTAATCTTCCTCCTATGGATGTTGTTCCAATGGAGCAAAATGAAGTTGTTCAAGAAGAACAAACCCTATCTCCTCAAGAAGTTCAAGTGCAAAATGAAGAAATTATGCCTTTGCGTAGATCTACTAGAGAAAGAAAGAGCGCTATATCTTCAGACTATATAGTGTATCTTCAAGAACATGAAGAATTTTATGGTTCAACAGAAAACGATCCTTTAAGTGTTCGTGAAGCCATGAAAAGTTCTAATTCTCACTTCTGGATTAAAGCAATGAACGAAGAGTTTAAATCAATGCAAGATAACGCGGTATGGGAGCTTGTTCCATTACCTGAAGGAAAGAAGCCGATTGGTTGTAAATGGATTTTTAAAACCAAACGGGATTCTAAGGGTAATGTGGAGAGGCATAAAGCGCGACTTGTAGCTAAGGGTTTTACTCAACGTGAAGGGATTGACTTTAAAGAAACCTTCTCTCCAGTTTCTTCGAAGGATTCTTTTCGGACAATCATGGCATTAGTTGCACACTTCGACCTTGAGCTCCATCAAATGGATGTAAAGACCGCCTTTCTTAATGGAGATATTGAGGAAACGATCTATATGTTACAACCTAAAAAACTTTGTCTCTGGTTATCCAAAGTCGACGGTATGTAAACTGAAGAAATCTATTTATGGTCTCAAGCAAGTGTCTCAACAGTGGTATCACAAATTCCTTGAAGTTATTGTCTCATTTGGTTTCGAGATAAATTCGGTAGAGGATTGTGTGTATCAAAAAATCAGTGGGAGTAAATTCATATTTCTAGTGCTGTATGTTGATGACATATTATTGGCCACGAACGATAAGGAATTGTTACATACGACCAAG
Organism: Limnanthes douglasii subsp. nivea; assembly: GCA_036936605.1. Classification (NCBI taxonomy): domain Eukaryota; kingdom Viridiplantae; phylum Streptophyta; class Magnoliopsida; order Brassicales; family Limnanthaceae; genus Limnanthes; species Limnanthes douglasii. The sequence continues at coordinate 402,495,708 of JAUPFV010000001.1, forward strand.
AAATTTCTTTCGGACAAATTCGATATGAAAGATCTTGGTGATGCATCATTTGTGTTAGGAATTCAAATTCACAGGAATCGATCCCATGGAATTTTGAGTTTATCACAAAAGGCGTATATTTAGAGTATGTTACAACGTTACGGGATGACTAACAGCAAAGGAAAGGAAACCCCTGTATCAAAAGGTGAAAAGTTTAGCCTTAAGCAATGCCCAAAGACAAAACTTGAGATTGAGGAAATGCAAAAGGTTCCATATGCTTCGGCTGTTGGAAGTCTGATGTATGCTCAAGTTTGTACACGGCCAGACATTTCTTTTGTGGTGGGTGTGTTAGGGAGATACGTAAGTAATCCGGGGATGGAACACTGGAAAACAGTCAAAAGAGTTCTCCGGTATTTGCAACAAACAAAACATCACAGGTTAACATATAAGAAGTCGGATAAACTGGAGGTCATAGGGTATTCCGACTCGGATTTCGCCGGATGTGAGGATTCTCGTCGTTCAACCTCAGGCATTATATTCCTTTTAGCGGGAGGTGCAATATCATGGAAAAGTGTTAAACAAACACTCATTGCATCTTCCACTATGGCTGCGGAATTTGTTGCTTGTTTCGAGGCATCCAATCAGGCGCATTGGCTGCGAAATTTTGTCACGGGACTGCGAATCGTAGAAGGGATAAAAAAAACCCCTTAGATTATATTGTGACAATAACTCGGCAGTTCAGTATTCTAATAGTAACAGGAGCTCGGTTAAGTCCAAACATGTCGATATCAAGTTCCTGTCTGTTAAAGAGAGAGTACATAGTGGTCAAATTAGTGTGGAGCACATAGGGACAAACTCAATGTTAGCAGATCCTCTTACGAAGGCATTAGTACCTAAAGTTTTTATTGAACACACCATTAACATGGGTTTTGTGTAGTTAGAGGATTATTAGTTTCAGTGGGAGTTTGTATTAAGGTATTTAATTTGTTTGAATTATGATATTCGCGAACTTAAGGTCATTAATGCAAACATATTTATATACAAGTTTTCAGTGTGCTCTTGTATTTGATTATTCGTACTCTGCTGTAAGTAGACCTCCAATTAAGTGGGACTAGTTAAGAATAGATATGTAAGATTACATTTCATATCATTCTTATGCTAAGCACCATGATAGATCCATGTAGTTGATTGTTGCGATATCGTGATTACTGATGCATCTATTTGCGGCTTGAAATGCATTGATGATGACTTTAGTCCTATGTCGTTAATAGTCATTTACGAGATTGTTAAGGTTATCTATGTGACGATAGAAATTTAGAACGTTCATTAAGTGGATGCATCCTATAGTAGCATATGATGATCCAAGTGGGAGATTGTTGGAATTTCTCCATTAAGTTGGACCGTCACATGTCGTATCGATGTATCGAACTATCGTTAATATTAGTCCAATAAAAGTAATCATAAAGAAAAGAACGGACTAGTAGATAAAATATGTATCATGGAGGTAATTGTATAGATACCAGGTTTAATTCCGAATACTGTGAAGGATTGGATTCGGAAATAAACAACTTAAGCAAAACGTAAAGTTTTGGGTTATTTTGTAAAACAAAATAATACCGGGTTATGGTCCCTAAGAGTGGCAATTTAATAAGGACTAGTCTTCATTAAGTAACTGTCTGGAAGTTACAGACAATTAAGAGAGAAGAACCGTTATTGGTCTTCATTAAGTAACTGTCTGGAAGTTACAGACAATTAAGAGAGAAGAACCGTTACTGGTCTTCGTTAAGTAAATGTCTGGAAGTTACAGACAATTACTTAATGAAGAACCGTTTTCTCACTTTAGTTCTATATAAGAATGAGTTTCTCATTCTTGAAAGCAACGAAAGAAAATACAGAGAGAAAATCCTTTAAGAAAAACAAATTGATTCTTCCTTCGAATCAATTACAAAAGTGTGTTTTGGTTGCCATCACTTAAAAGAATCAATAACCTAGCAAAGGATCGCCGATCATCTGCTCTAAGTCAGGAATCTGAAGATCAAAGAATGTCTACATCCTGTAAGTATTTATTCCGCATTATTATAGGATGATTTAACTTCATGGTTCAATAAGTTAGATTAGAAATCCGTAAAGTATTTCTATCAGTTTTGTAACAATGATATGTACGTCAATAATATATATAATAGAAAGATTTTGGAGATCCATATTTTTTTGTTGTGGAAAATTAAGTTGAAAATTTCGTTGGTATTGTGGTCGTGGAAAATCAATTAATGGTTGAGATGAAAGAATATGAGAATGCTAATCTTAAAGAAACGATTTTATGTTGTATTTTAATGAGTTCAAATGATAACGTTCTTTGGGAGATTAACGCTGAGAAGACGGTTGCCTGCGCATGGAAAATGTTGAGATAAATTTACTCAGAAAAATCAGTTCAATTATCATGAATCTAAGAAATATCGATATGAGAATTGATGATAAAGATCAAACTTTGTTTGTGTTGAGATCGTTACAATTGTATATGAGAATAATTCGTAGACAACATCATATAAGGTAAGGACATGTTATCTCTGGCGGATGTCATATGGGTGCTGAAATCAAAGAAGTTGAGACAGCTGCAACCAAACAGCCATGCAAAATGGGAAGGTCCTATGAACATGGAAAGAATTTGTAACAATGTGATTTTTTCAAAGAAAACGAATTGGAGACGATCCAAGTTAAGAGCTAAGAATTCAAATTGTTTTGAATTCGGTGAGCAGGGTTCACTATATGAGAGATTGTTTAAAATTGAAAAAGTAAAATTGGAAACCAAAAAGAAAATGTTGCAAACTTAGTAAAAGATGTGAATGACTATGATGATAGTGACAACAATGGTGCATGAGAGGTGTTGTATGTGAGTTGATGTTATGGGAAAAATTCTTAGATACTCGATGTTAGCGCTACACACCACAAGTGTTAGATCAACATCGCTTTGATACTTACAAATTAAGGTAATGAATAATATATTTGGGGAACAATTATCCATTTCTTTTTGGTGGGATTGGTAACATATATATCAAAATGTTTGATGGTAGTATTAGAATCGTGATGTGCTGACATGTTCTTGGGTTGAAGATGAACCATTTCTATTTGGGGATGCTAGACTTTTATCGTTACAGTATTGTGGATGCGATGGTGTAATCAATGTGACAAAAGAGGCTCGATGGTGTATATGATATAAAGTTTACAAACTGAGCTTTTTATTATCTAGATGAGTGTTGTTATGGAAGATGTTGCAATAATATCAATAAAGTGTAACAACTAGATTCTTTAGGATCAGAATCAGTGATGACATTGGTGCTTGGGTCATATAAGTGAAAAATGATTGGTTGTTTCGAGAAGTAATATTTTTTTAAATAGTATAAAGAAAAAATTATTGGAATTTTATAAATATTATGTATTTGGTAAGTAAACTAGAGTGAAATTCAGCAAGTCGACTGTAAGAAAAAGTAAATGGATAATGCATTACATTCACTTAGATCTTTGGGGCCCAAATAGACCTTATCGAATAGGGGAGCCATGTACTATATGAGTATTATCGTTGATTATTCAAGGATGTTGTGGGCTTATTTTATAGATATGAAGAATATGACATATTCAATCTTTGTCAAATGAAAGAATATGGTCGAGAAGAAGATATGAAAAAATATCAAGCATCTTACGACAATATATGTGTTAGAATTATATAATCATAAATTTAACGACTTCTGTGGTGTTGAAGGAATAATGTATCATCGCAACCATTTTAGAACACCATATAAGAGTATGTTCGTATAAAGAACGAACATAAGTATTTCTGACAATGCACAAAGAAATCTCTCACATTCTGGTGTGAGAAATGAATTTTGGGCCAAAGCTATCAATATGAATTGTTACTTGGTGAATCAATCTCCATCGATGATTATTTATTATAAGACTTATTTTAAGATTAGGTCTGGATCATCGTCTGATTACAAACAGTTTAGGGTGTTCGATTATCATGCGTACACTCACGTGAGAGATTGTAAATTTGAGCCAAAGGAAAATAAGTGTATATTCCTAAGAGATGCTACTCGAATGAAAGAATATAGGTTATGGTGTACCGCTTTTAAGTCAGTAAGTTTTCTCATCAATACAAACATGAAGTTTAAGGAGTCTATTTTTCTAGACATCATAAGTATGTTGGAGAAATGGTCGAACGAGGATCGGTTGTGAGTAAAAAAATTGAACTTGAAGAAGACTAAGTTCTTATTAGGTCCAAATATTTGAATGGTTGTTAGGTAAATCCAAGATCAAGAGATGAAGCATCAGCATCAATTGGTAGTGAAAATGATGTGTCTAAACCAAAACAACAACCTTATAGTGTAAGATCGGGAAAGAAAAGAAATATTATACCACCAAAATATATGTCAACCTCGTTGCATATATGCTAGTTGCAGAAGAAGTTGAGGTGCGCGAACCGAATTGCTATAGAGAATCTTAGGAAGTTAAGAAGAAGATCAGTGGATCATTGCAATGAGAAAAGAAATTTAATCCCTTCATAAATATCCAATATAAAATCTTTTTTATTTTTCTAAAAGACAGAATGTAGTGGACTGCAAATGGGTATTTAAAAAATATAAACCATGCGTTGAGGCACCTCGATTCAAGGCAAAGATATTTATTAAAGTTTTTACTCAAATGGAAGAAAATTGACTTAAATTAAATATTTTTTCTAGTGGTGGAACACAATTCAATTTTAGTTTTATTAGCCATAATAGTTTTTTAATGCTTAGACCTTGATCAATTGTGTAGATAAAATTAATTTTCTACATAATGAATTAAAGGAATAGTTCTACACAACTAGATGGATTTAGCAAACCTAAAATTGAGGATAAAGCTTTTCTGTTGAATAATTCATTATATGGGTTTACACATTCACCCACGCAATAGTACAAACAATTTGATATATTTATGGTGTCATATGGATTCACAAAGAATCTATATGACAGTTGTGTATATCATCAAAAATATTTGAAGATTCTTATGTTTACTTTTTGTGTATGTTGATGATATGCTCATGACTACTTGTATTATGTCACACATTGCAGAGATCAAAAAGCATCTCAGTGTCGAGTTTGAGATAAAGTATATGGATAAGGATAAGAAAATTCTAAGGATGGATATTATAAGAGACAAAATCGTAAGGTCGTTATAGTTTTCTCGGACAAATTACAATGAGAAACTGCTCCAACGATTGAAAATATTTAATACCAAGATGGTTAGCATACCATTTTCCGCTCATTTCAAGTTTTTTGTAGCAAGATTGTCCAAGAAAAAATGCGGAGTTAAAATAGATATCGAAGGTTACATATTCAAGTATAGCTGGCAGCATCATTTATGCTATGATGTTCACACATCCTGATAATTCACATGCGGTTAGTGTGCTCAACAGGTAGATTGGATTCCTAGGGAAATGAAAATTAGATGAATACTTCGGTATCTTAAGGATACTGTAAATTTTGGTTTGATATTCAACAAAACCGATGTTGGTGGATTGTTGAATAATGTTGCAAGATCAATGATTTTGTGTGTGGAGGATATGAATAGAATGAGATTTTTGACATGATATTGTTTTCTTTAGCTGGGAGGGCGATCAGTTAAAATGTACAGCTTCAAGCTATTGTAGATCTGTCTACAATAAAAGGCCACATACATGTTTGTAACGGAGGAAACTAAGGAGGAAATATGGTTGCAAGGTTTGGTGGCAAATTTGGGCTTGCATCAAACTACCATAAAATTATTTTGTGATAATTAAATTGACATACATCTTACAGAGAATCTAAAATATATTCATATTAAGGGAAAATAATTTAAGTCGAATAGTCACGAGGTTTCAATAATTAGTCATATAAGAGTTCCATTAATGTTCATGACGATTCTTGTGTCATTGGTGATTCTTGTGTTTATAGTGATTCTTGTGTTCACATCGAGCCACATAATCCACATTAATTCGTGTGTTCACATCGGTTCACAATGTCCATGGTGATTCTTTTATTATTGTTTAATAGTTGGGGTATTAGGCCCATTATGTCTATTATCTAAAAATCCACCATATGTTGTATGTTTAATCCTCCTATAAATAGACTCCTATAATTATAGAAAAGCTAACACTCAAACTAGTAGCACTCTTTTATTATAGTAAAACTGTTTATTCCGACGGCAACCGTGGACATAGTTATTATTGTCGAACCACTGGTCCCTTAATTTGGATACTAATCAAATCATTGGAAACTCCATCATTATACTACAACACAAATAAAAAATAATGATTATCTTTTGTTTCAAACTTGAGACCTTTTTGTTTTCAACATAAAATTGGATAATTTTAGATGAAAAATTCCAGCTTTGTAGTAGGCAATTCCTAAAAGCATTCAAATACTTAAATCGATTTTTTATGTGGATGATCTACCAAATATCACATGTTTTGTAATCACAAGGGAAAATTTTGTGCAGTAAATATAATAGACCTAACATCATTTGGACCATTGTAGATCATTTGCACAGTAAATCTCAAACCAAGCACAACATGGTTTATCATTGTTGAACAACTTTATTATGAATCATATCTCATGAACCCTAAATTCATACATGAATAAATATTCTCTTTCAAATTTGAGATCTTTTCTAAAAGTATAATAAGAAAATTTACATAAAGTCGTATACATGGTATCTTCTTTCTTTAATTTTCGTTCTTTTCTTTGCTTTTGATTCACTTTATCTTTTGTCTTAAGTAAAAACATGTATCATTTATGTTGGATATGAACTTCTAACCATCAACAACGATAAAATTCTTTTCTTTTGTGTCTTAAAGGAATATAAATTATCATTCTTTTATATAAGATTGTAATTATAAGTTTTAATTTAACTATAATTGTAATTACATCTATTTATTCAGTTTCTATGATCAATGACCATAACTTTGACTATTCGTATTTTTACAAATTAGCCCTAAACTTTATAATTTAGACTTAATTTTTAACATTTGGATTCAATCTTTCATAAAATCCAAGTGGAGTATGATATCTACACAATTGCATATATAAATAATTTGCATATATTAGTCAAATTTATTTATATGCAATTATTGACCGTTATTAGAATTGGTTAATGCATCAATAATCATATGATGATCCATCATATTAAAGGAATCCAAACAACCTACTTGGATCATCATATGCTACCAAAGGATGCATCTACTTGATAATTCTCTAATAAACCATTGTCCTTATGAAAAATGAAAATTCTCGTACATGAAAATTAAGGATAAAATACTAAAAACATCTCTAACGCATTAATATACGCAAATAGATTCAACAGAAATAAAATTATCACCAATAATCAGTTACATTGATGTATTATTGTGTGCAGTATAAGAATAGTATGAAATCTAATCTCACATGTGTATTATTATTTGGTCCTTACTTAAGTGGATATCTACTTAACAAGTAAAAGAAGTCAATAAAACTGAATGAGAATACGTATTATATATGTTTTCCTCTAAAACATAAGTGTACACTGTCAAATGAAAAAAAATATCTTGAGACCTATTATAAGCTCCAACTGAAATAAATGATCATTTAAATAGACAACACCCATCCTAATGACATGTTCTTGAAAATTTGCAGGTACCATTGCTTTAGTACGAAAATTTATCGCCATGGGGTTTATCATGATTTGCTCTATGTTGATTTGACAAATTTACACTCCATCTTTAGTTTATATGAAGTTGATATCTATATGTTTGGATTTAGCCAAAATCCTTACTATTTGAATACTAAATTACATAATAGTTGTCACAATATAACCTTAAAGGATATTCTATCCTTTTTACAATGATAAAATTTCACAACCGTAGTACACGGTGGGATACCTCAAAGCATGCAACAAATTCCACTAGCATGGTGAAGGATGTAGCTAGTGTTGTTTTACACTTTTTCATAATGGTGTACCTCTAACTAGTAGGAATATGATGCTCAAATTTCTTCAAAATCTATCCACACTGATAAGGGGAATACATATTTGAAAGAGTAAGTTAAATTGGGTGAATAAAAGACATAATTAGGCTTTATAGAAGTCTTGTAAAGAACCCAACAAATATGTAACATTGAGGGGCCTTATGTAATAAATAATAATTATGGTTGAGATTAGAAAAGTAGTGGGTTTATGTGACCATAAAAGTGGGTAATTTTGTAATTCATGGATCCACCCCTTGTATTATATAAAACAACACCCATTTTTTAGGGAAAAGATCAATCATTGCTTTATTATTCCTTTTGTCAGTTTCTTTCTCTACATTTTCCATGTTTCTCTTTCTAAATATTTACCTTCAAACATAGCTTAGACATATAACCCCTCTAAGAAATCTTTAGAAGTATCATAAACAACCTACTAAAATCTGAGTCAGAATCCCTAGTGACCTTTAGATTATCTAGTTTCCTATATGTCAACATGGGTCATTTTGATTGTTGTAAATGCTAGAGTATCATTTTCACCATTTTCTAATGGTCTATCCTCGGATTAATTACATACATTCACAACAACCTGACAAAAAAACAATGCATGGCCTTGTAAAAATTTGACCATACATCAGACTATCGGTTACCGAAGCATGTGAAATTTTATGCATTTCTTCAATATCAATTTTTTTTTTGAATATTGACTTAGAACTAATTTTTATCCTTTTTGAATACAAATATTCAAAATTGTACTATTTTCCATTCTGTAACGTTGTAACATATAATTTATATATATTTTTTGTAATAATCTCAGGATTCCACGAGAATGATCTAAGTGAATCTAGATTTCTAATACAAAAGCTACATCAACAAGATATTTCATATCAAATTCTTTGACACATATTTTTTTGTAGTATGTGGCAATTATGCATCATTTGTGACAAATAGTATAACATGGACATACAGTACTAAAATTATGAACTTACTCATACTGAACTTTTGATACACAGTTCTCAACCGAGTTCATCTACCCAAATGATACTATTACGTCAAGGAACTTATGGTACTATTTTTGAGAAGTTGTTTTGATCGCATATACAAATTTCTTAAGTGTCCATACCACATATCATGAATCACCAATTACAAAGTTCTCAGCTTAACCGTATAGATTGTTTCTAATGTCACCACCAAGAAAAAATATCTTAACATCCAATAGATAAATCTCTATGCCAAGTTTGTAATTTTTCTTATAATTGTCCTAAAATAGTCTTTTAATGATACTACACAAAAGTTTTTAAAAAAAATTATCCCTTCATGTTGAGTGTAATATTTTGTCATAACTCGCCCTTATGTCTCCATGTTACTTTTAAAATTTCGTTTGGTTTTTTAAATTCACTAACATTCAATCAATTTATTTCTTTCAGGTAATTAGACAAGCTCCCAAACAGCGTTACGTTATACTATTCGTTCATACTATTACTCAAAAACTGCGAATCATAAATCTTATAGATTTATAAAAACATAAAAGATCGTTTTCGGTTACACGACATGAATCTTCATGTTCTTCCTCTAGTGGATATTTTTACGAGAACTATTTTTTTGTAATTTTTGAGGAGGTAGAGTTTCATCCTCTTGAATAATTTCATTTTGTTCCCTATGTGAAAGATAAATATCATCTCGAGTATCTTCATGGTCTAGCGAGTATAAAATGACTGACGAGTATCAAATAACTGATATTGAAACCAAATCATATAGTACATGAATATCAATTCACCAATAATGATCATGGTGTTGTAATTTGTTGGTTTTATGACCTATTTATCTTTGTTAGAATATTCATGAATTTTTATATATTTTTACTCAAGATGAACATATGTTGTTAATTGATTCCCTTGTTACTCCCGAATCAACTATATACTTATAGTGGAAGGACCATAAAGCTTCAAACCCTTTGAATATTCCAAATATCTAACGGTATAACAACAAATCATCTTAGGGTCTAATTTCTTTTCATTTAGCTTTCAAGGCTTCGCTTCAAATGGATATTCCCAAGCGTACAAGTGCTATAAGCTACACTTATACCCAGTTTAAAGTGCATGTGGACTTTTAATGGTTGCTATTGTGGGAACTTTAATCAGAATGTTTGCAACATATCTGATGGCTTCACTTTTTAGTGATAGTGGTATAGTTGAATGACTAATCATATATCTTACCATATCTTTAAGTATACGATTTTTTGCTCAGATAAATCATCTGTATTGAGAAAATACTACACTAAACGCTAAAGAACTATACCGCAATCCTTTACATACTTTGAAAATGGTACATGATTTTTTTTCACCTGAACCATCACGGTCAAATCTGACGCATGTGATGCTCTTGGAAAGTTGTTTAACTTCGTTTTAAAGTTGTAAACTTATTTGATGGATTCTAATATCTCATAAATGAGTTATAGATACTCGTACCATCAGAAGTCATCTATAAATGATATAAAATATTGATTCATATTCAATGATGCCTTTCGGAGCGATCCACATATATCAGTATAGATCAACTCCAAGATTTCTTTTTTTCCGTATGCACGTAACCTTTTCACTCTGGTTTATTTTTTATTGATATATTAATTAGAGCACAAAAGTTTGAATAGCGAAGAGAAACTAATAAAGTGTTTATCTATTATTTCCTTAGATATATGATATAAGTGTTTGTGCTAAAGTTGTAATAAATATTCAACATTACAATGTAGTTTATTGGATATCGACATATTCTTGTTTTTATGATGTTTAATAGTATTTAATAAATAGAACATATTATTCATTGTTAAATATCTATTGTCTACCAAATTATCATGCAAATAAAGAATAATTTTGAAATTCGAAAAAGATATGAATATCCAAAGGTGTATAACTTTGGAAAAAATATCAACTCATTCTATCATCTTTCATATTCACAAATAGTTCAATCTTAAGTGATTTAACTTTGAGATGACCATTGGCATATAAAAAATATGTTGATTTATTTCCCATTTTCCATGATACTTTATGATGGATATCTACGCCAACAATATCTTAATATCCATCTTATTAATATTGGCAAAAAAACTTTAAACTGATTTTAAAAACTCAATTGCATGTGTGTTCTTAGTCGGGATAGCCCCATGAAAAACCAAAATGTTGTGAATGAGTCGAATAGTGCCTTGACAGTGTACTGTGTCCGGCAGTACAGTTTTGTGTTGTGATAGTGATATTGTCCAATTACTTGAGTTAGTCTTGTGGTATGAGCCCATTAGGCCCATAGTCTAGTAAGTCTATTAATTCCCTATAAATAGATTACTAGGGAAACACAAACCACAATCTGAAATCTGTAACCTTTTCTATCATAGTGAAACTCTTTTTCTCTGGCGGCGCCCGTGGACGTAGACAATTGTCGAACCACGTTAAATCCTGTGTTTCATTTAAATCTTTCATTCGCATATATTATGTGCTTGAGCCATTTTGTGATAATTGCATAGTATTTTATAACACAAAAGTTTCATTGTTTCATGATTTATAAGCATAACATATTTGACTTATTCACGCATCCAATTTTTTTTCTACTTAGTAGAACTATCTTCAATGAGGGGCATCGAATGCTTAATCTTTTGTTAGGTTAGAATTATGATAGTTCAAATATAGTTCTGTGTTCTTTTTTTTAAAAAAACTTCAGACCCATCCAAAAGTGTAAGGTCTTTTGTCTAATTAGTTAAAGTTATTTAATGGAATATTGTACATAATGAAAAACATAAAAGTAACACATTAATTGACATGCAAACTTAGAAAAATGTTAAAAATGGTATGCAACATATAAAAAATAACTTTACATCGCTAATAAGATACCATTATTTGAACAAATATATTAACATGTACTTGTAGGAGTTTGAAAAAAGTCGTTGCTGATCCAATTTCAATAGATATAATTCTAGAGGAACCTCTAAAATTGATCAATATGGTGTGATATATTGGGTTGAATTTCCTTATTTCAATCAAAGATTTAACGACCAGTGCACTATCACATATTAATGATTAATTATGACAAACGTTAACTTTTTTTTTACCATTATTGCTTATAACAACATGAATGATGAACCCAATAAAACTCCAAATAAATCAATTCACCACAATGGATCCCTACAACATTTACAACATGATATGTTGTCTTCATGACCTACTTGCCAAATTTATGATGAACTTAATCATGGCATCGACACAGTACATAAACACCAAAAAACCACACAAATATATTCAATCAGCAGTTTGTAAAATACGTTGTAGATTATTTTTGTTGTATTTTAAAATTTTATGAAAATAAACTTGTTATTTTTTATTCCCAAGCATGTGAAACATCTTCGTGATGTGTCTGCCTTTTACGTTCCAAAGGTTATATGTTAAAAAAGAAATGGTTGCACATTAAATAAACATCTTTTTATATAAGTTACTTAGATTGAACTAGTATACTAATTATAAGAACCGCTACGTAATCAAAAAAATTATTTTTGGTTTGTTTGCGCAACACTTTTTCACTAAGTTTATTAGTTTTTTTCTTACTGCATTTATCCTATCATAGTTGTTAATTTTTAGATGTCTTTAACAAATAAAATCTTTGAAGTGGTCAAGATCTCTCCAAATGTAGACAATAATAGTAATATTAGTTTATATATATATTAGTAATATTAGTTTATATATATATATATATATATATATATATATATATTGTCAAACCTTTGTTACTCGCAAATAACAAGTTATGCGATACTGTCAAAATTATACAGTTTTTATTTGCGAAAATAACATTTGCTAAAACTAAGTATTTTTTACTCGTGAAAAACATTACTTGCAAAAGTATGTATTTTTTAATTGCAAAGAACAATACGTATGAAAACTATGTTTTTGAATATAAATTAAACTTACCAAACTATATTTATGTAATTAGGCATTTTTTATCTTAATTATTTTCTTTGTTATTCGGGTGAGGAATTTTTGTTCTTTATGTTCTCTACAAATTATCAGGAAAACAGTTTCAAACGATTATATATTCTTCTTATTTTGACATGAGCTCAAATATTTTCTATTAAGATTGATATTTGTTTTTCCAGATTTGATGTCTAAAATAACTAATACATCTTTTGATGTAAGCTTAATATTTAAGATCATAATTTTTTGTTAATTTCTTGCGGAAAACAATTCAGTGATCCAAAACACAATTTAGTGACCCAAAACAACATAACACAAACGTGTCATGATCTAATTTATATTATATATATGTGAAATGTAGTTCATGATTACTTGTACAAAACGATTCAAATGTAAAAAAAGGATAACAAAACAAAAAGAGAAATAGGTTATGAGCTAGTGTATGCCATATATTTATGCGAAAACTAGTTCATATTTACAAACATAGGAAAACATAATCCAAAGACCTAAAACAACAAAACAAACGTAATTTGCAAGAAAAGTAAAATGAATTCATATTTACAAACCGAGAGCTCTCCAAGTAATATGTTTTGCTTTCCATGACCCTTAACTTGATGTTTTAATTCTGAATAAACATCTTTATGCTAATTTGAGTTTGAAATACTTCCCACGAACTCATACTGTTGACCAATGAAAATATATGGAACCTAAACTAATATAAACTTTTATTTGATCAATATACTTCTAAAACATTATTTCATAAAATATATAGAAACTAAACTAACACAAACTTTCAAAAATTATATAAAAACAATAATAGTTCCATAAAATTATTTCAGAAAATATATAAAACTAAATTGATATAAATAAAGTTTCTTATATTGACATTTAATGGCTTGATTAACAAAAAAACATAATTAGAAATCAAACACAAATAAATTCTTTTCTAGTTTGGACGGTAATTGTGTTTGAACTTTTAATCTTACATAAATCCAATAATCTTACAACGGAGGCAGTAAAATCATTGTATAATTGAAGTTTTAAAAGAGACATTTTAGCCCCTTATATTATATAACAAAAATTGCACAAAAAGCAAGCTTGAAATCTGAAGCAAATAATCGTTTAACTAAACTCCATAAATATACATTAAATTACATAAATTTGAACCTGAGACCATAATATATCCAAATCATCATCAAGCTCATGCTAAAAAACCAACAATTCAACACAAAAACAAACATTTAAAAACATCCAAACTCATAAAGAAAAGATTAATTGAACGAAATTATACTCAAGCATTCCATTGCAACCACACTGAGTTGAACTAAGATAGAAAAAAATGATAAATCACCACTTGTCCATTTAAAATTTTGTCGACTTCGTGGACGAAGAGAAAGTAATTGAAGAGCCTCATTTTATGACCTGAGAGTTAATGTCAAAGTCGTAATCCAAAATATAAATTTCGGAAAGACGGGTTGATTTTTGGAAGGTTCGTAGTTGTTAATTTAGTTTTTTTTAATAGTAAGACAGAAAGAAAATTTTGGTTTAAATTAATATATTATTTATTTATGAATATTATGAATAGTAATTAGGGAAATGACACACTAAGTACCTTTTAGCCAAACCTATTACAACCTAGTACCCAAAAAAGGGTTAATGCTCACTTAATACCCATCTCATTAAACATATCCACTTCTAATACCTTTTCTTTTTTTAATACCAAGATTACCCTCAACCTAGTATATAAGGTTCAATTTGTGAAAAAATGGCTCTTTTGGCTTCAGCACCTTCTTTATTACTTTTTGAATTATGAATTTTGAATTTATTAGCCCCACTCTCTCTCCTCTCTCCTAACCTAACAAACAACCCATTTTTCAAGAACCTCGGTTCATTTCAACGGATCTGATTTGCTTCACGGCCAACCGCAGTCGGGACTGGACCGTGATTACGCTACGATGGTAAGGACTAATACCCAATCCCCGGCGCGTAAGCTCCGACCGATCCGTTTCACCGGCAGCTCAACTCACGAGCTGGGGGATAAAGTACCGGAGTTGGGAAATCAGATGTGTATTGTGAGTGGTGACGATTGCTTTAATGGTACTATTAGCGATGACAAACCTACCTTCGCAGGTGAAGATCCTGGCCATCTTGTTTCAGCTCCAATCAGTGAGAATCAAGACCCCATTTCGGGTAGTGGTAGTTTTGGAGAGAATTTTTCATTGGGGTAAGCTAATGCTTTTAGTGTCTCTATTTACAGTAGATAGATAAGTTTGGTTGAGTATTGTTACATTACTTAAGTCCTCTTTGCTTTGTTGGATTCCGAACACCATGCCTATTTTTTAATCCTAAAGTGAGTCTTGCATGGTGTTAGAAGTGGTATGTTATACTTGAATTGGGGATTGGCTCGTGTTTGAAGTGGTATGTAGTGGTATGTTATGGTCACAGATGGTAAAGGATGAATGTAAATGTAGGGCTGTCAAATTTGTGTACTGGGCGCAGTTGTGTTGGGTTATAAAGGAATGTCCTGACCTCACCTGTTATTTTTATTTTGTGTCTGTGTGGATCGCAATTCTGTCTGGTCGTATATATCTCCACCCTAACCATAAAATAATATCGTGTCGGGTTTACTGGTTTTATTGTATATTGATAGCCATTAGTATCAACTCCAGGTCATGTTTGGTCTGAGTTAGAAAAACACATGACCCTAACCTGTCCTGCTTATTTTCCGTGTCGTGTTTGAGGTCGCAAAATTTTATTTGGTTTCTTGACCCTAACTTAAAGTATATGTGTCAGACGTGTGTTGGTGGTTCTAGATAGATGCAGGATATGTCTAGGCAAATGCTGATTATATGGTGTTCTCGATTTACTGTTAATGAACTTTTTGTATTTTGTCAGCTCGTTTTCAGATAGCGTTGATGATTCATCGGCGGGAGCTAAAAAAGTGTCCAGTCGAGGGACAAAGAGGAAAAACATTGAGATTGAGATTTTCTTGGACAACATGGTTACAAAGGTGATAGAGAAGCAAGAGCATATGCATAAAGAGCTGATCGAGATACTTGAAAAGAAGGAGAAAGAACGAATAGCGAGAGAAAAAGCTTGGAACTTATAAGTAATTTCTATAAGTCGTGTCTATCAATTTCTGCTATCTATCATACTTATAGTTAGTTAACTATCATACTTTAGTAATTCCATTTTGTTGAGCAGAAAGTATGATTAAGTTAGATAAGGATGAGTGTATTATATAATTATTCGGAACTTATTAGTAAACTTTGGTGTGACCAACAATGTGTGTTCAAGATACGTTTCATATCCATTATTTGCTGTAAGCCGTATCTATCAGAGCAATATACGAAACAATCGCAATGTATGTTACTCAAATCTATCAGGCTACTAACAAAGAAGCTATCATACTTGTGATTGTATAACTAGCATTGTCTTTATGCATATCTATCAGACTCATACTATAGAATCTATCATACTTATAGTTAGTTAACTATCAATGTTTATAATTCAAATCTATCAGACTCCGACTAAAGAATCTATTAATATGTATATGTGCTATCTATCAATGTAACAAATTCCAAACTATCAATGTAGTGCCTGCCTAAGTCATAGGAAGATGATCCTTTTTTATGCGAAATTAATGTTCATATCAATTGTAGATCCTCCAACGCTGCTCATATTAATTTCTATAAGCCGTGTCTATCAGAGCAATATACTTGCCAATCGCAATTTCTGTGAGTCATATCTATCAGACTCCTAATAAAGAAGATACCAGGCCTATTACTAGTTAACTAGCAATGTCGTGGTTCATATCTATCAGACTCCTACAGAAGATAGTTAACTTTCAGTGTATTGCCTGTCGGAATCATTGGAAGATGATACTTTTTTTGTGTGAATAAATTTCATTTCACTGATCGATCTTCGAACGATTCTCATTTTAATTTCTATAAGTCAGATCTATCAGAACAAAATTGTTCGAAAAGAACTATGAACTATGGTGATTGTTAGATACGACATATAGAGATTGATAGATACTCGATAATAAGTCTGATAGATATGTAATACAGACATTGCTAGATACTTGATTATAAGTCTGATAGATAAGACGCATATACATTGCTAGATACGAGAATACTAGTCTGATAGATAATTATCAACTGTAGTCACTTGCCTCAGCCAGAAAATAACTCAATTTCTACTCTCTCTCTCTCTTCACTGCTTACATGTCATATCACTAAACCCCAAACCTAAAACCTCATAATTAGTACTACTTGAAGTTTTAACTACGCCAGCTATTGGTTCGCTTGGCCTCGAAGGCAGCCCCATCATTTAACATGTCTTGTGCGTCGGTCTTCATTCCTAGATTCGAGAGAGCAAGAGCCTGCAAGTAGAAGGCTGTCGGCCATTCAGGGATGCATACTTGAACCTGCATCGCGTCACACAGTGCTAGTTCTGCTTGGTTGTTCATCAAGTATGAAAATGCCCTTCGAGCAAATAATACACATGCACTACCTTACAATTCTAGGCTTTCAAAAACTGTAATTGCTTCCCCAGTTAGTCCGCAGCTCACTAAAAGTTCACCATACTCCCTATTAAAGAGGAAGAAGAAAAAAGCAATAAATAAGACAAAGTATAGAAAATGAAAAATCTTTCACAGTTCAAAGAGTAGGAACAGACGAATTGCTCAGATGAACTACATTGTTTGTCAATTCATAGATCAAACGGGGTTTCTCATTTACGACTAACATTTTAAAATGCACACGTAAGCCACCTGTTCTTGCTTTTCCCCTATAACAATTAGGTAAAACTTGCATACAGTTCTGATCAAATACATGTAGACAAGCAATCATGAAGACTTATGTATCATGTCCAAATGCTTTAGTTTATATTATATCGAAACTTCAACTTCCCAATGCACCAGAATCTCACATGAAACCATCTAACTCCCACATGGTATACAAAAACCATACATCACGAATAAAAACTCGAAACAAAATCATGCATTTAGTAGAAAAAATAAGTCACGCAAATCTAAACTTCAAACTATACACATACAAAGAAGATTTACAACACAAAAGTAAGTATATCTATCAGACCCACATTACATTCATATTCAAAATTAGTTTTATCTTCATGAAAGTAATAATAAACATAATGTTAATACGAATGTACTGGGAATCTCAGTCATTCATTCCCTTGCTTGTGTGTAGTAAACTTTGTATGCAGCTCATTTCAATATCTTTATCACACACACAAACAGATTAAACACCTTTAGTGATTTCATAAAACAGCTTTTCTACTGTCATAAAATGTACAGAAGATATGAATAACTTGTCCAAATGTCATACCGAATTCATCAACCCTGATTAGAACATCAAGACTTCATAAAATGTAGAGAAGATAGGGATTGTTTGTCCAAATTCACTATCATTCTAGACTGATTAGAACATCAGGATCGTAAACATAACTCTTAAACTTTACATAACACTGTCTAAGTCCAACATAACATCAATTACAACTACTCATAAACAACATATACAACTAGATATGAAGTATCACTGTAACCTAAACTCTAAACAATAGAGAGTAATAGTGTAAGCAACAAAGATAAACGCAACAGCCAGCACAAACACATTCAATCAATAATTCATTACACTATACGTTAGTAAAACCCAGATTATAGTTCCATCGTTGATTGTTTCAGGTTCATGTGATTATCAAATCAATTCGACATCATAAAAAATTGTACTAATATTTTACCTGACAAAGATTAGAATCTGATGCCCATGAAATCCTTTTCGATTTCTTCATCAGCCGTTGCATTTTTTAATGATTAAAATCCTTTTCTCAACAATTTTGATTGTAAATCCTGTGAATCTATTGCCTCTATGTAGGGAGCCATTTCCCATCCTGAAATAGATTTCCAGCAGTCAAAATCAATGAACCCAAAAAGAACAAATATTGTTAGCATACCTAACCAAAGAATATCATGCTGCCTTAGACTTAGATACGTACAGTTCATAGCAGTTCCACACAAAACAACCTCTACTCAAGGTCGACACCCACCACTATGATTGATAAGGCAACATATACAGTTCATAACAGTTGCACACAAAACAACCTCTACTCAAGGTAGACAGCCACGACTACGATAGATAAGGCAACATATACAGTTCATAATGATAGATAAGGCCACGATAAACCACTACCACACAAAACAACATCTATTAAAGGTCGACAGCAACGACTATGATAGATAAGGCAAAATATACAGTTCGAGGAGATAGATACGTACAGGTTTCACAAGTTCCACACAAAACAAGTTCTACTGAAATATTAACACTAAATCTACAACTAGTTCCACACAAAACAAGTTCATACACAAAACTAGTTCTACACAAAACAAGTTCATACCAGTTCCACACTAAACAAGTTCTACTGAAGGTCGACAGCCACGTCCTACAACAACATTTCAACACAAATCATTAACACTAAATCATTACCTTAAAAGAGACGATAAAATCTCGTCGCACTGAGGACAACTCTTCAAAACTTAACTCTATCGAAGTTCACAACTTCGGCAACGTCTACGAAATCTACACTAACCATCACTGGTTAGTTAGGCTACAAAACACAGACAGTCTGAAGAAGAAGACAAAAACGTACCTTTCCGACGGTGACGGAGGCGGACGATGGTACGGTGGCCGGAATTCTGGCTATCGTCGTTTGTTTCGGTGGCCGGAGTACTAATGACACACAGTTCAGTCGTTGGAGTTCTGAAGGTTCACTAATGGCAGGAGTTCTGTTAGGGTTAGTGTTTTTGATTTGGTTCTGTATCGTGTTTTTCCGTTTCTCTCTCCTCAAATTTAGAAATGAGAAAGTGGGGGAATTGGAACCTAAAAGTCTGATTAGAAGGTGTAAAAAAAGTGGGTTTCAACCAAACAACCCCTTTTATACCCTAGAGGGTATAATTGTCCCAAATATGTCTCTAGGTATTTTATGAAACTAGTCCAAAAACGGGTACCATTTTGATATTTCATAGTTGAGTGGGTATTTATGGGTACTTTCCTCTGGTAATTATTAATAAATGTATTATTTATATATTTATTTATTTATTAATAAAGGATGGATGCTAGAAACGATGAATTAAAGTGTTTAAAAAATTTATGTGAAGAGATTTAATTAAATACTGTGTATATTTTTTTTTTAAATGGTAAAAATGTTTTAAAACAATGACAATCAATAAAAACTAACATAAAACTCAACTATGAATAATCTGTACAAAATAATAATCTAATAAATAATGAGTCAAACAACCAAAAAGTTATACACGCCTAACAAATATAATATTTTTTCTTTCGATATTTTTCAAAATATGATCTTATAGAAGAGATTCATGCCTTATTCTAAGTATCATAATTATATGATGATATGTATTTATGTATACAATCTCTCAAATATTAACATTCATATAAAATCTACCTAATTACAATTTCATTGCTTAACCTTTTTACTATTTTCAAAATATCTCTTAAATATAATAGATTCATTTCCAAATATCAACATATATATACTTTTAAAATAGCCTAAAATTTATAATAAAAATATGTATATAAAAACTTGGGTGTTTATCGGTCCGGGTTTTGCCGGAACTGGACCGGTCCGCTAAATTTAGTTTGAAACCGGACCGGACAGTTAAATTTTTGGTTCGGTTCGATCCGGTCTGATTCAGTTCAGTTCCGATTCGGTTTTTAGTTCGGTCCTCTTTCGGTTAGGTTTAGTTTCTGTCCGCTCTATTTAAACAAATTAAATTAAATGATAATTTAATTTTTAATTTTTTTAAATAAATAAATAACATAAAAATTAAAGTTTAGAAGTTAATTTTTGATTTTTTTATTAAAAATTGATAATCAACCATTAATTTTGACAATAGAATATATACAAATTTAATAATAATAAAATAATCGATCTAACGGTTTTGTTGGTTTTATTCTTTATCTGTTAAATTGGTTTACCAATTTGATCGGTTCGTTATGTGTGGGTTATATTGATTTATCGGTCCGATTTTGTTGTTTGGGTTCTTATGATTTGTAAGATGGAACCGCGAACCAGATCGTTAAAGTTCGATTCGGTTCGATTTTGTTGTTTGGGTTCTTATGATTTGTAAGATGGAACCGCGAACCAGACCGTTAGAGTTCGATTCGGTTCGCGCAGTAATATACCAAACAAATAAAAAACCTTGAATTCAAAGATTTTGACCGTCTAAATAGTGTTTTTGCTGTGAATATCAAATATACTTTTTCATATAAGTTTTTTCTACAAAAGAGAGCGCCTTACATATTTGGGATGGGCAGTTGAAGATAAATTTCTTCAATCAATGCCTCATTATTCCTAACATGAGATGAACACACAAAAACTACAACCATCTCCAACACAAAACTACATACATACTACAACAAGAACTTAAAAATTAAACTTGGAATCAAATGTCTGGCCGAGCTGCCAATTAGCCGGCGCAACATCATAGAACGTTAATGTCTTTTGATCACTTGTTGTCACTTGAAACGACAAAGACTGTCCATGAACATCAGTCGTGAGTTGCCAGTTCTGGCCCCAACTTCGCGACAACGTTATCCAATTTGTATTAGATCCCTTAATTTGGACATTCACCACATCCCCCGCACCTCCAACATTATACAGCAACACAAGCGCGAAGTAAGGATTACCGCTTATTTGAAACTTGACACCTCCTTGTTTCGAACACGTAATCCGACGGTAACTTACAGGAACAATTCCAGCTTTGTAGTATGCGATTTGCGAAAACGCTTTCAAACTCAAGTCGAAGTGTTTTTGCGGAGGGTTGCACCAAATATCATGAGTTTTAGAGTAATCAGGAGGACAGAAGTTTGTGGCAGTGATTTTGATGGAGCCAGCATTTGGTATGCACCATTGTGGATCATTTGCGCAATAGATCTCAAAACAAGCGCCACATGTTAAGCCATTGTTGAATAGTGCTGTGCTAAGAGCTGCTGTGGCTAATCCGTATCCTTGGTCGAACAAATTACCATATCCACATGCTCCTTCTGCTTACACAAATACAAGAGTTTAATTAAGAGTTACATGAAACCGTGTTCGAAGATTTTCGGATAATTCTATGAAGTCCGGTAAAACAAATTCTAATCTATATATTTTTGAGGTTTTCCAAAAAATTTCAATCGAATAAAATCAGATTTAGGATAGCTATGGATAGGTTAAATGGATTTGAATTAGAATGGATTTGAATTGAAACTACTGAAATTTAAAATTTGAATAAAACATTTGGAAATTCTGCTGACTTGCAACAATAGTCAAGTCAGAAGCTCTGTCCCTTGAACACTTTTGTGCATTAACTAGTTATCGTATAAAAGTGTGTTGGAAGATTTCCGGATAATTTCATGAATTCTTGCAAAACAATCTCTAATTCAAATATTTTTGGTGTTTTCCAAAAAATTTCAACCGGATAAAATAAGAGATATTTTGTTTTTAATAGCGAGAATGATAAAATTGATGTATTTTGAACAATTCCACGAACAAGATAAGTTTGAAAGTTAAGATAGTCAAAGGATAGATAAAATCGTATAACAAGATAAAATTGACAGTTAGGATAGTCAAGGATTGATAAAATCATATAACGAGATTTGAATCAAAATGGCTGAAATTTAAAATTTTCAAAATTCAATTTTGAAATTACGTTGACTAGCAACAATAGCCAGGTACATCATTTCCTTAAACACTGTTAATCGTGATATAATCTAACAAGCGTGCAATCCGCATTCTACGATTTATTCGATAATATATCATGATATAATCTAGCAAGCGTGCAATCCGCATTCCACAACTTGTTCGATAATATATATATATATATATATGATTAAACTCATCGGGTAGTCGATCCAATTACACAGTTTGTTATTACTGCGGGTAAAGATGTAACAATACTCTACTAATACTATATAATTATATGTATAGAAATACTCACGCATGGTTTCTGCACCACCCATGTCACCGTAAAACGTAGCATGTGCATCGTACCATGAATTATCTATTTTACTTTCACTAAAATGTTGAACTTTGTGGCTCATCGTTGTAACCATGGTAGCCATCAACACGACCCATAATGTTGTAATAAGAATGGTCATACTTGTACTAATTTTTATCAGAGGACTAGAACAATTGGATGTTGGTGGTATAATCTTTAACCTAGCAAAAACTTGGTATATATACACAATTTCAAGAGATATAGATATACATGAATCATGTCAGCAAAGGTATAATTTTAAAGTAATTTGTAGATATGTTTTATAATAACTGCATATTTATAACGGATGAATTATTCCATTACTAAGTATACTTTGTCAAAAGATAAACTATTTACCAAACCATGCTTGACCAACATTAATTACCATTTGATTTTTTTTAAATGTATATAGAATTATGTTTTATTTCTGATTATGGTTAGATATTTTTAAAATTTAAATATTTTTAGAACTTATATATTTTCAAAAATAAGTATTAAAATATGCAAAATACCAATAAATTCCAAAACCAAACATATTTTTTATTTGATATCCCAAGTATCATTTATTATTATCTAAGATTCAAGTAATTTTTTTTATCATATAATGTTAAGTTGATGTATTAATATCTCAAATGCCCCAATGGTTATGTTGGAAATACTTTCGGGAGCGCATATTTTGATTCAGCGTGAACACTAATTTGATATTGTCTATTTTTGGTTTGAAGGTCCACATGGATTTGTTTTTGGTCAACTTACAAAAGATCTCATACTAGTTATGATAAGTTTTTACATATATGCCATTGATTATTTGCACGTGTAACTTGTTAAAGATATAAGACCTAGACCCGTTAGCCCATGTAGTTTGTCTTTAAATAAGAGCTTTATACTCTATCTAATAGATACGCTTTTTAAATAATAAACTATAGTCGTCTTTTTTTGTTTTACTTTTTGCTACATGGTATTAGAGCGTAGGTTTAGATCTTGAAGTTTTTGTGTCTTTCGATGTGCGGGTGGACAATTGTTTAACTGTCGACCGGAAGAAAAAAAGTCAAATTTTTCGATTTTCGGATCTATAGTGTGCAACCACCATCAACAGACCTGATCGAGAGGCAAACAATATCGATTTTTCCTAAATTTTGGAGAGCATGTCTGGGACACCTGATCCTTCAATATGACCGATTGGATTATGATTCGGTGCTACGGTTCAGGATAAATTACTACTGGAACAATCCAAATTTTGTTTGTAAAATCGTAGATACAATTTTCATTTTGACTTTGATTTTGATTGGAAATTATATTTGAATTTGGATTTCATATTTGGTTTTAATTTTGAATTTAGTTTTGGATTTGGTTTTGGTATTTGAATTTGCCATTCGAATTTCGTTTGGGTATTTGGCGTTGAGATTTCGTTTCGATTTTTTTTTTGTTTAGATTTTGTTTGACGTTTGGACTTTGTCTGACGTTTTCTTAGATCGACGTTTTTCGTTTTGATTTGTTTGAATTTATTTTGATTTTTTTGGTGTTTAGATTTCGTTCTTCCTTTGGATTTGGATTTGGATTTGGAATAGATTTTGTTTGGATTCGTTTGGACTTGTTTGGATTCGTTTGGACTTGTTTGGATTCGTATGGACTTGTTTGGATTCTTTTGGAGTCGTTTGGATTTGTTTAACTTCATTTGGATCTGTTTGGCTTTGTTTGGATTCATTTGGATTCGTTTGATGTTTAAATTTATTTTGGTTTAGTTTGGAATTTGGAATTTGGATTTTAAAGAATAGAGAATGAAGAATGAAGGTTGGAGTTTAAAGTTTGGATATTGGAGTTTGGAGACTAGAGATTAGATATTTGAGATTAGATATTGGAGTTTGAAGATTGGAGTTTGGAGATTAGAGTTCGAGTTTGGGTTTTAACGTTTTGATTTTGATTTTGGCGTTTTGTTTTGATTTTGACTTTCAATTATAGTTTTGAAGTTTGTTGTTTCGTCTTTGATGCAATTTTGGTTTTTATTTTGTGTAACATAAATCTGATCATGTCACACCATCTTGTTATGGATGGTCATGAGAACTCAAAACTAGGTCATACTAGTGATCTATAGAGAATATAATTCACTTTGAGCATGATTGATGGTTCATCATGTTTGACATCCGAAAATTTCATCCATGTTGCGTTTCTTCCGGGCCTGAAGCTTTGGTACCATCTTTTTAGGAATATAGGCACCACATATTCTGCTTCCGTATATAAGTATGGACAGTCAATCTAATCTTAAATTAATTAAGATGAGTATATGTGAATTGTATAATTAAGAATGGCGGTCCAATAAAAGGCCAATTAAAATAAACCTTAAAACTTGACATTGTAATTGACTTACAACTTAATATCATCGGATATTTCATCATTTCACTTATTTGAAACGGTATAGTGTTAACATTTTAACCTCTATCATTTTTCATATTTAACGAACTTGGATAAATCTGAAAAATAAAAGCAATAAATATTTGAAAAACTGAATTTTGGCAGTGAAACTTATAAGTATTTTAATTATCTTCTTAGAAACAATGATATGGCATGCTTAAATATTTCCATATAAACTGTCATCATACTTAACAGTTTTGACTTTATCATTCTTACTATTGTCCTTTTATCCTCTACTTAAATTTTAGACTAAGAAGAAATGTTTGTCCAATCACATAATCTAATAGATATCATGGCATTCTTAATAAAAATCATATCATATTTTCATTATACGAAAGTAATCTTATTATAGTTAGAAATTGTCTTACCTCAAAGTATAGTTAAAACTACATTCAAAGTTAATAAACACTGACATATTATTAAAAATACAATATTTAATTTTAATTATCGTATGAATTAACATAAAGGGTTATACTTTTCAAATTTAAGCTCGAACATGTGTACATATGTAGTGACTCGTCCTAAACTTTATTGTATAACTTTGAGCCAACATATTATATATTAATTTTGGTTGTCGTTGCGGCGACAACGTATGTGTTGACTCTAGTGACGTACATAGTAGTCTCGACACGGTAGAATACACTTATTGCACTGTTACAACGCAAAAATCATTACGGTGATAAAACGACTCACTACGATGATATTAAAAATTCTAAAATATAAAAAATCCTATTTTATTTCTGAATTAGGGTTTTATTATATACAAAATACCATATCTTAAAATCCTTTAGTCATGTTTAAATTAATCTTCACACAAAATAAATATACATGAAATTAAGTTTGAATTTTAAAATTTTAAATCCTTAAATAATAAAATTATAAAGTTTGAGATGTAAGTTATTATTTATTTAA